>QEPC01008190.1:144147-156008 GCA_003113815.1 Sphenodon punctatus
CTCCTTGAACGGGTTGTCTACTCCCGTTGCCTCGACCTCCCCTCCACCAACTCCTCCCTTGACCCCCTCCAATCTGGCTTCCGCCCCCTTCACTCCACTGAAACCGCTCTGGCTAAGATCACTAACGATCTTCTTGTGGCTAAATCCAACCGCCTTTACTCTATTTTTGTCGTCCTTGATCTCTCTGCTGCCTTTGACACTATTGACCACTCGCTCCTGCTTCAATCGCTCCACTCCCTGGGATTCCAGCACTCTGTCCTCGACTGGTTCTCCTCCTACCTTTCTGACCTGTATCTCTTCCTAACTCCTCCCCCTCCTCCTCTCAGTCAGGGTTCCCCAAGGCTCCGTCCTTGGCCCTCTCCACTTCTCTATCTACACCCAATCCCTAGGCAAACGCATTGCCTCCCACGGTTTCCAATACCACCTATACGCTGATGACACTCAGCTCTATCTCTCCACTCCTTCCCTCTCCCCCTCTGTTCAAGCTCGTCTCACCAACTGTCTCTCCAATATCTCCGCCTGGATGTCTCAATGCCAACTCAAACTGAATATGACGAAAACTCTCCCAATCCTTCCTCTCCCTCTTCCCTGTCAATTACCATTGATGGGGTCTCTATCCTCCCTGTCCCCCAAGCTCGCAGCTTGGGCTTCATCTTCGACTCACACTTTACCTTCAAACTCTACATTGACTCCGTTGCCAAATCCTGCCGCTTCTCCCTCCACAACATTGCTAAGATCCGCCCTTTTCTATGTTTCCTCTGCCAAAACTCTCATCCACACCCTAGTCATCTCACGCTTCGACTGCTGTAACCTCCTCCTCACTGGCCTTCCCCACTCCCACCTCTCTTAGCTCATCTCGGTTCAAAACTCTGCTGCCAGGATCATCCACCTAGCCCGTCGCTTTGACCACGTGCAGCCTCTCCTCTCCTCTCTCCACTGACTCTCTCTTCCTGAGCGTATTCTGCACAAGCTCCTTGTCTTTACCTACAAAGCCCTTCACAGCCTCGCTCCCCACTACCTCTCTGCCCTGATCTCCCTCCGAACCCCTGCTCGAGCACTCCGCTCCTCTTCCATCCCCTCCCTCGCCCTCCCACATCTCCCCTGCTCCTCCAAACGACTTTGTCCCTTGTCCCTCGCTGCCCTGCACGCCTGGAACTCCCTCCCTGCCCACATGCACCTTGCCTCCTCCCTTTCTACCTTCAAATCTCTCAAAACTTACCTCTTCTGCTCTGCCCTTCCTAACTCCTGCTAAGCATCCCCACCCAGGTTTATTCCCCACCTGTTATCTGCAAACTCCCAACTTACTGAAACCAAGCCAAGAATGTGTACCTGAGCTCTCGCATTCTCGTGAATGCTGCATCCCTTGTCTCTCCCTCTGTTCCTCCTTCCCTGTCTCCCCTCTCCCTGTCTTCTTTAGATTGTGAGCTCTCGGGCAGGAACCGTGTCTATATTGTTCTATGTATTTATGCAGCACCAGTGATGTACCTGGCGCTGTATAAATGCTTATAATAATTATAATAATAAATAACAACAACAACTAGTACTTAACCGTTTAACGAAGCCTCCATTCGAACCGCTCGCCACATCCTCATTGTCACACCTGACCCAAAAGGTCCTCTTCCTTGTGGCTATCACCTTGGCACGATGAGTCAGTGAACTTTCTGCTCTGAGAGCGTCCTCACCCTACCTTCAGTTCTTTCACAACAAGGTACAGCTCAGAACAGACCCATCCTTCTGTCCGAAGGTAATGACCATGTTCCACATCAACCAACCTATACCCGTACCAGTATTCTTCCCTCGGCCACACACCTCAGCCATAGAATCATTTCTTCATACACTAGATGTCACGTGGGCCTTGGCCTTCTATCTGGACCGAACAAGACCGTACCGCAAGACGGATGCACTCTGTCACCCACGCAGGCCTACACCCGGGCACAAAACTGTCAGCACAGCGTATTTCAAAGCATATTGTAGCATGCATCGACCTATGCTACACTCTCGGCAAAAAACAACCACCACAAAGATTGAGAGCTCACTCGACACGTGCCATGACGGCCACCACAGCGACATTCAGTCATATCCCCATGCAGGACATCTATAAAGCAGCAACCTGGTTGTCTTCTGAGACTTTTGTAAAACTTTCCACACTTGACCTAGCAGCAAAGAGAGATGCAGCCTTCGGACAGTCAGTCCTAGCCTCTGTCTTTCCATGATGACTTCCGCCACCCGGATGGAGTCAGCAGTAGGTAACTGCTCGTATTCTCCCATGAGTGAGAATCACAGAGCCACTCGAAGGAGAAATAGAGGTTACTTACCGTAACTTAGTTCTTCGAGTTGGCTCCGTGCATTCTCACTACCCACCCACCATCCCCTCTTGGTGAGTGCAACAAGTCTCCCTTGACCCTGTGGGCCATAACACGCTATCGGGGTCTAAGGAACTGGGGAATGTGCCCTGCCCCTCCCCTTTTATACACCAACACTCTTGCGAGAGTGTGGGTGTGAGGGGAGGGGCAGAGGGCACTCCTACATTCTTCCAGAATTTCCCTATAGGAAGCATATAGAGAACTGCTCTTAAAGAGACAGTATCCGATCTAGATAAGGCATCACGTGATCCCATGAGTGAGAATGCATGGAGCCATCTTGAAGAACTAAGTTACGGTAAGTAACCTCTATTTCTGTCTTCCAAGGTGTTGACACAGCACTGGACCCAGGATAGAGCCCTGTGGGACCCCACTCAGTACCTCCCTCCATTTTGACGAAGAGCCATTGATGATCACTCTTTGAGTACATTTTTTCAACCACCTGTGAATCCACCTTGTAATATCTTCCAACCCACACTTTGCAAGCTTGTCAATGAGGCTCTTGAATGAAACTTTGTCAAGTGCTTTGCTGAAATCAAGATATATTATGTCGACAGTTTCCCCCTCATCCACTAAACTAGTAAGCTCTGTAGTAGAAACAGGGGCAGGAGAGGTGCGGGGAGCTGGGGCCACCTGGGGCAGCCAAAATTCTTGTGCCGGTGCTGCATCAAGGAGCTTACAGATTTACTGTTTTAGAATCCTTTCTAGTATCTTCGTGGGTATTGAAGTCAAGCTGACTGGTCTGTAATTTCCTGGATCCTCTTCTTTCCCTTTTTTAAAGATAGGGACAATGTTTGCCCATCTCCAGTCTTCTGGCACCTCACCTGTTTTCCAAGAATTCTCAAAGATAATTGAGGTTCCTAGAGAACTTCAGCAGGTTCTTTTCAGTATTCAAGGTTGCAATTCATCCAGTCCCAAAGACTTGAATTCATTCAAAGTAGACAGGTATTTTCTGACCACTTCTTTATCTATTTTGGCCTGCAGTCTTTCCCCCTCTTGTAGGGCACAGTGGGCTATAAATGTGTGGGGGCTCAGAACCAAGATACCACCAGGGCAGGGTGTGAGTCTGTTGGGTGAGGACAGCAGGCTGTGGGGAGGTGGGAACCAGGTCTCCTGGGCTTTGTCACCTCCCCTCCTCATCTCTCCCTTTGATTTCTACAGGTCACCACATCTTCTGGCACCAAGTGCTTTGCCTGCCGTTCAGCTGCTGAGCGGGACAAATGGATTGAGAATCTACAGCGGGCAGTGAAGCCCAACAAGGTAGTAGCTGTGTCTGAGTTTATTGTATGGGGTACTGTGTGGGTCTGGGTCCCTGTATGGGGTGCTGCCTTGGCCTGAGCAACCGACACACCCCCCTCCTGGACTTGACAACACCTGCGCACACAGGCACACATGGATCCCATGACTGCACGTGCACACACACACACACACACACACACACACACACACACACACACACACTCTCTCTCTGTGCAGCAGTGCCTTTTGCAGTTAATTCCTGTCCTGAGTCACTCCTTACAGCCAAGCCTCCACTCTGTCCATGTGTCCATGGGTTCTGTATGTCTATACAGGGAAATCGACAGGGAGAGAGCCCTCCTCTTCGCCTCTCCTCTCCCTTCTTCTCCACCTCTGCCTCCTCCAAGACTATCTTCTTTGTTGGTGTGGCCAGGTGGCCCCCTGTCGACTGCAGCTAGGTTGTAGGGAATTTAGCTCAGAGACCAGGCACACACACACAGCAACCCCACGTAGCCACCCAGTCTGGGGTGTATGCGACTCAGTCCTGGGTTTTGCCCCAAAGTGAACAGTCCCTTGAGCCCAGAAGCTCTCAGAGAAGTCATCATGGGAATCTGGCTTCCTTAACTACCCCTTACAGCCAGCCTGTCTCCTCCAAGATTTCATGAGCTCTTAAGAGTCCAAACATCTTGTGGCTCCTTCTGAGCTTAATCTAAAGAATGTCCTCACCTTGGGTATCCAGCAACGTTTGTCTCTCTCATTCCAGGGCTCACAACTCCTCCAAGTTAGGGATTGCTTCCAAGCAGGCTCTCTCTTCTAGCAGAGATCCAGGCCTGTCACTCACAGCTAGCCCAGCAGTACTCACAATGCCTGGCCTCTCCATGCAGGCTCTTAGCAAACTCCTGAGCCAGCATTCTGCCAGCCAACACACAAGCCCCTTCTCTCTCTCCTCCCAGGGCTGCTGCTCCTCCTATGCTCTGGATTGACGAGGCATTTACTAATACCTGTGCCTGCAGCAGGTATTTACTAATACCACCGTCCCTGGTGCAGGTGCACTTGCTCAGCTAGGGTAGCAAGAGTTAGGTTTGGTGTCGTCGTCGGAAACTTGGATGTAGTGCCTTGGTTTGCTGCCTCGAGCCAATCTGTGGAACTGCTGAGGAGACTCGTTGTGCAACTGATAACACAGTCTCCGTTTCATGTTTGCAGAGGGCAGCTCCTGCCACCGGGGTACCGGCTGGCTGTTGGGCTACAGCCAGCAGCAAGGCAGCTGCCTGCCCTGGAGTGGCAAGAGTGGGTGGTTTGGGGTGAGGTTGGCTGCGGTCTTCATGGCTGGTTCCATGAGAGCTGCCCTGTTTAACGCCTTCCTCAGGCTCCTGGCTCTCCCCTGCTGCTCTCTCCACATCAGATTCCCCCTCCTTTCCCTATTCTGGGGCTCCAGTGGAGGGCAGGACCCCTCTTCCTTGGGTGGGAGTGCCTGGACAGAGCCAAGCTGTTCTCTGCTCTCCCCCTTCATTCCGAACCTTGTGGCAGCCTGCTGTTGGGTCTCCTTTGCGTATGCTGGTGCCCAAGGCTCGCTTCCTGGTGGGCAGAATCCATGCATACTCATAGCGTGGCCATGCTGCTCTGCCTCTGCAGGATATTGCTGGGCCAAGCACATTTACACTCTGGGTACCATAAGGTGCTGTTTCCCTTGCTAACCCGGGTCAGTCTTCCCTGAACAGCCCTTCCCCTGTGCCCCGCCCCCTGTCGCTGCTGCTGCTGCTGCTGCTGCTGCTGTTGTGTTCCTGGAGACCCTGGCCAGTGTGTTTCCTCTAGGACCCAGGCTTGGGGCTCGAGGATCGCAGGCAGGCAGGGAGGCCTGTGCTGGGTGTAGCTCCTCTCCCCAGAGACAGAAGGCAGGATCCAAAATCTGACTGGTAGCCTGAGCCTGAGGGAGGAGCCACCCCGGTGTTGCTGCCAAGAGCTGTTTCTGCCTCAGGCAAGAAAGGTTCAGGATCCATTCTTCTCTCCCCCGAGGGAAAGAAGTGAGCCTTAAACTTCTTTATTCTTCTTTCGCTTATTTACTTTTATTTTATCCCCAGGGGCGCTAGTGGAGAGGGGTTTTTTATCCCTCGATCCCTTTGGGACCCCTCAGAGGAGCAGGCTCCCCCCTCCCAACTCCCCCCTTTTGAGGAAGGGTAGCATGGGGTGTTGGGGTTGTGTCTTTTCTCTGTGGACACAGAGCCCAATGGTGCTGGAGTGCCTCTCAGGCCTATGGCCTCTGACAGGGAGAGTGTACAGGGGATGGGCCCTTCTCCCTCAGAAGGGCCAGAGCCTACCTCTAAGAGGAAGTGCTGGGACAAAGCCAAGTCCCATGCTGGCCTGGCCTGGCCTCCCTCCAGGGAGACTCCCGGGCAACCAGCACCCTGCCCTCCTACCCCTGTGGGGGACTTGGAGGCAGGCAAGGTGCTAACTAGGGCTGCCTCAGACAGCTGTCAGAGGTGGTGAGTAGACAGAGACAGCGACTAGTGCGCAAGGAGGGACAACAAACAGGGCAGCACCCAGAGTTGAGCTTTAAGGGAGGGCTCTTTGTTATCCCTCCTTGCGCACTAGTCGCTGTCTCTGTCCCGCTTAGAGTGCAGGGATTCCCCAGCAGCACTGAGCGAGCGCCTGGCTCCTGATGCTGATCCAGGGGAGGGGGGAGTCCCTGCTTTTCTGTGAATTCTCTTGTGCGTTAGGGGGCCAAGGACAAATTCTTCCCCTTTGCTGGGATGGCTCTCTACCTCATTGTAGCTGCTCTGCACCCCCAGTTCTCTCTATGGGGCGATCACAAAGGGAAGAGGGAGGATCTGTCCATCCTTCTAACAGAGACAGCACTGAACAACCAACCCTCCCCCAGGTGAATGGACCCCCCAGAGCAGGCTGCCCCCTGCCTGCTGCCCCCCTCCTAGGCTGTAGATCCAACCTGCATGGAGTGTCATTTTGTTAGAAAATTCCCCCACCGCCTCTTTCTAGGCTTGGTCCTCTCCCATTTGTGAGAATGGGAGGAGCCACTTGAAGGAGAACAGAAGGTTGCTGCCTTGTAAACAACGTTCTTAGAGATGGCTCCAAACATTCTCACAAGCACCCACCCTTCCAACCCCGCATGGAATTTTCTTCCTAATTGCTTAGGGTTGGAAGGAACTGTGTTGGGTTTAGGTACCTTATATACGGTGGGGGCGTGTGAACGTCGCGTGGTTTTTTTTAAAGCTAGTGAGCTTGGTATATGCCAGTAAGTGAAGGGTGCGCAAGTGAGAATGGAAGGAGCCCCTCGAAGAAGAACTTTGTTTACAAGGCAGCAACTTCCCCCGCGCCACGGTGGCTATGCAATGCTGTGAGAATCACAAAGCTGCCGCCTTAAGGGAAAGGAGAAACTGTCGCAAACCTGCCGCTTCCGCGTGAAATCTACAGTGGTGAAAATACCGTGGCAGCAACTGCGGAGAGCCACGAGTGCAAGGCGCTAAAATCACTCCCTTCCTAACCATGCTGCTTGGTGTGGAAGAGCACTTTCTGCCGGTAAATGCTGCTGCAGCGTTATGGCATTTCAGCCCTACTACTCACACAGTTTGCGTGCCTTCGTTATTGCCCAATCGTGCTTCCACTTGACTTCGAGCTCCTTGAGAAGCGGTTCAGTCACGGGCACAGGTCCCACGGGGAACATGGGTGTCGTTCCCGCTCACTAGGGCACCGTCATAGTAGCTATTATACAAGGAGGCATTCTCAGAGCTGCTACCAGCACTGCTCCCACCGTCAGTCCAGCTCATCAGACTCTTCTGAGGAGGAGGAGGAGGTCTAGTTTCCCGCCTTTTTCACAGAGGACACTGCAGCTGCTCCAGGGGGCACTGTCATTCCAAGCCAGGCTCCAGTCACAGAGAGCATGCCCCCTGAGTCTGGGATAGTGTCCTGCGAGCCCCACGGGTACCTAGGGGCACTGCCCACTATCCCTGTACCTCCCATAGGAGAAGGATGTTCCCCTTCAGTTCTCCAGTGCCTGCGAAGGGAACTGGTTTATAAAAGGCCAGAGGGGTGGGGGGTTGCTCAGTTGCTGGGGAGGTCCCCAAATGAAGTCCCAGCCAATTTTAAAAGACTTATCTCTGTTGGAAATACACAATGCAGGTTTCCAGTGCAACGTCTCCCTGGTCAGAGAGGTCCCAGTCCAATTCCCGTGACCCTGCCCAGGTACCAAAAGAGTATGCAGAACTTTCTCAAGACGCTGTACTGCCTGACATTGACAAAGAGGTGGGGGAGCTCTTGGGTCACAAAGTAGATGATCCCATACCGAAAGCAGGGGTATTTAACCAGAGCTTTCGAATGAATAGCCAAAAAGGTGGCAGCTTGCCTTGGGCTATCTATTCCAGCCCCCCTCCCCTGCCCTCCTGAGGAGGAGAAACTGGCTGGAGCTCATTTGGTCCTGCCTCAGTACCTCCTTTTGGAGGCCTGTCTGCCATTGCCCTCATATCTTAAGCTGCTTAAAGCAGAGTGGGCTCAACCAGCCAAACTGAAGGGCATGTCCACTCTAACCAATAGATTCTACTCCCTTTCTGAATCCCAGTCAGGGCCTTTTGCAATGCCGAAAGTAGATGCTGGAACCTCTGATCTGGGTATGACTTCAGTCCTTCCCACTGATGGCAAGGGTACCCCCAAAGAGCGTCTTGATTGCAAGATCGAAGTCTTTCTACACAGAAACCTGGAGGCATCCTCCACAGCATGCAGAGCAGCCATAACAGCCTCCACTTTTTCCAGAGCCCTTGCTCTGTGGATCAAGGATCTGAATGCCATGGCTCCTACTAAAGTACTCAAGAATGGACTTAAGAGGTTGTCGGTGGCACTGGCAACATCATTTGTAGCATACGCAACCCTGGATGTAGCTCAATTTTCAGCACAAGCGAGGGCTGTGTGGTTGCAGCCATGGAAGCGGAGGCTGATTATCAAGCTAAGATAGTTCTCTCTGCTGCCCCCTATAATGGGGATAAGCTGTTTGGAGAACCTATGGACAAAGCCATGACTGACGAACCATAGTGAGTCTTCAGGAAGAAGCCCCAATTTTGTCAAACTTTTCACATCTTCAAGTCTTCCTATAAAAGAGGAGGTAAATAATAAAATAATAAATAAATAATAAACCAGAAATAATAAACCACAATGGTAGCATAGGAACATGTCCTCAGGTCAGGGCCCTAGACGTCCTCACAGATAGGATAAGCTCCCTGCCTCCGGCAGTTCCTGGTTACAGGCCTTGCCCCACACTGACAGCGGCCACTGGGGGATGTCTCAGACTATTTCCCATGTCTGGGAAAATACCACCTCCGACTGGTGGGTGAGGGAAACTGACCAAAGGTTATGCCTTAGAGTTCCTATTACAACCAGAACCCTTCTTCGTTGTGGTTCCTAAAGCCTACTGCTTGACCAAACACCAAACCATGATCAATGCCATCGAGCATCTCCTGCAAATAGGGGCTATTGAACCGATTCCCATGTCACAGAAGTACTCAAGCCTTTTCTTGAGGACTTTATTCTTTACAGTCCCCAAGAAAAATGGAGACATTTGAGCCATCTTGGATCTGACATCTTGGTAAGAACACAGTTGTCCCACGAGTGTCAAACCGCTGTTCGGAATATAGTGGACTGCCTGCAGGAGTATTGGTTCATTGTCAACTGCAAGAAATGTTTCCTGGTTCCATCTCAATTCCTGATGCATCTGGGAGTGCTGATAAACACATCAGCAAACAGGGTCTATCTGACCGAGGACAGAGAAGACAAGATTCATAAATTGTTTCAAACAATCCAACAGTTCATGGTAACAAATCGCTTCAAACAATCCAACAGTCCACGGTAACACCCTCGATGTCTCTTGTTGAGATGGCAGACCCAAATAGCGGTCACAAGAGAATTGGTACCCTCTAGAGTTCTGATAATGACAGATGTGAGTCGTCTGGATTAGGGGCCCATTGTGAGGGAACACCAGCCCAGCCAAAGCAACCCAACACTACAGGTTAGAGCTACAGGCGATTCACCCCTCGCACTTCTACACTTCAGAGCAAAGATCGTGACTTGTCATGTTTTAATACACACCGACAGTACGATGTCAATTGACAAGGAGGCACCAAATCAGAGACTCTTCACAATGAGTTGCACATACTTCTCTCATGGGTGGAGTGCAATCACCAATTCCGCTTCTACCAGCAGCACTGAGAAAGATAAGGACTCAACAGGCAGAGGTAACCCTGATAGCACCCCATTGGTCATGAAGACCGTGGTACTTGGGGAATCAAACAACTACATCTGGTTCTGGAACCAACGAGAGGAGGAGCTATTCTAGATCTAATCCTGAGTGGCACGCAGGACCTGGTGTAAGGAGTAACTGTGGTGGAGCCACTAGGCAATAGCGATCATAATATGATCACATTTGACATAATTTCTGTAGGGAGAAAGATAAACAAAAGTATAGCAGTAGCATTTAACTTTAAAAATGGAGCCTATGACAAAATGAGGAAACTAGTTAAAAAGAAACTAAAAAGCCCAGTTGCAAGGGCTACAAGTTTGCAAGAGGCATGGAGACTGTTTAAAAGCCCCTTCTGGAAACCCAGATTAAATGCATCCCACAAGTTAAAAAAGGAAGCAGGAAGACCGTCTTCCATTGTGGTTAAATGGGGAGATGAAGGAGGCTATTGGAGCCAAAAAGCCATCCTTTAAGAAATGGAAGGCTAGTCTCAATGAAAATAATACGAAAGAGTATAAACACTGGCAATGTAAATGTAAAGTGTTAATAAGGCAGGCCAAGAGAGATTTTGAAGGGAGGTTTGCTAAAGAGGCAAAAAAAGCAAAAACTTTTTCAAATACATCAGAAGCAAGAAGCCCGCTAGGGAGTCAGTTGGGTCATTAGATGACAAGGGAGTAAAAGGGGCGCTCAGGGTGGATAAGTGTTAGGGTGGGGGGAGAATGGGGATAGGTCCACGAACCCCAGAAAACCAAATGCGCACCCACCAATCCCCCACTCTCTCACAGTCGCCCCTGCTGAGACTCCGCTCACGATTGATGGGAAAACAACCCCTCAAGATCTTGGGTGGCCCTGATGGGGCAAGGCCAGATCATCATTGGGGGAGTGGGGGGAGAGACAGCACGGCCCTGAGTGGAGCCCCTCCACTCGGTGACAGTGATCACGCCCCAAACACAACCTCCAACACCCTTAGCCCACACACCTATCACACTGTGATCCAGGGAGAGAATGGTGCAAGCCAAGTGGGGAAACAGGGGTAGAGACCCAGGAACAAAGGGAGGAGCTCATAACTGTCCACGCACTCGGGGAACAGAGAAGGGGGGACCCCTGATGTAGGGGATAGGTAGGGGGTGACAATGCCTGTACTATTTTCCCAGTGCCTGTCAGCTGTGGGAGCTTGGATGAGGTCGAGTCATCTGCAATTGAATCCTGTCAAGACGAAGGTGATGTTGGTGGGTGAGGGCTTGGGGGACCTGGGGGTGGTTGAGTCTCCTCTTGTTCGGGGGGTTCGCCCCCCCATGGTGTCTCAAGTGCGGAGTCTGGGTGTGCTCCTCGATTCGCGACTCAGCTTGGAATCTCAGGCTATGGCCGTGGCGGGGAGTGCGTTTCGGCAGTTACATCTTGTCCGGCGGCTTCGGCCGTATCTCTCAGACTCCGACCTCGCCACTGTCATCCATGCCTTCATCACCTCGAGTCTGGATTACTGCAACGCGCTCTACGTGAGGCTTCCCGAGAAGCTGGTCCGGAGGCTGCAGCTGGTGCAGAATGCCGCGGCCCGTCTCCTGATGGGGGCGGGTCGCAGGGAGCACATGACACCAGTGCTCCGGGCTTTTAACTGGCTGCCTATAAAGCCCTGGGCCAGGTTCAAGGTGCTGGCTTTAACCTTTAAAGCCCTTCACAGCCTGGGCCCTGCTTATCTGTGGGACCGCCTCACTCCTCATGTGCCCGTGCAACCCTTGAGATCGTCTGTGGGTGAGGCGGGTGGCCACCGATGTTAGATCTTTTTCGGTGGTCGCTCCTGTGCTGTGGAATTCGCTCCCGGAGGAGGCTCGGCTGGCTCCCACTCTCCTGCTGTTTCGGCGTATATGTAAGACCTGGCTGTTCCATCAGGTTTTTGGCGAGGGGTGGGGGTGGGGATGGGGGCTTTCCCCACATATTGGGGTATTTTAAAATGTAATTGTAAATTGTTTTAAAATTTTATATTGTTTTAATGTTTTCATGAATGTTGTTCGCCGCCCCGGGCTGCCCTAACAAGT
>QEPC01008190.1:157885-174936 GCA_003113815.1 Sphenodon punctatus
TCCCAGTAGCCCTAAATACTCTAAGGAGCCAATCAGGCTGGGGCAGCTGGGTCCACCCCCCCCATCAGGGGCAACGGGGCACAGCTGGAAGGAAAAGAGGGAATGACAAGGCAGGGAGGGAAACCACCTTCTGCAGTAACGCCCCAGTGGCACAGGAGGCAGCAAGCGTCTCAGGCAACCCCTGAGGCTGGGGGTTCAAGGCCCAGCCATGACAGTACCCCCCCCCGAATGTCCCAGAGGGAAGGGGAAATAACAGAAACAATACAGAAAGGGCACAGCTACCCCATACGTCTACTCCCTGGGGTCCCCTTTAGGGAAATGCAGTACCCAGGAGAAGGGACAAAGGGGGAACCAAAAGGATAGGGCCCAGACTCAAGGAGGGTAGCAGGGAGCCAGGGTCCTAGACAAGGTCTATAGGGGGCACATAGCCAAGAGGGTGGTATAATGTCAAAAGGTAGAGCCTTGCAATGTTCATCAGCACACCCCATAGGTGGAAGGGGAGGGGGTACTGGAATACTTGGCCAGCTGGTTGAAGGTAGAAGTCCTGGTGGAGGCTGGGGCCATGGAGGGGTTCCAGGGGAAGCATAGCATCCATTAGGGTAATTCCAGGGATCTGGGGTGGTGTTCTGATGCTGATAGGTAGCATGAGAACATGTCCTGGTGGGGGTTGAGACAACCCTCTTAGTGCTGGGGAGAGGGGTTGACAACGTGGCAGGTCCATCACGGTTGGTACTCCTCTTGACACGATTAGGCAGTGCCCTTGTGGGTATTGCCACAGAGTCACTAGTATAAAGTACCCCTGTCGTGACATCAGAAGCTAGTGGTGTTGACCCGATATGGTTAGTTCCACGACTAGGGGACCCCCCCCAGGTAACAAGACAGCTGTCTTCGGACAGTCCTGGGCCGATGGAAACGGCAGCCCAAGGGGGCATTTTGTGGGTCTGCAGGACGATAGGGACTCTCCAGTGTCCCAGGGAGGCTCACCTGGTGTGGGTGAGGTCAGGAGGGGAACTCTAGAGGACCCTGTATCCAGGGGTACTGTCTGACCCAGAAGGGGTGGTAGTTGGGATATCAGTAACGTGGTCCGGCAGCCGGTGGTGACGGTCTCTTCTACTTTGCCCGGTTGTGCTCGGGGCACGGATGTTAGCAAAGGGCAGGGACCGTCAAGCGCTCCCCTCAAGGGTGAACCCATCTCTATGGGTGACGGCTGTACAGACGCTGCGGAGATACCCACTGGTACTAAACCCGTAGATGGCCTCTCAGGTCCTGCAAGGCTCCACTCCGGAGGAGGTCGGGTGGGGGGAACCGCCCTGGAACCTTTAACGCAAGACCTGCAGTTCTCCATTATACTTGAAAGTCGAGTGACCCCAGACCGTGGTGACGTATCGCTACCAAACATGGAAGGCGGGAGTGGGTTCAGTGGCCATCTGATAATCTGGTAGCCTGACGTAACCTTCTGGGGAGACCGTGGGTCACAGATGGTATATGTTGAACGCTGGACTTGAGGGCGCTGGACTAGGACCCACAGAGTTTGGAACATTGATGTAGAAGCTGGTTGGCCCTGGGATGCCATCCACCCTGCCACGAGAATTGCTGGTCCAGCTGGCCGGAGGTCACGTAGCACTGGGGCTGACCTGGGAACCTGAGTGGACAAGTTTCTGGAAGATCGGTCCATTAACAGCTATTAGCCAGACAGGATCAGGGAACATGACGGGAGCTGGGGGGAAACAACAGGGAATGGATCCCCCATTGTGACCTGTTGGGTGCTTCTCCCAAGCCACCGTGATTGGCCACTGTCAGAGACAGGATGCTGGGCTAGATGGACCATTGGTCTGACCCAGTCTGGCACTGACTATATTCTAAGGTTACTCCATGGCTGCCTCCGTTCAAGCCAAAAATCATATCTCAGTGTCATATGTCCCAAGAAATTACCTGTATTTTCCCCAAAACCTTACACCCCCAAAGGAGAATCAGCACTTCACACCTTAGATGTTAAAAGAGCACTTCCTTTTTATATTGAAAGAACAAAACCTTTTGGAAGTCTACTTCCCTCTTCAATAGTCCAGGCAATCCTCCTCCAGGCTCAAAGTAATCTCCGAAACCATATCTTCCTGGCTAGTGGAGTGCATTTCACTCTGTTACAGGCTGTCTGACAAGGAGCGTCCTGCCAGTCTTAAAGGCCACTCTACTAGGACTATGGCAACTTATGCAGCATGGTTCTTCAAATTTCCTTTGGACCAAATTTGTAAGGCTGCCACATGGAGCTCATCACACGCCTTTGCCAAACATTATGCACTTGACCTTTCCACATGATCAGATGCTGTCTTTGAGAGAGCAGTTTTACAGTCCCTCTTTAAATAGGCAGCACCCTCCTCCCTACAGGGACTACTCTATTCTATAATAATAAGTTTTATTGTTTAAGCCGTAGCCTTAACAAAATTTGCATGGGAGTCACACGATACAAATGTTCATAAATGAACAATACATAACACAGAACACAAATACAGAGTATAAAATACGGACACCTATTCATTCATATTAGAGTTCCGTAGGCCATAGGCCATAGTCAAAGGTAAAAAGTACCTAATGTTAAAAAGCGGCTTGCCCTTCACGGGGGTTATGGAGCCAGCATTTGTTCCCTGACAAGGCAGCCCCTGTGCAGTATATACAGACAGCATCATCCTGCTGAACAATACCCCCAGTAATTTAAAAGTCGGCTTACCCTTCATGGGGGTTATGGTGCCAACATTTGACCCCTGGCAAAGCATCCCCTAAACAATATATACAGTCAGCATCATCCCGCGGGGCTTACCCCAGGAGCTTACAAGTCGGCTTACCCTTCACGGTACAGGGACTACTGCTTTTTTATTCTTCCGTAGATGTGAATCGACAGAGCCCCACCTGAAGAAAAACGGAGGTTTGTTCTTCGAGGATCTCCGCGATTCTCACTATTGATATTCACTTCCTGCTTCGCAGGTACCGGAAAACCTTCTGTCAGCAGTTTCCAGGCAGAAGATAGCCTGAAAAAAATCTAGAATAAGGTGAGGGCTCCGTCCCTCCCTCCCCCCTCCCGCTCGGAGGAAAGCTCGGGTTGCAGATTGCGTAAGAGCAGGAGTCTATAAAAGGGGGCGGAGCCCTTGCTGCCTCAGTTCCTTCCAACCGCATCACGCTTGGAAGACCTTCCGTGCTCCTCAGCATGAGTTCAGCTTTTACCATACAGAGGAGAACTTCTCTGGTAAAATCTTGATAACTATCTTCAATGAAAGAGAAAAAGAAAGATCGGATTAAGTGCGACCTGTCCCACCCCGAGGGGTTTCCCCCTCCGGGACCTCCCGTCGACTACAAAGCATGCCCAAACAACCGGGCTTTAAGCGGTGCACCTCCTGCCTTGCCACGCTTTCGGTGAGCGACACCCATGACCTCTGTCTATCCTGCCTGGGAGAGGGACATATCACGAGGACCTGCTCGCACTGCGCAATCCTCTCCTCCCGAGTGAGAAAGGCACGAGCCCTGAGGTTACAAGAACTCCTCACCAAGAGGGCACTTCAGGAGGGTGAGGAAGGGCCAATGTCCTTTCCGGCCGGGCACCGGCCCCCCATCGATTTACCGGCCTCAGCACAGGCCGTGTCTCCGCACCCAACAGAGACGGCGCCCACGATGCTGGTACCGCAGCCCATACCAGGGGTACCGGACACAACCACCACTGGTACCGCCAGCTGTACCGTGGCTCCGAGCACCAAGGAAAGGTGCTCCAAGCACCAGGGGGAGCACCGCAAGAAGAAAAAGCACTTACTCAGCGCCGATGCAACTGTCTCCCGGACCCTAAAGGTACAGACAGTCTTCTTGGAACCAGTCATGACGCATCCAATAGGCTCAGCGTAACCGGAGCCCTGAAACTCACCAACGGGCCACAGCCCGGTACCGCAGCCAGGGGACCGACACCTGGTACCACAGCTACGGGACCGAAGCCCAGTACCCCAGCCAAGGGAACAAAGCCTGGTACCACAGCAAAGGGATCGGACCCCGGTACCGCCACCTGGTGCCAGAAACCTGAGACCGTCGGAGCATGAGGGACCATTCCATGCCTCACCGTATACGCGCTCCCAGCGGATGCACCGATCTCACTCAAGATCACCAAGACGGGAGCATAGGGAGGGGGCTTTCACTTCCCATAGGGAACATGTTGACATTCGCCCCCGCTCCTACAGGGATCTACGTTCCCGATCTCCCTGTTCCTGCTGCTCCCCCCACAGAGAGGCACGGTACCACCCGGACTTCAGCCGGTACCAGGGGTATGAACGCTGGAGCTCTCCTTATCGCTCTCGGAGCAGGTCCCCTTACCCCTCCGCTAGGAACTTCTTCCTGCTGGAACAAGAACAGGCTCGGGCCATGCAATATAGACCCCCCCGCACCGCCGAAAATGCCACCGTCGGCAACAGTGTCCAGGCCCCCTGATTCACCCCAGGACCACGCCTCCCACTGGAGGGTACGAGCAGACCAGCCTCGGGAAGAACGCCGCGGACCGCCACCACCGCCATTGGTGGTACCGGAGCCACAGAGGGGGTCACTACAGCGAATCGAAGCGGAAGCAAGGTTAGACCCACCCGCTGAACCTTCCCTTCTGAACATGCTCCTGGGCATCCCCCAGTCACCTAGGGCTAATACCAGGGCAACGACTACCGCTGCTGCCCCTACTGAAGTTGAGGTCCTCTCGGAGCGGTCGGCCTCCGTCTCTTCCTCATCCTCCCCAACCGACGAGGATGAGACCATATCCCCTCCACCCCCCGACACTATCACTGACCCTGGGTTTAGCCTCTCTACCGAGGACAACAAGGCCTTTCAGGCCATGCTGGGGCACTTGGTTGTGGCCCTCCCCAAGCTACTGACGAGGGTCATCAAGAAGGCCCAGTCAGGGCCAGTCTTCGGCATCCTGGGGTCTGGGGATTCAGGCCAAATCATGATCCCCATGCTGGATCAGCTCCTGGAACCTGCTACGTCTGTTTGGGCCAAACCCTCCTCCGCCCAACCCACAAACAAGCTGGCAGACTCATTGTATGCAATTCCCAGGGAGGAGTCGGCCATGTTCTATAAGCACCCGGCCCCAACTCCTTGGTCATTGCAGCGGCCTCTCTAAAGTCTAGGGCCAGCGGTATACAGACATCCTCCGCAGATAGAAAAGGGAGACGCCTAGATGTACTGGGCAGAAAAATCTTCTCCTTGGAGACTCTCTTCCTACGAGCTGCCAACTATGGTTCCGCCCTCTGCGGCTACCAACACTGGTTGTGGTCACAGTTAGGCAGAGCTTTTGACCCTGCCCAGATCCTGGCCGTACAGAGAGAGGGCATGCAAATAGCGCAGTTCCAGTTAACAGCAAACATGCACATTGCCGACTCCAACATAAGGGGCATGGCTTCAGCCATCACCCTCAGATGACACGCATGGCTTCGCTCCACTGCCCTCGCTCCAGAGAACAAGACCCGCATTGAGGACCTCCCCTTCGATGGGGAAGGGCTCTTTGCAGCCTCTACTGACGAGACCTTGAAAAAGGTCAAGGAGATGTGTCAAACTGCCAGGTCCACAGGTGTAATCAGGTCTAATAAGAAGAGGCCTTTCTACCAGACCTCTACCCCCTACTCTTATCAGGCCAGACAACGCCCACACTTCCCCAACTCCACAAATAGAAGGTACTCCCCCCAGTACCAGCAATCCCAGACCTCCGCTTCCCAACCTTGGAGGAAGTTCTCTGAGCAAAAGGGCAAAGGTAGCTCCTCTTCCACCTCGTCGGTGGGACCTTCAGCCAAACAGCGTTTTTAGAACTCCTGAGATCAATGGAGAACTGGAGCGTCCCCCTACTTTTTGCAACCGTCTCCGGCCCTTTTACCATCTATGGGCTTCCCGCACCTCTGACCGCTGGGTTAGGGAGATAATAGATTGTGGCTACTCCATCCAGTTCCACACACTCCCCCCAGACTCCCCTCCCCACCCCTCTTGGGGTTCCCCCCCAGTACTCAAATACTACTAGAGATACAGGTGCTACTAGCCAAAGGGGCCATAGAGGAAGTCCCCCTTCCTGAACAGAATTCAGGATTCTACTGTAGTTACTTCCTGGTTCCCAAGAAGGACAAAGGTTTCAGACCTATTTTAGACCCACACTGGCTCAACAAGTTCATAAAAATTTTTAAATTCCGTATGACCTCCCTTCCTATCATCTTCCTCGGCCTTCAACAAGGTGACTGGTTGGCCTCCCTTGATCTTAAGGACGCATACTTCCATATTTCCATTAATGCTGCTCACAGGAAATACTTGCGTTTTCTTGTAGGAAACTGCCATTTTCAATACTCGGTCCTCCCGTTTGGCCTCTCTACAGCCCCGAGGGTCTTCACCAAATGCGTGGCAGTGGCAGTGGCTCACTTAAGAACTATGAAGGTGAGGGTATTCCCATACCTGGACAATTGGCTCCTTGCAGCATCTTGCAGACGCTCCCTCATGGACCATCTACACAAGACCCTACATCTCCTAAAGACTCTGGGGTTTGTCATCAACTACGACAAGTCCCAGTTGATACCCACTCAAAGGCTCCAGTTTATCGGTGCTGGACACCGTACACTCAAGGACTTACCTACCTACAGAAAGATACCTCGACATACTGTCCACATTTTCGGCCATGTCGACCCGGGCCAACAGAACAACCCGCTTTTTTCTTTGGCTGCAGAGCCTCATGGCAGCCACCACGGCGGTGACACCGCACGCCCATCTCCACCTCCAACCGTTGCAACATTGGCTTGCAAAGGTATATACCCCGAACTGTCATCCTCTGTCCCTGAAGGTAACCATTCCACTGCAAACTCTCACAGAGCTACAGTAATGGACCGACCCAACCCACCTACTGTCGGGTATGACATTCGACCCACCACAACCAGACACATCCATCACTACCAACGCGTCACTTACAGGGTGGGGAGCCCATATGGATCACATAGAGGTCCACGGCCTCTGGTCTCAGGAAGAGACCCTCCTGCATGTCAACTTGCTGGAGCTCAGGGCAATTCGCTGGGCACTCAGAGCCCTTGTCAACCACAGTGAGGGTCAGAATGTTCTGATCCTCACAGACAACACCGCAGCAATGTGGTACGTCAACAAGCAGGGCGGCGCCAGATCCACTTGCCTGTCCATCGAGGCCCAGACGATTTGGGCCTGGTGCATTGAGCAAAACATTCATATTCAGGCTATTAATCTAGTGGGCCAGGACAATACCATTGCAGATCATCTCAGCCGCAGGAGCTCCGATCAACATGAATGGACGCTCAAAGACGAAGTACTAGACGATATCTTCGACACATGGGGCACCACTGTAATAGACCTATTCGCTACACAAGAGAATACAAAACTTCAAAGGTTTTGCAGCAGGGCAGACAAAGCCCCGGGCTCGAATTCCGACACCTTCGCCATCTCCTGGAAAGGGCACTTTCTTTATGCATTCCCTCCTGTTCCCCTGCTCTACAGTTTCTCCACAAGGCCCAGAGGAATCGCGCTCACGTAATCATCATAGCCCCAGCCTGGCCTCACCAACCGTGGTTCCAGACCCTACAGAATCTGGCAGTGGACTCCATTCTCCTCCCGCTACTACCTGACCTCCTCTCTCGCCAATAGGGCACAATTGTACACCACGACCTGCGGGCACTCCATCTCTCCGCCTGGTTGATCCAGTCCTGATACGAGATGCCCCTCCTGAGGTCGCTGAAGTCCTACTCAACTCCCGTAGACCTTCGACGTGTGCCTGCTGTGCTGCGAAATGGTCTCATTTCTCAGCTTGGTGGAGGTCGCTCTCTTGCTCTATGGCGTCTCTCTCTATCCTCCACGTCTTCAGGTACTTACTATACCTGCACGGCTCTGGACTTTCCATCGCTTCCCTCAGAGTACACCTAGCAGCCATCTTCTCTCGCCTTCAACCAGAGGGACCAGACTCTCTCTTCTCTCACCCCCTCACTAGAACTTTCTGGAGGGGATTGGTTCACTCGTTTCCACCGGTTTCGCAACCCGCCCCTCAATGGGACCTCAACCTGGTCCTGACTAGACTCATGGAACCCCCCTTCGAGCCTATGGCCACTTGTTCATTGGAGCTTTTGTCCCTCAAGACAGCCTGTTTGCTTGCCATCACCTCGACCAGAAGAGTCTCAGAACTCTCCACTCTCCGAGCATCCCCACCGTACACTTGCTTCCACGCTGACAAAGTGGACCTCAGGACAGACCCGTCGTTTGTCCCTAAGGTGATTACCCCTTTTCACCTGAACCAGACTATCTCCTTACCTGTCTTCTTCCAGAAACCTCATGCCTCCCAAGCAGAGCGGATGCTGCATACTCTAGATGTTGAACGAGCTCTCGCCTTCACTGATCGTACCCGCCTAATCAGAGTGTCAGACGCTCTGTTTATTTCGTATGGTGGACGACGAATCGGCGTGCGCCTCATATCACAAAGATTATCCACTCCTCTGCATCCAGAAGTGCTACAAACTAGCGGGGAAACCTTCCCCTTCCCCTCTTAGGGCGCATTCCACCAGGGCGGTGGCCTCCTCTCTAGCCAATCTCCATGGGTTCCCTATTCTGGACATCTGTAAAGCTGCCATTTGGTCCTCAGTGCACACCTTCACCAAGCACTACTCCTTAGACCTGGCAGCCAGATTGGACTCGAATGTGGGAAGAGCAGTCCTGCAGTCTCTCTTTGACCGACCTCCTCGTCTCCCTCCTTCTCGAGGTAGGTTACTTTACTGCTACTCGCTCTCCCAATAGTGAGAATTGCGGAGATCCTCAGAAGAAATAGAGGTTACTTACCAGTAACTCAGTTCTTCGAGAGAGCTCAGCGTATTCTTACGTCCCGCCCAGCCTTCCCCACTGTCTCAGAGGTACCTGTTGTTGGGTCTTCCCGGGATGGGATTGGAAGGAACTGAGACAGCAAGGGCTCCGCCCCCTTTTATAGACTCCTGCTCTCACGCAATCTGGAGCCCGCGCTTTCCTCCGGGGGGGAGGGAGGGACGGAGCCCTCACCTTATTCTAGATTTTTCCAGGCTATCTTCTGCCTGGAAGCTGCTGACAGACGGTTTTCCGGTACCTGTGAAGCAGGAATTGAATCCCAATAGTGAGAATATGCGGAGCTCTCTCAAAGAACTGTGTTACTGGTAAGTAACCTCTATTTCTCACCTGTAACCTTGGTTCTTCTTCAAGTGGCTCCGTGATTCTCATGGGATCACGTGATGCCCTGAAGCAATCCGAAAGGTTTGTCTCTAGAGCGGTCCTCTGTAGTGCTTCCAGCATGTTCTGGAAGCTTTAGGCTCCTCCCTCTCACTTCCCCTAGCAGTCTCACGGGAGTACAGGCGTATAAGAGGGAGTGGGGGGAGCCACCAGTTCTTCTTTGAGAATCTCAGCAATTCTCACTCTTGGGGACCCTTCCCTGCTCCGCAGGGCGTTGGAAGACTTTCATCTTGTCAACAGTTTCCAGGCAGATTGCCTGGAACCATCTAGAACCCTGTGAGGGCTCCAGCCCTCCTCCCCTCCCATCACATGAAAAACGCAGGTAGCTCCCCTTGTGAGAACGGGATCATATAAAAAGAGGGGAGGAGCCCTCACTGCCCCAGTTCCTTCCAACCACGTCAACAATCGGAAAGATCTTCCACGCTCCAGCGTGTGTTTGTTAGCTTCTTCAAAGATTAGTAGTTTTCTGGTGTGAGTAGAGCATTTCTTCTGCTGCCTTTCAGGGCTCCCATCTCTCCCTGGCAGGAAAGCATTCCAAGAGAGCAGAGTTTAAGTGCTGCAGCTCCTGCCCGGTTGTCTTCTCTATCTTGTTTGCCTCAATGAAGCTCACAGCATTCAGACCTGCCGAGCCTGTGCTGTCCTCTCCACCAGGCCTAAGAGAGGGGGAGCCTTCCGCCTAAGGGACATATTCACCAGAGGGGCACTTCAGGACAGAGAGGAAGGGCCCCTAAGACTATCTGGGAGGAGTTGGAAGCCTACCATGGCTTCCTGAGTAGGACTGGGCCCATCTGCGCAGACCAGTGTAGACCCCGTGCGAGCTCAACCAAATAGTGCTTCTGCCCCTGCGCCCTAGTAGCAACATAGCTCCAAGCATGGTGCAGTCTTCAGTGGCATCGACAGCCCCAGCTGAACCTCCTGAAGTCAGGGACAGCTCCGTCAACAAGGAGCGTACGAAGTCCTGGGCTCCTCTGAGGATGCTAGCAAGAAGAAGAGGAAGAGAAAGTCTAAGCCGGATGAGGATTCCTCCCATCACTCACTCTGGTGGCCCCTCCACCTGTGTTCATCATGGAGGTAGAGACTATATTCTCAGATGAGGAACATGCTGCCTCCTCTGACAGGGAATCCAGCCCTATCAATATTGTGGAAGTGGAGGACATCTCTACCGCACCACAGTTGTTGCAGCTTGAACATAAAAACATAGTGGATGTTCCTCGCCTTGTTCTCATGAATACAGGTAATATGATCAACATAGGGACTCCTGGTCCCAATCGTGATACCTTTCCCCCAGACATTACCAGCACAGTGATCTTTCTTATTGCTACCAGCATCGGGAGATATCGTACAACAGACACAGGGATTCCCCTCCATGGAGGTATTGAGAGGAACGCAGAAGTCTGTCACCTTGCTCATGTTGTTCTCCAAGGAGACACAGGGAACACTCCTACTATTTGGAGTTTGACTATCAATGGGACAAGCACTGTTTTAATTCCTCAGCCCACACCTTCCTCAGATTGCTGCTGTTCAAAAAGAGGGCCAGCAGATAGCCCAATTCCAGTTTACCACCTCTATGCACATTGCAGACTGCAACATCAGAGGAACTGCATCAGCTGTCATGCTTAGACATCACACCTGTCTCAGGTCCACAGCCCTTATGCCTGAAAATAAAACAAGGATTGAGGACCTGCCGTTTGATACTGAAGCCCTCTTTGCAGCCAACACAGATGACACTGTAAATAAAATAAAGGAGACGAGTCAGATGGCAAGTTCGACAGGGTGAATAGAACCATAAAAAAAAGTATTATTCTGTGATTGCCTCGTATACTTCCAGACAGAGGTTGTCCTGCCCATTTCAGAACAGGAGATATTCTCATACTAACCAGAGCCAATCCTCCTATCAACGACATAGGAAGAGGTTCTTAAAACCTAAAGGAAGAGGGAGACAACAATCAACCTCGTCCTCTGGACAACAATCAAAATCGTGTTTTTAACAATCACATGATCGAGGGAGGAACTGAGGATCTTCCCTCATTCCATGTCTGTCTCAGCTCCTTCTACTGTCAGTGGGTCCAAATAACATCAGATAAGTGGGTCAGAGAGATCTTGAGATGTGATTACTCTATAGAGTTTGAGGAGCACCCCCTCCAAGTCCCCCTTCCCCATCCCCATTTAGGGACACCCTGTCATGGTTTTGGGGGTCCACTACCCCCCTTTCTGGGTTGGGTGACTCAGTTTCCCTCACTTGCAGCCCACCTGAACCAGTTCTCTCTCTGGCTGATTCAGTTCTGCAAAGGGGATAATTCTTTTGTCTCCCAACTTCCCAGAAAGCTTCCCGTTCACACACTGTTTCTCTGGGTTCGCGAGAGCTTGAAGGCTCAAGTTGCTCACTCGTGTTCCCAATGTAGGACAACAGAAATTACTTTTTAGTGAATAGGAAGAAAGTTTATTGATAACATAAGTGGTAGAGCTGGGAGAGTGAAGGCGGGACGCCCGAGCCGCTGCCTGGGACTTTGTATATCTCTGTGCTAACTTTCACCCACGGGACAGAGGGACGAGCCGGGGCGCTGCAGAGCCGGGGCGCTGCAGAGCCGGGGTGGAGCCAGGGACCGGTGGTGATAAAGAACAGCTGGTGACTAGCTTGTGTGTGGAGCTGGGAGAGTGAAGGCGAGACGCCCGAGCCGCTGCCTGGGACTTTGTATATCTCTGTGCTAACTTTCACCCACCGGACAGAGGGATGAGCCGGGGCGCTGCAGAGACGGGGCGGAGCCAGAGTCCGGCGGCGATAAAAGCAGTAGGGCTCCGTGGGCGCGAGCCGAAGGGCAAGAGCACAAGGGTACTGCCCTTAGGAGCAGCCCTTGGAGCAGACTGGAGCAAGGAGCAAATGTGCTATATATATCGGGACTCAGTGGACTGTTACATACAAAATTATAAGTAGTGGGGCTATATTGAGTCCTAGTAGGGCTGTTGTAAAGTGAGAGTGAGTTGTGTTTTTTCTGCAGAGGGCCTATTATTATTAGGAAACCCCAGAAGTTAGGATACTGTAGAAATTAGAGTGTGATCCATTGCCTATGTATATTTGTAGTACAGGGTGTTGGTGAGGAGTAGGTGAGGATAGTCCTACAAATTGAATTGAACTTAGAAGACTAAAGGGAAATATAGGTCCGGTTGTAAATTGTAAAGTGGGAATCAAGGCATAGGGAACAAGGAGTACGCTCACTGGGGTAAAGGGGGGCAAACATGGCTGCTACCCCAATTGAGGACAGCTTGGGAGCTATATCAAAAAAGAGGGGGCGGCAGTTGGTTATTACTCCAGATAATGAGGGTCCTAATTTGAAACAACTAAAATTGCAGGATTTTGGTTTGGGTTAGTGGGAAGACAGTCCCCACCAGCATTCCAAATTCCACTCTCCAATCGTTTTTCTATCTTGGGGGGAAATTCTGATTTTAGTGAGCAATCCCCAATAGGGTCGGAAGAGGAGAATTATTTGGGAAAAAAGAGCTGTTGAATTCCGCCATGCACAGCTCCCCAAATACCTTAAAATTCTGGGGGATCAATGTATGCTAATTAGTAGCTCGATTGAGAGTCTCTTTACAGGGGTAGTGGAGATGAAGGGAACAATGGAGAAAGTGCACCAATGTCTTCAGGAGGTGGCCAAAGATGTTAAAAGTTTAGTCACTCATCTTTTTGCTATGGCCCCCCCTAGCTTACTACCAGTAAGAACTTGCTCTATCCCAAAGAATTCCCCAGGTGGAAAGGTGAGACAGGCTCAGATGGGGATAAGAACAATTCAGGATACAAATAACAGGGATAAGCCTAGTGGGACACTGGTTAAACAGAAAATGTTACCTGATCCTAAGATAATTATGTTAAAGATCTTCGCTCTCCCAAATGGTGTGACTCCAGCTTGGTTTTCCAAATTTTTTATTCGTCGAAATTTGGTTACCCTCCTACATTTCCAACTTCAAATGGTAGAAATTGAAAAGTTCTATTTTCTACCTCCTACCGACCAGGCCCTGAGGTTGATGATTTTCTTTAGGGATCCCCGGATAGTGGAGAAGATTTTTATGGAAAGACAACTACTATCTTCCTGGGGGATTCTGGCATCTGGGGTTTGCTCGGCTCAGCCCCATGAGGGCAATATAGAGCAAGACGGGCAGCAAGGCGGAAATGAGAGAGAGAGGGAGTTGGGTAATTCCTTGCAGGGAACAGTTCAGGTAGAAGCTGTTTCCCAGGCATTACAAGGTCCTAACTCTCCTCCCGCTGAAGAGATGGAAATTGGGAGGGGACAAGAGCAATTGACGGAGAATCAGATAGGCCAGCATGGTGGGGATTTAATCTCGTCTGAACCAATAGGGCACGAAGGAGGGACCCTAAGGGGGTTGCAGGAATATCAAGGTCCCAAGGAGGGGGTAGTAAGTAATGATGTGAGAAGTAAGGAGGGAGCTATGTTGGGGTCACAGTTAGTTCCTTCTTCACTCCCTCCACTCCCTTTGTGTCTAACCTTGGGGGTGGACCAATTTGGGGAGCAGAAACCCATGTGGTCTGCTTCATTCCAAGCATTGGCTGCCCCAGAACAGGAAACAATCCTGGAGAGGTTAAGGTATTTGCAGGAATTATTTCAGCAACCCACACCAGTTGCAGAGGGACAGGTGGGTAGTGGGAATTTGGGGAATGAGGCTTTTTTACAGCAGTTGATAGTGGTGGACCCCCATAGAGAAGGGAAAATTCCCAGGGGCCGACAGATATTGGGGAATTCTCCCGTGAGTGCTGAGCAGGGCCCAGGTGAAGGGGGCAACATCCAGGGTGGGAGTATAGGGCTAAATCAAATTAGGGAAGGGAGTCCTGCTGGTCTGGAAGATCAAATATATGGGCTGCAGAACCCACAGGAAAACTCCTTGAGGGTTTTGCCAAAATGACATATGGAGAATGCCCCTGAATGGTCCCTCTTATCCTGGAACGTAGCGGGTTGGGAAAATAAAGCTTGGGACCCTGGGTTCTTAGATCAAATAAGGGGGTATGACTGTGTATGTCTGCAAGAAACGTGGATGCCGGGTGATTTTTCTCTCACAGGATTTGAGGTTTACTCAATTCCAGCGGTAGCTCTTCAGGGAAAAACAAAAGGTAGGTTAAATGGGTGTTTAGCCTTGTTAGTGGCAAAATCTACTGGGACGCAAGTATATAGCCTCACAGGTTTTTCCCCCTTTTATGCAGTATGGAGATTGGTTTTGATCCGGCCCCCCTTGTCTATAACTGTCATCAATGTTTATATTCCCCCAGTGAGTTCCTTATATTACAAGGATGAGGGGTGATTAAGTCTTAAGAACACAGTGCTGGATCTGAAAGAAAGGTATCCGTCCGAGGGGTTAATCATTGCAGGGGATTTTAATGCCCGGTTAGGACCGGGAATAAATCAGACAGAATGCGAACTTTTGGATAACTACTTACCCTTAATATTCCCCTGTGCGAGAGCCTCTAAGGATAAGAAAATAAATATGGCAGGAACCCACTTGCAGGATCTGGTAGACTCAGCAGAGTTAGTTATTTTGAATGGATCATGGCCAGGAGACAAGGAAGGTGAATATACTTACATTTCACACCTGGGAAGAAGTATAATAGATTATATTTATTTTATTTATTTTAATAGATTTATATATTTATATATAGATTTTATATTATGGTTACAGAAGTCCTACTCTCGTGGGTGGTTGATTTTGCAGTACTGGACGCGGTGGACTCGGACTATTTCCCCTTGAATATACTGATGCGCCGGCCATAGGCACTGGCAGAAGGGGGGTGGGGGGAGGAGCCCAGGGTCAATTCTAGCAGGGGTTAGACGAGAAGCGTAGGGTTAAAGAGGATTAGATGGTGCCCTCAGACCAACGTTTTGGTCAAGGAGATCTTAACCTTGCAGTTTCTGGAAAGGGTCCTTTTGGTCCAGGAGAATATTATTCAGGAATATCATGATCTGATTGCCCAGCTGTTACCTCTTCTAACAGTTCAGGGGGGAACTAGGTAGGTAAGCCAAAAGGGACCAAGGTGGTACGATGCAGAATGTAGGGGTGCTAGGAGAGATCTAAATCGTCTAAGCTGGAAAGCCAAGGGCCTTGCTAAAGGAAGCCGGGGGGGGGGGAGGGGGGGACAGACTTCCTTAAGGCAAGAGGTGCCTACAAAAGATTAATAAAAGAAAAGAAAAAAGCATATCAGCTGCTGTTCTGGGATAGGCTTATTCGGGCGGCGGAAGAAAAGAACCAAAACAAGTTTTGGAAACTAATCAAATCCTCCTGGGTTTCAGGTGTGGCTAAGGAGGAAGCTAATATACCACCGGAGAGTTGGGAAATACATTTTAGTGCCATATTCTCTAAGCCTACGATTGGAATAGAAAACCCCTTGAAATTCTCAATTGATTCTTTACCTCAATGGAATCCAGTCACTGCAGATGAAGTAAGGGAATTGATTATCCAGTTAAAACCGCATAAGGCCCCGGGGAAAGATTTTGTCCCGTCTGAACTTCTGAAGGGGAATATTGAGTGGTGGAGTCAGGTATTAGCCTGTTTGTTCACACAAGTAAACAAGTCCGGGAAAATTCCACGCACATGGCTAGAAAGTGTGGTGGTCCCGATATTTAAAAAGGGTAATATACAGGAGCCGGGAAACTATCGTCCTATCAGCCTATTGAGTGTGGTGGGTAAACTTTATTCTAGATACGTATTGGCTAAAGTGCAAGGATGGGTGGATGTAGGAAAGTTAATAGGAGCGGAACAAGCGGGATTTAAAAAGGGAGTGTCAACAGTGGATCACATTTTTGTGATCGAACAGCTGATTTCAAAGTTTGCCCTCAAGGGCAAGAGTACTAGCCTTTATGTATGCTTTGTTGACCTCCAAATGGCCTTTGATATAATTTGTAGGGAAAGGCTTTGGTTGAAATTGTTGAATTATGGCATGGATCATAGATTATTGCTCCTGATTCGGGCCTTGCATACAAATAATTCACTGCAAGTAAGAGTGAATATGGGTGCTCTGTCTGAGCCGGTTAAAGTAAAATGGGGGGTTAGGCAGGGCTGCATTCTTGCGCCCATTTTGTTCAATTTATACCTGAACAATATGAAAGGAGCGTTAGAAGATCCAGGTTTTCATCCTGCTGAGTTGGGAGGACAGAAAATAAGTTTACTTCTTTACGCCGACAACACAGTACTAATCGCCAGGACACAGGTGGGATTAAGGAGGCTGATGGATGCATTTAGTAATTATTGTAAGAATGAATATTTAAAGATTAATTATACTAAAACAAAAGTAATGAGGATTGGGAAAAGGCAGATGTAATACAGGTGGGCTATAGGAGGGGCAGAAATTGAGCAGGTGACCAAATATAAATATCTGGGGGTTATTATCTCGGCCAGCCCAACATGGACCGCTCATTTGAAAGCAGTACGGGCAGTGGTAAGAGCCTCAGGGCAGGGTATTGCTAGTTTTTACTGGAACTAAGGGGGGAAATTATATAAACCAAGCAAAAAACTGATAAAAGCAAAGCTGGTACCCCAGCTTCTTTATGGAGCTTAAGTTTGGAGCATTGGAAAATATAATGACCTAGAGAAAGAGCAAAATAGGTTGCTCCGTAGTATTTTGCATGTGCCTAAATATATACCAGCAGTGCTGCTAAGAGCAGAGACAGGGTTTAAACGTATTGCCCTGTATGCAAAAATAGCAACGTTAAAATATTGGTTGCGACTAAACAAAATAGACTCAGGCTCATTGGCATCACAAATAATACATACAGCACAGGGTCGTTGGGTGGAATTTATTAGCTCGA
>QEPC01008190.1:204941-240037 GCA_003113815.1 Sphenodon punctatus
CCCCCCCCCCCGGGACTAAGGGAACAGTGTGTGGCCGGCCCCTGGTGTCATCTCCCCCTCCCCCCGGTTGGAGGAGGGGTCGGGGCCGGCACTCGGGTCTCACTTCCGGCCCGGTGGGGCCAAAGGTGGCAGGTGGCCCGGCTGCGCCGCAGACAGCATGCCTAAGGGCCGCACCCAAGAGTGGCCCTTGGTGGGGACTGGGGTGGTGGGGAGGGGATATAGAACAAAAAGATGGGAGATGTAAATGTGATGTTTGGGCAAGTGGGGAGGAGGGGAAATGAGGTGGTGAAGGATGAGATGGGGGTGGTTGGGGGGGTGCCCCTCTGTGGCAGAGAAGGGCTGGGGATATGTGGGTAAGGGGTGGTGGTGGGAGAGGGAGTGGGATAGGGAGGGTAGGGTAATCCCCCTCGGTGTGAGAGAGGGGGTGAGCCCAAGGGGGAGGTTATCCGGCCCTCCAGTGGCAGAGGAGGGCCGGGGGAGAAATTGGGGGGAAGGGGGGGTCAGGTCCGCCCCCCCAGTGAGACGGGGGGGCTTGGCCTGAGGGGTAGGGTGGGTGGACTCCCTGTGAGAGAGGGAGCCCAGGGGAGGGGGGAGGGTAATGATGGTGGTCTCCCTCGCTATCCTGGCACGATGGCCAGGGAGGGGGGGTTGGAGCGGCACCCGGTGGGGTAGGCGCGGCTATTGGGGTTGTGACTGCCAGGGGAGATATGGTCTATAGAGGAGGAGAGTGGGGACCAACAAGGCGGGACAGGTGTTTAGTGCATGTCCAGCTTATCCCTCCCCCTCCATGTGAACAAGTGGATCTGGGTCAGGGGGCCCCTGGCCCGGTTTTGGTGCTGTTAAATGCGAGGTCGGTGGCGAATAAGGCAACAAGAGTCCAGGAGGTGATCCTGGACTGTGCCGCCGATCTCGCATGTATCACGGAAACCTGGCTGGACACTGAATTGGGGCCTATTTTGGCTGATCTTGTTCTGGCTGGGTATTCTGTGCAGCACCAGCTGCGGCTGGAGGGACGGGGGGAGGGGAGGGGCGGTGTAGCTATGATTTTTAAGGAGGGGTGGTCTGTGAGGAGGTGTCTAGTGCCATGGTTGGCATTGAAAGCCTCCATCTTGTGTTCAGTTTGGCAGGGGAAAGTTGGGAAGTGTTGCTGGTATACCGTGTACCTACCAGTACAGCAGCCTCCCTGCATGCTTTGGCAGAGGCTGTGTCGGAGGTGGTGTTGTGGTCCTTCAGAGCGATAGTTTTGGGGGACTTCAACATGCACGCCGACACAGTGCTTGGGGGAGCCAAGCATGAGTTCATGGCCGCCATGGCAACCATGGGCTTATCCCAGAGGGTCACTGGCCCGACACATCTTGGAGGACATACCTTGGACTTCATGTTTTGCACTGGCCTTGAGGCAGGTGATCTGTTAATGGGGGAGATATCAACTGTGCCCTTGTCATGGACGGATCATTACCTCCTACAGACTTCCCTTCTAGCACACGTCTGCCCCTGGCAGCGTGCGGAACCTATTAGGATGGTCCGCCCCCGGAGGCTGATGGACCCAGTGCGGTTTCTAGGCACTCTGGGGGAGTTATCCTCTGACCTAGATGACCGTCTCATCGATGACCTCGTCAAGCTATGGAATATCTTGCTGACGGAGGCCATCAATCGCACGGCTCCCAGGCATCCATTGCCCAGGAGACAAGCCCTCGGGCCTCCTTGGTTCTCCGAGGAGCTGCGGGTCCTGAAGCAAGAGGGGTGACGGTTGGAGTGACAGTGGTGTCGATCTCAAACTGAAGCCGACAGATTGCGACATAGAGCTAGTTTATGAGTCTATGCTGTGGCTATGCGAACAGCGAAGAGGGAATTCTTTGCTGTCCTCATAGCATCCGCAAAATCCCGTCCGGCGGAGTTGTTCTGGGTTGTACGGGGGTTGGTCAGTCCAGCCTCCCTCAACCCGGGGGTTGAGTCATCTCCCGCCTGCTGTGACCTTTTTGCGGATTATTTTGCAGAGAAAATAGTTCGTATTCACCAAGACTTCAATGCCGCACTTATGGCAGTGGAGGAGGTAGAAGTTGTAGAAGCCCCAGCTTGTCCGATTTTATGGGATCACTTCCAATCGGTGACACCCGCTGACATGGTGGAGGTGCTGGGGTCTGTTCGAGCCACCTCTTGTGAATTAGATTCATGCCCGTCTTGGCTGGTTAAGAGCTGCCAGGAGACAATGGGGCTGTTGCTGGCTGGGGTGGTCAGCACCTCCCTGTGGGAGGGCAGAGTGCCGAGCTGTCTCAAAGAGGCGGTGGTGCAGCCTCTGCTCAAGAAACCATCGCTTGACATTGACTCCCCTGCCAGCTATCGGCTTGTCTCTAACCTTCCCTTTTTAGGGATCAGTGCCCTGTATACTGAACTCGAGTGGGGAAAGGGCAGGGATCCCTGAACGACACGTTCCTAATCACTTGAACAGACCACCTACTATATGCCTTCCCTCCATTCTCCCTAATCACTCGAGTCCTGACAAAATTGGACAAAGAGAAATCCCAGCTCGCCCGGGCAGCCATGGTTTACCTGCTTACAGACCATGACTGTACATCAACAGTGTCGTCCTCTCATCCCAGATCTCCTTCACCAGAACAATGGAGACAAACTCCACCCCAGCCTCCAATTGTTGCACCTAACAGCTTGGCTGATATTGCCCTAATGCACCAAGACTTGCTAGGTCTGCCCGAAGAGGCTGTTTGTATCCTAAAAAGTGCTCTCAAAGACTTGACTAACAAAATGTACACTCCAAAATGGAAATGCTTTTCCATATGGGCAGCTTCTCAACAAATACGCCCAGAAGCAGCTATCATCATGAACCTCCTGACCTACATGGCCTATCTGAAATTGCAAGGACTGGGCCCATCCTCAGTAAAGGTCCACCTTGCCGCAATCTGCCTTTCTACCCCCTGCCGATGGTTGCCCAACCATTACCAGTCTTTTTCCCAAGGCCTCAGTCCCCCCAAGGAGAATCGGCTCTTCACACGCTAGACATCAAGAAAGCCTTGTCATTTTACATCAAAAGGACTAAGCCTTTTTGTAAATCTAATTCACCCTTTGTTACTGCCGGAGAGTTTTCTCCAGGAAACAAGGTCTCACTTCAGACCATCACTTCGTGGTTAGTGGAATGAATCTCACTTTGCTACACTGTAGCAAACAACCTCCAGAGGGTCTAAAAGGACATTCCACTCAAGCCATGGCTACCTCTGCTGCCTTGCATTGCAAGTTCCCTATAGAACAGATCTGCAAAGCAGCCATATGGAGCTCTGCACACACCTTTGCCAAACACTATGCTCTGGACATCGCAGCTCATGCAGACGATGGCTTTGGGAGAGCAGTCCTTCAATCTCTATTCATGTAGATTCCTTCCCCCCTAAGGGGAGACTGCTTTTTTAATCTCCCACTGGTGTGAGTCACGGAGCCCCACTTGAAGAAGAAACCAAGGTTACTTACCTGTAACCTTGGTTCTTCGAGATGGGCTCCGTCACTCGCACCACCCACCCATCTTCCCCTCTGCATCTACTTGAAGAAAAAATTGAGATGTAGGGGTTGGAAGGAACTGAGGTAACATGCCCCTCCCTGTCTTATATACTGACTCCAGAAGCATGCCAAAATGATGGCCAATCAGGCACAGGCTCTGACGGCGCGTGGATAAACTGATTGGAGAAGCTTCTGATGGCTGGTACTGCGCAGGCACAGAGCCCACTGGTGAGAGTGACGGAGCCCATCGCAAAGAACCAAGGTTACAGGTAAGTAACCCCGGTTCTCTACAGTTAGTTACTCAGTTCTCTACAGTTAGTTAGTATGAAGTTTTTATTTATTTATTTATTTATTTATTACATTTTTACCCTGGCCTTCTCCGCAGACTAATTCCCCCCCTGTATATAGTTATTGGTTCATATGAGACTGTGTTTTCTTAGATTAGTTCGTAGGTTCTACCTTCAGCCATTGAGCTCCTTTCCGCCAAAATTGCAATGCCCTCAGGCAAGCACGTGTTCTACTTTGGTTCCTCACTTGGACCAGCACAAATAATGTTTTTTCTGTCTTGGAGAAGGACATGTCCAGAGGGGCTACCCAGCCTGTGAAGCCTTCACCACATGGGTTATCAAAGAGAGGAAGAGACAGCTCCAAGAGCTGCTCACTTAAAAGGTTCTGGAGCCGCAAACTGACACTCAGCTGGGCTCTCTGCATAAAGAATGGCCTCCCAACTCTTCAAAGAGTAAGCCTCTGAAACCTGGTAGTAAGCAACGTGAGGAGCCTGAGCCCATTCAGGGCATTACCTCCCCACAGGTTCAGCCCATGCAGGGTGATCAGCCTCTCCAAAGGAAGAGGAGTCAGCAGAGCTACTCCAATCCACAGAGCAACCAGCTGTGCCACTGCATCTATCTCACTCCTATCCGCCCCTAACCGTTGAAACATTCACAGAGTTCCAAGGAGAGAGACCTATAACCCTCTTTGATTCAGAACCAGGGGAACTGGGGTGAGAAATCAGCCCACAGCACAACAAGAAGCACAGCAAAAAGCCATGGCACTCGGTGTCATCTTTCTCTTCTCAAGACTCGTACCATGGGGAGGTGGTGCCACTCCCACTGTCACCACCAGAAAGCCCATCTCGACACCAGTATCCGCTCTCCAGAGGGAGCTTGCATTGATACCAGGATATGGCACTGAGACAAAGCCCATAGCACACAGCACTGTGGCACAGTCCTGGCAGCTGGGATCCGACACCAAGGCACAGCACCCTACATTGTGATCCAGCACCAGAAGCCCCCTTTAGGCACCATCAGGCAGAAATTCTTCCCATGAACTACAGGAACACTCCCGTACCGAAGAGGCGCTGTAGGCATTCCCCAGTGGCCTCACCAACTCACTCCTGGGAAACAACGTGACAGGCAGCAGGACACAGCCGCAAGAGGCGCACTCCTTCTGACTGGGAACTCTCCTATAGCCAGATACCTTACTATGGCCCACCCTACCCTCCTTTCAGGCATTCAGAGCTACCTTGGTGTCAACAGGGATGTTATCCCTGTGATTATCCATGGAATAGGAGACAAGACACTTATTTGCATCACAAGGGACATGATGACAATGTGAAATCCCTATCATGAACCAGCTCTTCCTCCTCAAGCAGAGGATCTCCTAGTGCCTCTTTCAGACCCCATACCAGAACTAGATTGCCAGCAAACTTTAGGAGTCATAGCAGTCACCCACTTCAGGCAGTATAGCAACAAGAGCACCCCTGACTGCCACTCCAACCACTTCTCTCTCCTCAGGGAGCACTTATAACAAATCAACAGTTCCTGCTGACAGCAACGACAACACAGTCACAAGAAACTCAACAACTTGATCCTCATCTCCTGCAGTCCTTTGCCTCATTGCATAACTACTGCAAGTGCCTCTGATACAAGTGCCCTCAACAAAACCGAGTGCTCCTCTACAACCACAGATGATGCACTGACACCACCTGCCTAATGATGACAGATGTGAAAAATGTTCAGACAATGCTGTGCCACCTGTCCTTGTTCTTGCCACAGATACTGACTAAGGTCACCAAGAAGGCTCCCTCAGAACCAGTATTCAGCATCCTAGCAGAGGAGATACTGGGCACATAATGATACCTCTGTTTGATGAACTCCTGGAGTCCTCAAAGTCTTCTGCAGCTGCCAACTTCTGCAGCTGCCATCAGTAAGCTAGCAGATGCACTGTACCCAGTGTCACACAACACAACAATGTTCTCACATTATCCAGCACATAACTCTATGGTAGGCTGCATCTACTAGCTGAGCAACATCAGGCATGGTGAAAACATCCCCTCTGACAAGTAGGGAAGATGCCTAGATTAGTGCTGAAACTCGGTCCTCGGAAAACTTTGGAATTCACTGGGGATTCTGTTTCCTGGTTTGAAATTTTGGAATTCTGAAGCTCCGAGTACCAAGGCTGGTCCTTGGGAAACTTCGGAAAACTTCAGAAACCTCGATCGAATGCTGGTGCCATTGCGCACATGGCTGTAGTGACCCTGACGGTTGACTCTAGCTTCTCTGAGCTAGGAAACTAAACTTAGTGCCATATTTGGTAGGAGGAGGACATGGGAGGCGCCAGTTGAGTGATGGACAAGCCACAAGACAGTTTTTGATTAGCTGGCAGGGGCAAAATAAAAGTGGCTGTACAGCCATTTTCCATTCTCTGGTGAATTTGGCTGTGTGCTACCTTGCTGACCTGTAAATAATCGACCGGGGTGTGTGTGCCTGTCCTGGCCTGTCCATCGGGACAATGCTGGGGGACAGGGGTTACTTGTTTCCACCATGCCATTATTTTTTTAAAAAATAGGTAGGTGTCACACTGCTTCTTCCCTGTCTCTTATACACATCTAGATGTGTATAAGAGACAGGGACGGTTCCACACCGATACCGTGCCTTTTAAACCTGCTGCTGCTGCTGCTGCTTGGCAGCCAGAGGCATCTCTGCCGTGCTTCACATCCCCTTGCCCGGACGGTTCCACACCGATACCGTGCCTTTTAAACCTGCTGCTGCTGCTTGGCAGCCAGAGGCATCTCTGATGTGCTTCACATCCCCTTGCCCGGACGGTTCCACACCAATACTGTGCCTTTTTAAACTGCTGCTGCTGCTGCTGCTCGTACTGCTCAGCACCATGGTGGCCAGAGGGATCTGCCTAGCTCCACTGTCCCTGGCCATGGGCTGACCATAGACTAGGGGCAATGCCAGCGGTTGCCTGAGTGCTGCTGCTGCTCGCACTGCCTGTTGGCAAGTTGGCACCAGAGAGGGATCACTTTCGTTTTGCTGTGGCTTTTGTGGTCACTGTGACTGTACTTTGTCTATGGGTTTACCAAGATGTGACTGAGACCACTGAACAGGTGCACAGGGGAGATATCCTTTCATTTCTGGTTAAAATAATAATGTGTGTGGGGAGGGGCCTTGCTTTGCATAGGAGGGCACTGGGCAGGCACAGTGGAGACTTTTTGTGTGGGGGGGGGGTGAATTTCTGGTTTCTTTATTGTGGGTGTTATAGTTATGTCTGCTGAGCTGGCTTTTAAAAAAATTTTTGCACCCAGTTGCACTTTTGTAGGTTTGTTGTCTTGAGTAATTGTCCCACTCTCGCTAACCTGCTTTTCTGGGCACTGCTTGTTTGGCATAATGATTTTAAAGTGGGTGCACTCACTGTTAATGGTGGGCCATGCTGTGGGTACACTGCTGGGTTGTTTTTTATTTCTGCACGCAGAAAGAGGTGGCTGCGCTGTTGTGCACCCTGATTGGCTAGGCAATTAAACTGTGGCAGCCTCCACACATGGCATCACATGCTGACTTGGCGCCAAGTAGTTCCAGTTTCCATGATTCTGAGTTCTGAAGTTCTGAGTTCTGGGGATTTCCAAAGTCCGGAGTTCCAAATTCTGCGTCCTCAGAAAAAGGTTCCGAGGTTCGACCAAGTACCCAGTCTGGGTACTTGGAACTTGATTCAAGTACTCAGATGGCCTATTTGGTGCAGCCTTAGTCTAGATGGGCAGAAAGGGACAGAAGGGCTCCTTTGCAGCAACCTTGTCCCTTAGAGCAGCAAACTATGCAGCCGCAATGGCAGCCTACCAGCATGCCCTATGGGCAAAGACCTTTACAACAAATGACCCTGCGGAGCGGCAAGCTATACAAAGGAGGGCTTTCAGCTTTCCGAATTTCAGCTGACCATGACCATGCACATAGCCAACTGCGCTATAAGGTCAATTGCAACCTCAGTCACAAGGAGTAATCCATCAAGTACAGAAATACCAGTACAGACCATTGGCTTCAGTGGTGTTCGGCAGACAGCATAGACCTTTGTTCCATCAACGCAGGTTTATAGGAACACAGCAGAGCCAACCCCAGCACAACTACTAAAATAGTAAAAGAAGGTTCCGCAAGCTGCTATGAAAGCTCAGACATAACCAGGCCAGCACGGGGACCCTGCCTCAGTCTCGGGTTTGAAAATGTGGAGGTCAAGTGCAACAGTTAAGCCAAACATTTTTTCAAAGAGAGACTTAGGCCTTTCTACCAACAGCAAAACTGTGCTGAGATGACATCAGATCACTGGGTCCTGGAAATCATTGGCAAAGGAGACTGTATCCAGTTTAACTCCTTCCTACCCACCCCTGTCCCTTTTTAGGGACTCCTCTCACAAGGCATGCCTTAAACAGGAGATGGCATCCCTGATACAGAAAGGGGCTATACAGGAACTTCCCATCCAATCCCTGACATGAGGATTTTAATCCTGTTATTTTCTTATTGATAAGAGGGATGTGGGTACGTGACCCATTCTCAACCTCAGAAGCCTAAACAAATTTGTCAGACATTTCAAAAGCAGAATGCTGTCTCTTAACAAAATACTACCAGCCCTACTACACCACCCGTCCCCTCGCTTGTGGCACTTGACCTCAAAGATGCGCACTTCCACATCAGTATTAGACAGTCGCACATAAAGTATTTGTTTCATTGCAGATGAAAGATGCTTCCAGTATTCTGTCCTCCCTTTTGGTTTCTCCACTGCACCAAGAGTCTTCACCAAATGTGTGGCACCAGTAGTGGCAGAGGTGATTGCTGTGTACCCCTATCTCGATGATTGGCTCATTTCAGCAGACTATGCACATGAACTTCATTGTCATGTCGACATCGCAGTGGACCTCTTGCAACAGCTAGATCTTTTAATCAATTATCAGAAATCCCATCTGCATCCTACAGAAGTCATCCCCTTCATAGGGGCACTCATAAACACAACGTCCAAAAGGACATATTTATCCAAAGACCATTTTTAATCCATCACAGAATCACTACGTTGTCTGACCCAGCGACTAACCCAAAAGATACACTATTTTCTCCGACTTCTCAGAGTGCTCACCTCCACCACAGTGGCTACACCACATGCAAGACTTCAACTCCGCTCACACTAGAATTGGCTCCGAGAAAAGTACACACCGCATATGAGAACAGTCTCACAAAATGCTTGACCACACCAGAATGTGTAATGCACTCGCTCGCTTGGTGGACCAATCCACACAATGTCCTCACAGGCACCCCCTTTCAGTCTCTGGATCTAACCATCACCATCACAACAGATGCCTCTCTAGAGGGAGGGGGAGCGCATAGCAGCAGATGCACCACTCAGAAGTGGACCGCTCAGAAGAAAGCATTACACATCAGCGTACTCAAATAGTGCAATATGCTTAGCTCTTCGAACATTCAAGTCTCAAATAAGGGAAAGACTGTACAAATTTGGGGAAAGACTGTACAAATTGTTACCGAAAATGTGACAGTGATGTATTATCTCAATGGGCAGGAGGGCATCAGATCCAGAACACTAACAAATGAAGCACTCCAGATATCGTAGTGGTGCCTTCAATCCTGAGTCAACCCAATGGCCATCCACTTCCCTGGAGAGCAGAATCTGTTGGCGGACCATCTATGCAGACACCACGTGCAGAGACACGAGTGGTCCCTATCCCCCACAATAGCCCGACAACTCTTCCAACCCCATCTCTTGACCTCTTCACAATAGCAGAGAACTGCAAGCTTCCCAATTTCTGCAGCAGAGGAGACAGGTCTCGGGGATCCATCTCTGATGCATTTGCGACAACGTGGACAAACCTTTACGCATATGCATTTCTCACATTTCCTCCCTTTCAGAGAACCATTTACAAGGCCCGCAGAGATCACACCAGGCTGATTCTCATCACTCCATAGTGGCCGTGTCAACTCACCTGGTAGCCGTAACCGCCAACAAGTGGCAACTACCCTTGCGGCAGGATCCGATATCACAAGACAACAGCTGACTACTTCATCCAGATCTCCACTCGCTCCATCTCGCAGCTCAGCTTATATGGTGAAAGAGCCAGATAACATATTTCCACCAGCAGTAGCAGCAGTACTCAACAACACTAAAAAACCATCCACTCAGAGTACCAACAAGGCAAAATGAAAAGATTCATATTGTGATGTGAAGAGAATATGATAGATGTAAATCAATAGGAAAGGAAAGAACATAAGCATTGCCAAATTCTTTGCTTCTGTCTTTTCCACTGAGGATGTTGAAGAGATACCCACACCAGACCGAGTCTTTGTAGGCGATGAATCTGAAGAACTGTCCCAAATGTGACTGTCCATAAGTGTGACTCTGGAGGAGGTTCTGGAACAAATTGACAAACTGAATAGTAACAAATCACCTGGACTAGATGGTATTTATCATTCCAGAGTTCTGAAGGAACTTAAATATGAAGTTGCAGACCTATTGTTGGTCATTTGTAACCTATTGCTTAAATCTGCCACTGTACCAGAGGATTGGAGGGTAACAAATGTAACACCAATGTTTTAAAAGGGCTCCAGAGGTGATCCTGGAAACTACGGATCGATGAGCCTGACATCGGTGCCAAGCAAATTGTTGGAAACAGTTAAGAACAAAATTACTGAGCATATTGATAAACATAGCTTAATGGGGAAGAGTCAACATGGATTTAGCAAAGGAAAGTCATGCCTCACGAACCTATTTGGAATTCTTTGAGGGTGTAAATAAATCAAAATCAAATAAAAATTTATTGTGTTAGCGAAGCCTTCACAAAACAAAAACAATCAAACATAAAGAACAATAATAAAATAACATGAACACAATACCAAGGCGAAAGAAATAAAATTTAAAATTTGCACACAGCTGCTTTTCTGGTTTTGTATACAACAAAGCAAAATTTTGCAACCCTCTGCAATAAGGACGGGTCCACGTCAGCAAATAACCTCATCAGGTCTCGCTGACTGCAGGGGAGGAGAGTATTGATACCTGGTTCTAATAATAAACTTTGTTGTCTACAATATAGATAACAGTCAAATAAAACATGACAATGTTTCCACAACATTGCCAGTACAAAAATGACAAAATCTCTGGTCATAGGGTAATTTAACAAATCTACCTTCTGTACCTGCGGAGAGAAATAAATTAAACTTAGCACAGGAAAAGGCAAATCTGTAGCTCAGGGAGAGTAGACAAAGAAGCAACTCCATTAGTGGGTACCTGAAAAGAGCTATAGAGGCTAGATATTTTTGGGGCAGCAATTGTTTCACTTGCCATCTGTAATTCTTGGTCTCTGATCCAAGATCTAACAAGGCTGTTACAAAACCATAGACATCAGGTATTTGTTAGAAAAGCCTAGGGAAGAAAGGAGAAGATTTATACCCTTTTCCCAGGGGCCATTGAACAGCGATGAAAATGCCACACAGAAAAAAAACTTGGGGCAGGGGGTGGGGGACACACAATTTTAATCGCAGCCAAAATTTTAGGGTCGCTACCCTGGCCAAAGAGGCAAAAGAACATGAGCCAGTTTCCACCCTCAATGGAATTGATGGAGTACTTCTGGGAGCATGAAGGATGGATCTTAAGAATCTGTTTTGAAGATCCACTAGTAACTGAGGACCCGAAACAGAGATTGCATATAAAAACTGAAAAACGACTTTAGTTCTAAAGGTTTTTAAAGCTGGGATCACCAATTTACCACCCCTAGAAAGATAGAAACTAGTTATCCCTTTGCAGGAAGCTCTGGCTTGAGACAGGGACGCCATGTAATGGGGACGCCACGAAGCTGACTTTGAAAAGATCACTCCCAAATACTTGTACCATTTGACTTGTTTGATAACATGCGAGTCCATCATCCATCCGTGCTGGAAATGTGTGAACCCTGCCACTAGCACCTTAGTTTTGGAGAGATTTACTGTTAGCGATTCCTCACAGCAAAAATTATTTAAAAAATTCTTTAGTCTTCTTAAACTAATCTGAGATTGTGACAACAGAATAGTATCATCAGCGTATAGTAGTATTGACACTGAATGATTGCCTACCCTTGGAGGGTGAAAAGATGGGTTACTTAGAACCTCAACTGCATCATTGATATATAAATTAAATAGTAATGGAGCCAAGAGGCAACCTTGGCAGACTTCTCTAATTGTGGGAACAGGATCTGATAAGAGGCCTTGGCTATTAGCCCATACCTGTAGACTTGAACCCCGATGCAGAGAAATAATCAGGAATAATAGCCTCGGGTCAATATTCAACAGAAATAGCTTATTCCACAGGCGTGCTCTATGAACGGAATCAAATACTGTACGAAGGACCACAAAACAAAGGAATAGTGATGACCCTGATCTCTGCTGCACATATTTAGTTATTATTTGGTTTAATATAAATACATGGTCAATAGCAGATACACCCTCGCAGAAGCCTGCTTGCTCCCAACCCAAAATGGTTTTTGATTTAACCCATAATTGAAGCCTCTGCAACAGATATTTAGCATATTTTCCCAATAATACTCAGCAGACTTATTGGGCGGTAATTCCCAGGGGTCTTAGGGTCACCCACCTTTCTTAAATATAGGCACAACTATACTCTTAAGCCAATTTGATGGAAAGTGCCCAGTATTATTAATGGAGGTAAGCAATGCTGCTAGAGCCTCACTCCACCAATTCATGTTGGTTTTGAGGAGTTTTGCAGGAATATAATCACTACCTGGCACTTCATTAGATTTTAAATGAACGAACAAGAACTCCACTTCCTCTGACATTACTGGTGACCAAGAGGGGAAATTGTCCAAAGTATGGAACTCAACTTCAAAAGCAACCGAGAGTGGACTGGCAAACAGCTGTCAGAAATGGTTTCCCCAGATATCTGGAGGGATATCCACTGATGGTTTTAAATTGGTAGAGGGCCAAGAATGCTTAATTATTTTCCAGAAGGCCATGACGTCATTACTCTGCAGTACATCCTCTAGATTCGCCCAAGACAACTTCTGAAAATTAAGCTTCTTTTCCCTCAACAGGAACTTATACTCCCTTCTGGCCTTAATAAAAATTTTCAAATCATGCCGCTTACTGCATGAGCCTGTCTCCTAAGCTTGATCTTTGCATTTCTGCATTATTTATTGAACCACCCCACAGGTGACCTGCCAGTCTGTCTTGACAGTGACCGAGACGAGACCAAATATGGAAATAAAGTTTCAGTGATCAGATGGAATGTGTCTAAAATCTTATCACCTTCGCTAAGAATAGCCTCCCTGAGTATTGTTAACTGCACAGAATCAAATAAATGGCGGAAAAAGCTTTCCAACTCAGGAGTCCACTTAATTCTTGTGATTACTGAGCCCTCCAAGGTAGCAGAGTCCACAACCTGGGACTTGTGGCAGTTTCCAAACTTCATTGGCATGGACAGAACCAAAGCCAGCGGTTGATGTTCTATCTCGCTGGCTGTCAGAACTGAAAAATCTATTACAGAGATCATAATTTTGTCCGAAACTGATATATAATCTACTATACTAGAACCGGTATGGGACAAAAAAGTAAACTCACCCTCAAGATCCCCTATCGTAGAGCCATTTAAAATAGCCAAACCAGAGGCATCAAAAAGACTCCTCAAGTAAGAAGCCTGTGCATTCAAACACTTGTCTTTAGAGGATCTGGAAGTAAAAGGAAAGAAACCAGAATCCTCCGGGTTCTCAATAACTGGCTCCCAACACAGTATCAGAGGGTGGATAATGATGAGTTGGTCAATAGTGTATCTGGACATTCAAAAGGCATTTGATAAGGTCCCTCATGAGGGACTCTTGAGGAAATTAAAGAGTCATGGGATAAGAGGCAGTGTCCTATCGTGGATAGGTAACTGGTTAAAAGATGGGAAGCAAAATGTAGGACTAAATGGTCGGTTACCACAGTGGAGAGGAGTAACTAGTGGAGTGCCCCAGGAATCTGTACTAGGACCAGTGTTGTTTAATTTAATTATCTGGAGAAAGGAGTAAAGAGTGAGGTGATCAAATCAGCAGATGACACAAAGTTATTTAAGGTAGTTAAAATCGATGCAGACTGTGAAGTATTGCAGGAGGATCTTGTGAGACTGGCTTACTAGGCATCCAAATGGCAGATGAACTTTAATGTAGAAAAGTGCAAAGTGATGCACATAGGGAAAAATAACCCAAACTATACGTACACAATGCTGGGCTCTAAACTAGGAGTAACCACTCAGGAATGGGATCCCTAAAAGTAATTTTAGGTTGCAATAACGTCAGCCCTCAGGGTTAGTGAATTGGCTGCTCTCAGGGCATCCTCACCCTATCTCCAATTCTACCCAGACAGAGTCCAACGATGAACTGATCCTGCTTTTTGTCCAAAAGTAGTCTTGTCATTCCACATCAACCAAGCTGTTACCCTCCTAGTCTTCCCGTGACCACATTTGATAACACTCGAATCAAAAGCTACACACCCTATATGTTAGATGAGTTTTAGTATAGCATACTAATTGCACAAGCCCGTTTTGAAAACCAGACAGAATTTTTGTCTCCTCTGGGGGGAAGACAGAATACTCATTGCAACGTATCTCAAAGATTATTGCACCTGTATCGCAGCTTGCTACCGACTTTCAGGCAAGGAAGTTCCTTTGGGCTTGAAAGTGCATTCTACATTACAAGGGCTGTAGCATCGACTGTTGCAGCACTTCATCATCTGCCCATTCAGGACATTTGTAGTGCTTCCACTTGGGCATCTTCAGACAAGTTTGTTAAGCACTATGCCCTGGACCTGGTGGCACAGAGAGAAACTTCATTCGGATGGGCAGTTCTGTCTACTATCCTACCTTAACTGCTTCCTGATCATCAAGAACCTCCACCCCTCATACAGGTAAACTACTTATATTCTCCCATAAGTGAGAATCATGGAGCTACTTGAAGAAGAAATAAGGGTTACTTACCGTAACTTAGTTCTTCGAGATGGCTCCGTGGATTCTTGCTACCTGCCCACCTTCCTCTTAGTGAAGCACACATCTGCCAGCTGGGTGGGAAGGAACTGGGTGAGGGGAACTCCTCCCCTTCCTCTTTTACTCCTGCACTTTTGCAAGACCACAGGGGAAGTGAGAGGGAGAGATAGGAGTCTAAAGCTTCCAGAACATGCTGGAAGCATTATAGTGGACTGCTCTGATAGAGACACAGTAAGTAACCCATATTTATTTGAGATGAGCGCCATCGCTTACCCCACCCACCCACTTTCCCCTCTACATCAGAGCCTAACTTAGAGAGGACATTTGCTGTAGTGTGTGGGTTGGAAAGAACAGAGGTAACTCGCACCATGCCCCCTCCTTTTATAGTGCCACCAGAAGCCCGCCAAAAGCACGAGCAATGAAGGGCAGGACCACAGAACGTGAAATAATAACTGCTTGGAGAAGCTTCTGGGCTGATCTTTACAGGTGCAGCTCCCTTAGGTGTGAGTGATGGAGCCCATCTTGAAGAACCAAGGTTACAGGTGTGTAACCTGTTTCCTCTGCTGATACCCGTCCATATGTTCTCTAGAGTCTGACGATATACTGGAATCTTCACCCTCGAACACCTCGGCCCAGTACTGAATACTTCCTCAGAAGACCATAAACCATTCGGTCACTTATTTGCATGATGGCAACTGCCTTAACTTTAAAGATGATCCCAGTAATTGATGTCGGAGTAGAAGCTGGTGTTATTGTGACTGTGGGTGCCGAGGAAGGCAATGATGTGGCAGTTACCTGTGGTATTGTTGGTGCCAAAGTTGGTACTGTTGAAGATGGTCACAGTCGAACAGGAGGAGGATGGACCCTGTCTGTAAGATTCTACATAAATAAGCACCCACAAAGATTACTCTCCCAGTTCCAAGGGAATTGATGAAGCACTCCAGAGCACCGTGGAAGACATCTTCAGCCACCTTAAGTGCTTTTTATCCAGTATCACCTGATGACCAGGAGATGTTTATAAGGCACCCTGCAACATACCACCATCTGGGAGTTGTCTGAGTCTATGCTGGGTGCTGCACTGCAGCCTGGTCTCCAGTATGCGGAGCGGCTGTAGGAGGAGAACTGCCTCAGCAACAGGGAGCTGTTTGAGTCAGTGCTGAGCGAGCACTGCACTACAGCTGTAAGAGAAGGATTGCCTGAGCAGCAGCGAGCTGTTTGAATCAGTGGTGGGCACAGCACTGCAGGCCGGTGTGGCTGTAGGAGGAGAACTGCCTGAGCAGCAGGGAGCTGTTTGAGTTGGTGCTGGGCACTGCACCACAGGTGTGGCTGTAGAAGGGCTGCCTCGGCAGCAGGGAGCTGTTTGAGTCGGCCTGCATCCCAGCCCGTTCAACATTCTTTGTTGTTCCAAACCCCAACAGTAAGAGGTTATGTCCCCAAAACCTACTTGGCTAATAGCCATTAATAGACCTGTCCTTCAATCCAATCCCTTTTAAAAACTTGCTACATTTCCTCTGGAAGTAAATTCCACAAGTTAATTGTGTGCTGGGTGAAAAAAATACTTTCTCTTATTTGTTTTAAATCTGCCAGTGAATTTCATGCAGTGTCCCCTTGTTCTAGTACTGTTAGAGAGGGTAAATATTTAACTATGCCCTATTTATGAGTTCCACACCACTTAAGATTTTATAAACTTTTGTCATATCCCCTCTCAGTTGTCCCTTCTGCAAGCTGAAGAGCCCCAACCTATTAAGCCTCTGTTCACACAGGAGTGATTCCATAACCTTGATAATTTTTGTTGCCCTTCTCCGTACCTTTTCTAGTTCTACTATATCTTTTTTGAGATGGGACAACCAGAGCTGCACACAGTACTCCAGTGCGGTCATACCATAGAGCTATATAGAGGCATTATGATATTTTCAGTTTTATTCTCTATTCCTGTCTGAATAATTCTGAACATTGTTTGCTTTTTTGACCGCCGCCACACACTGAGCTGAGGATTTCAATGTATTTTCTATAATGACTCCAAGGTCCTTTTCCTGAGGAGCTATCCTTAATTTAGAACCCAGCATTGTATACATGTAGTTTAGATTGTTTCCCCCTATGTGCATCACTTTGCACTTGTTCACATTAAATTTCATCTGCCACTTAGATGCCCAGTCACCTAGTCTCACAAGATCCTCCTGCAATTCTTCTGCTCGGGTTTTAACTACCTTGAATAACTTTGTGTTATGTGCAGATTTGATCATCTCACTCTTTGCTTCCTTCTCCAGATCATTAATGAATATATTAAACAATACCGTTCCCAGTACAGATCCCTGGGGTACTCCACCTGTTACCTCTCTCCACTGTGAAAACTGACCATTTAGTCCCACTCTTTGCTTCCTATCTTTTAACCAGTTGCTGATCCATGATAGGACACTTGTCTCTTATCCCATGACTCTTTAATTTCCTTAAGAGTCTTTATAGGGACCCTATAAAACACCTTTTGAAAGTCCAAGTACTCTATATCGACCGGATCACCCTTATGCACATGCTGATTTACACCCTCAAAAATTCCAATAGATTAGTGAGGCATGACTTCCCTTTCCTAAATCCATGTTGATTCTTTTCCATTATGCCATGTTTAGCAGAATGCTCAGTACTTCTGTTCATTTCCACAGGTTTGCCTGACACCAACTTTAGGCTCATCAGTCTGTAGTTTCCAGGATCACTTCTGGAGTCCTTTTAAAATATTATTTATTTAGTCACATTTATACCCTGCTTTTCTGCCACGGCACTCAAAGCGGTTTACAAAATATGAAATAAAACATGTATAAAAACCAAATTCCATTTTAAAAACATATACATTAAAACAGTACAAAATTATATTAGTATATAAACAAATTCAGAAGCATAAAACCAACCCCAGGCAGGAGCAATAACCAACCTCCCCCCTCCCTACCCATCCCCTCTGCCAAAAACCTGACAGAAAAGTCATGAGATCCGTGGCCAGTTGAACTTCCTCTGGGAAGGTGTTCCAGAACCGCAGCATGGCCACCAAGAATGCTCTATCCATAGTGACCCCCCGAGTAACACGGGGGACCTCCAGAAAGGTGCCCCTGGCAGACCGCAAGGGCTGGTCAAGGACCCGGAAGCCAAGGTGGTCCTGCAGCTAAGTTGGGCCAAGGCCGTATAGGGCTTTAAAGGTTATCATCAACACCTTGAAGCGGGCCCGGTACACTACCAGCAGCCAGTGCAGAGCCCGGAGCACTGGTGTAATGTGCTTCTGGCGGCCCGTCCCAGTAAGGAGACAGGCCGCCATATTCTGCACTAGCTGCAGCCTCCGAACCATCTTCAAGGGAAGCCCCACGTAGAGCGCGTTACAGTAGTCCAGCCTTGAGGTAATGAAGGCATGGATGATGGTGGTCAGGTCAGTGGCGGTGATGTATGTCTGAAGCCATCGAACCCGATGGAGCTGGCAAAAGGCACTCCTTACCACAGCCTCCACCTGCACCTCCGTACAAAGTTGTGGATCAAGGAGTACACCCAGGCTACGAACCTGGGTTGCCAATAAGGGACGACTGCCCCCAATTAAAGGGGCCATCACCTCCACCTCCCTTCCCACCAACATCACCTCCATCTTATCAGGATTCAGTTTCAGTTGGCTCGCCCACATCCAATCCCCCACCGCTGCCAGACATTCAGAAAGCAACGAGACAGCAGGGCCTGAGTCTGATGAAAACGAGAGGTATAATTGGGTGTCGTCTGCATACTGATGACAACTCGCTCCAGACTGTCTCACGACTTCCCCTAAGGGCTGCATATATACGTTGAACAAGAGCAGGGATAGACTAGAACCCTGAAGGACCCCACAAGTAAGGAACCTAGGAGAGGAAAAACACTCTCCAAGGACCACCTGCTGAGATCTCCCTTCTAGATATGAGCGGAATCATTTCAACACAGTTCTGCTTACTCCAGCTCCGTCCCGCAGGCACCTCACCAACAGTTCATGGTCAACAGTATCAAAAACCGCAGAGATATCTAACAGGACAAGCATGGTGGAACAACCCTGGTCCATCTCACGGCGCAAGTCATTGACTAGGACCACCAACGTTGTCTCGGTGCTATATCCAGCCTGAAAGCCCAACTGCGAGGTGTCAAGGAAACCAATACCATCCAGGTGCTCCTGGAGCTGTTGGGCCACTACCTGTTCAATAGCCTTCCCTAAAAAGGGAAGATTAGAGACTGGCTGGTAGTTCTCCAGTGTCAGTGTCCAACAATGGTTTTTTAAGAAGGGGCTGTACCACCACCTCCTTGAGACGGCTCGGCACCCTACCCTCCCAAAGGGAGGCGTTGATCATCACTCCAGCCAACACCGGCCCCAGTGTCTCCCAGCAGGCTTTCACCAGCCAGGACGGGCATGGATCTAATTCACAAGTGGCTCTTACTGCCCCCAAAACACCCTCGGCATCGGCCAGGGGTCACTTCCCGAAACAGATCCCACAAAGTTGGACTGGGTGGAGCCTCCACAGCCTCTGACTCTCCTTCTACCTGTGATAACATGGAGTCGAAGTCAAGCTGAATGTGAATGATCTTATCCGCGAAGTAGTTCACAAGCAAGTCGCAGCGGGGACTGGACAAAATATTGCTGTAACATTTTCTACCCTCCAATCTTCTGGCACAGTGGCAGATTTTAGCTTAGGTTACAAATTAAGGCTGCATTCATCCGCCCCCGCTCAAGAAACCATCTTTTGATGTTGACTCCCCTGCCAGCTATTGCCCTGTCTCTAACCTCCCCTTTTTAGGGAAGGTTACTGATTGGGTGGTCGCCTTGCACCTCCGGGCACATCTCGATGGCTGTCGGTTTCCTGGACTCATGCCAGTCAGGTTTTTGTCCTGGGCATGGCACTGAGACTGTGCTCGTGACCTTGGTTGACGGTCTCCACTTGGAAATCGACTGGGGAAATTGTAGCCTGCTGATGTCAGTGACCTTTGATACTGTTGACCATGAAGTGTTGTTGACACGGCTGCAGGACCTGACTGGGGCACAAGGGACCACTCTTGAGTGGTTCCACTCATTTCTGGCTGGGAGAACCCAGAGGGTGGTGATGGGCAGTGTCTCATCCCCCTCAGGAACACACTTGTGGGGTTCCACAGGGTTCCATCCTGTCTCCACTCCTGTTCAATGTGTACCTGAGGCTCCTGGGTGAGATGGTTCAGAGATTTGGAGTGAGGTGTCATCAGTATGCGGATGACACCCAGCTCTATCTCTCATTTTCATCTGACCCAGATCCCGCAGTTTCGGTGCTTACCCGGTGCCTGGTTGCTGTTGGGGACTGGATGCGGGTGAACCAATTGAAGCTGAATCCAGACAAGACCAAGGTGATGATGGTTGCCTGATCTTGTGACCTGGGGGATGTGGGAACCCCTGTCATTGACAGGGTCCAGCCTCCCTTGGTCACTCAGGTTCACAGTCTTGGGGTGCTCTTGGATCCACTGCTGCTCCGGGATTGCCAGGTTACAGCGGTGGCCAGGAGTGCTTTTTACCAGCTTCATCTGGTGAGACGACTGCTACCCTTAGATCAGGCGACTGCCATCCATGCCTTCGTAGCCTCGAGGCTAAACTACTGAAGTGCGCTCTATGTGGGACTGCCCTTGAAGACTGTTTGGAAGCTGTAGTTGATGCAGAACGCAGCAGCCCGCCTTCTGTTGGGGATGGGTCACTGGGAGCACATTACACCCGTGCTCCAGAGTCTGCACTGGCTGCCAATAGCTTTCCAGACACAATTCAAGGTGCTGGTTTTAACCTATAAAGCCCTAAATGGCTTGTAACCTAAGTATCTGAAAGACCACCTATTCCCCTATGTCCCATCGTGGCCTCTGAGGTCGCCTGAGGGTGCCCTTCTGCAGCTGCCTTCAGTCCGTGAAGTTGCTACTTTGAAGCGTGCAGGAGGCGTTCTCGGTTGCTGCCCCACAATTATGGAACACCCTCCCCTTGGAAGTCCGCCTAAGTCTGAGCCTGTTAGTCTTCTGGAGGAGATGTAAGACCTTTTTTTTTTTTTGGCTGGGCATTTGGCAGGCAGGAATAGGGTTTGGTGGGATTGGGTAGAGGTGATGGGGAGGAGGATTGGTGGGTGCTAGGTGAGGGTAAAGGGTAGGGTGGATGGGATGATGGGGTTTTAAGGAATTTTAATGTACTATTGTATTTTATATTTTGTTTTTTAATTTCTATGTTGTGAGCCGTCCTGAGTCTTCAGGAGGAGGGCAGGGCAAAAATGTAAAAATAAATAAAAAACCAATAGTAGGTCTGCAACTTCATATCTGAGTTCTTTCAGAACTCTGTGGTGAATACCATCTGGTCCTGGTGATTTGTTACCATTTAGTTTGTCAGTTTGCTCTAGAACCTGCTGCAGAGTCACACTTATTTGTGACAGTTCTTCTGATTCTTCACCTACAAAGACTCAGTCCAGTATGGGTATCTCCCCAACATCCTCATCGGTGAAGAGTGAAGCAAAGAATTAATAGAAGAAACCCTACAAACCTAAGTAGAGGACAAGGGAACCATCCAACACATCTTCTAACTCGGCAAGGAAGAGGTCTTGAGTTTAATCTATATGTGGAGAGCTTAAAAACATATGTTAGAAGGAGAACATATGTTACAAGGAATGCCCTTCCTTCCCTTCTCCCCCGATGTAATTATTATTATGGATGCATCCTTTTCAGGATGGGACGCCCACTACAAAATGAAGATAAGTGGACAATGTAAGTAATGAAAACAGTCTATCTGTATCAGCCTTCTGAAACTCGGAGCAATAGTTATTTATTTATTTATTTCAAAATTTTACTAACCCGCCCTTCCTGCCACAGGCAGCTCGGGGAGGCTTACAATTCATAAAACAACATTAAAACATTAAAACAACAATTAAAACAACTACAGTGAGAGAAAAGAAAATAACCCCATACCCAAAATCTATGGGCCTTCTTTTTGCTTATGCAGGGGAAGACAATAGAGAGAGTCACAGAAAGCACCATGGCCATGTGGCACATAAATCAACAAGAGGGCATCTGATATTCACATCTTTGCAGGGAGGTAAGGAAGTTCTGGGATTGGGAAATAGAATAACAGAATCTTAGAGTTGGAAGATACCTCAGCTCCCCACTTAGATGCAGGATGACCGTAGCTGCAACATTCATGACAGATTGCTGTACAGTCTCTTTTTGAAAACCTTGAGTAATTGAGAGCTTACAACCTCTGTAAGAAACTTGTTCCATTGCCAAACAACTCTTACTGTTAGGAAGTTTTTCCTGATATTTAGTCAGAATCTGAGCCCATTTTTCCCAGGCTTCCCTCTGTAGCCATGGGCGGGTAGTTCCTTGTTGCCACCTTTTTGGCGACACCCCTTTAGATATTTGAAGACTGCTATCATTTTATTATTTATTTATTTAGTTAATCAACTTTTACCCTGCCTTTCCCTCAGAGGCTCAGGGCAGCTTACATAAAGTATCCCAGCCCACCAAACAAATGCCTGACCAAACAAAAAGGTCTTACATCTCTTCTGAAAGGCAAGCAGGCTCAGACGTAGGCAGATCTCCGACGGGAAAGAGTTCCACAAGTGTAGAGCAGCCACTGAGAATGCCTCTCTGGGTCCCCTCATTGTACAAAACTTACAGGCAGTTGGCACTCAAGAGTGCACCCTCGGTGTACCTCAGAGGCTGTGATGGAAGATAAGGCAAGAAGTGGTCTTTCAGATACCTGGGGCCCAAGCCATTTAGGGCTTTATATGTCAAAACTAGCACCTTGAATTGTGCCCAGAAACTTATTGGCAGCCAGTGCAGATTCCAGAGTATTGGTGTAATGTGCTTCCGGTGACCAACCCTCAGCAGAAGGTGCGTCACCACATTCTGCACCAACTGCAGCTTCTGAACAGTTATCAAGGGCAGCCCCAGGTACAGTGCATTGCAATAGTCTAGTCTTGAGGTTATGAATGCATGGATGATGGTGCCCAAGTCTGATAAGAATGATTGCAGCCTTCTCACCAGATGAAGCACTCCTGGTTACCACCACAACCTGGACACCTAGATGCAGCAATTGATCCAAGAGCACCCCAAGGCTGTGAACCTGAGTGACCAAAGGAGGCTGGACCCCATCAATAAGAGTGGTTTCTATGTCCCTCAGTTTACACGACCGGCCAACCATCATCACCTTGGTCTGGATTCAGCTTCAATCGGCTCACCTGCATCCAGTCCCCAACGGCAGTCAGGTAAGCAATGAGACTGCAGGGCCTGGGTCAGATGAAAAAGAGAGATAGAGGTGGGTGTCATCCGCATACTGATGGCACTTCACTCAAAATCTCCTAACAGTCTCATCCAGGGGCCTCGGATACACATTGAACAGAAGTGGGGACAAGGTGGAACCCTGCTGGACCCCATAAGGGAGTTCCCGGGGAATGACGAGACACCACCCATTACCACTCTCTGGGTTCTCCCAGACAAGAATGAGTGGAACCACTCAAGAATGGTCCCACACACTCTTGCCAGGTCCCACAGCCATGTCAACAACACCCCATGATCAACTGTGGCAAAGGCTGCTGAAAGCTCTAACGAAATCAACAAGGTAAAATTTCCCCTGTTATTATTATTATTATTATTAACAAACATTTATATAGCGCCAGCAGTGTACCTGGCACTTTACAAAGTAATACAATAGACACGGTCCCTGCCCCTAGGGCTTACAATCTGAGAGACAGGAGCTGGGGGAGAGACTTAGGAAGGGGAACAGAGGGAGAGACAAGGGGTCTAACATTCATGAAGATGCGAGGTCTCAAGTGCACGTACTTGGCTTGGTTACGATGAGAATGACAGCAGGCAGGTCCATGTTGCAAGGATAAGGGTAAACCGATCGTAGGTATAGGAATAGTGGCTCAGCAGGATAAAGAGTCAGACAGAGCAGAGCGAAAGAGGTGAGTTTTAAGGAGAGATTTGAAGGTATGAAGGGAGGGTGCAAGGCGGATGTGGACAGGGAGGGAGTTCCAGGCATGGGGGGCAGCAAGTGAGAAGGGACGAAGGCGCTTGATTTCCAAGCGGAGATCGTCAACCAAGGCCACAAGCACAGTCTCCGTGCCATGCCCAGGATGAAAACCCAAATGACATCCATCCAGGAATCCAGTAGCATTGAGATGCACCTGGATCTGTGAGGCAGCCACCCAGGTGGGAGGAGAATGAGATACCCTCCTGTGAGAAGGGGAGAGTTGGGGTCTCCCTTGCCGGTCTGATGGGACAGCCGATGGGAGGGGGATCTGGGAGCTGGGGGGATGTCCGCAGCCATTGGGGGTCGTGACAGGTCAGGGGAACTATGGTCCCTTTGGAGGGAATGTTTGAGCTCGAAGGTGATCGAGGTACAGGAGGCCTCCGGTCCTGTTTTGATGCTGTTGAACGTGAGGTTGGTCATAAATAAGTCATCCGCAGTCCAGGAGCTAATCCTGGACCAGGCGACCAACCTCGTGCGCATCACAGAAGCCTGGCTGGACACTGAGTCAGGGCCAATTCTGGCTGACCTTGTTCTGGACAGGTATTCCATGCAGCATCAACCACGGTTGGAGGGATGAGGAGGTGGTGTAGCCATTGTTTTTAGAGAGACATGGTCCATTAGGAGGTACCCAGTGCAGACTGCATCCAGTATAGAGGGCCTTCATCTTGTGTTTGATTTGGCTAGAGACAGATTGGGATTGCTGTTAGTGTATCATGCACCCACCTGCACAGCAGCATCTTTGCATGCTCTAGCGGAGCTGATGTTGGAGGTGGTCTTGCAGTCCCCAAGGCTAGTAGTCTTAGGGGACTTCAGCATTCACGCTGATGCCAGCCTTTAAGATGCAGAGCATGAGTTCATGACTGCCATGGCAACCATGGGCCTGTTTCAGGTGGTGAGTGGCCCGATACATGAGGGGGGACATACTCTGGATTTGACGTTCAATGCCTTTTCAACGTGTATATGGAGCCGCTGGGAATTCTGCACCAACCTTGAGGCAGGGGCTCCATTTGTGGGGGATGTGTCATTGGTGCCCTTGTCATGGACAGATCATTACCTCCTGCGAGCCTGTCTCCTGATGGATGTCTGCCCCCAGAAGGGTGCGGACCCTATTTGGTTGGTTCACCCCTGTAGACTTTATGGAACCAGAGAGATTCCGGAATGCTCTTGGGTATTACCCTCCAACCTCAATTACTGTTCTCTCGATGTCCTTGTGGCGTTTTGGAACGCCTTGCTTTCTGAGGCCATCTACAGAACAGCTTCCAAGTGCCCACTTCCCAGGCATTGTTGGCGCAGGGCCCCATGGTTCATGGAGGACCTGTGGCAAATGAAGCAGGAGGGGAGGTCGCTTAAGAGCATATGCTGTGGCCTTATGGGCAACAAAGAAGGGTTTCTTTGCTGCCCTTATAGCTAGGGCTAAGATTCTGTCACAGTATTTTTTCTAAAAAGTCATGACTAGGTCATGGTACAAAAGATAAAAAGTCATGGAAAAGTCATGGGTAAAAAAAAAATCCATTTTACTTTTATTCAATGTTTCTTAAAATAACATATTATTAGATTGTGAGCCCGGGGCAGGAGGAAAGGGAACCCTCCCTTCTCTTATCTCACTTAGAATGAAAGCCCCAGGAAGGAGGAAAGGGAATCTGCCCTCTCCCTTATCTCTCTTAGAATGAAACCCCCAGGAAGGAGGGAAGGTAGAGCAAGACACGAGGAAAGGCAGAGGAATTGCTGTCATCTCCTCTACAATGCCTTTTCTAGTTCTGACCCCACCCTCTACCTCTAGCCACACCACGCCCAGAAGGGGAGGGGTTTGGAGCAACACGTGAGTGCGGCAGCCAACACTGAGTGTGGTATCCACTCTGCTGTTCTGGGCATCTCTTCTCAAGCGCCGTCCTCCACGTCTAACCACACCGTGCTCTGAAGGGGAGAGGTTTGAAGAATCCCGGGGATGTCAGTTGTGGCCTTGGTCGATGACTTCTGTCACGAGTTAGACCGGAGTGGTCTCCTCTGCTGACCATGAGGTGTTGGTGACACACCTGTGGGACCGAGCTGGGATAGGTAGTATTGTTCTTGAATGGTTCCGTTCTTTTCTGGATGGAAGAACTCAGTGGGTGGTGCTGGGAGACCATTTTTCGTCCCCCCCTGGGCCTCATATGTGGAGTTCTGCAAGGTCCCCCCTGTTCAACGTGTATATGAAGCTGCTGGGTGAGGTCATGAGAGGGTTTGGGGGTTTGGTGTCATCAGTATGCTGATGACACCCAGCTCTACCTCTTGTTTTCGTCTGACCTAGACCCGGCTGTCTTGGTGCTTACTCAGTGTTTGGCGGCTGTGGGGGACTGGATGGGGACAAGCCATCTGAAGTTGAATCCTGACAAGACGAAAGGGATGCTAGTGGGTTGAACTAGGGGGCCAGGTGTGGAAGAGGTCCCCATCATTGATGGGGTCTGTCCATCATTGGTCCCCCAAGTTTGGAGTCTGGGAGTGCTCCTCAATTCACAGCTCTGCCTGGATGCCCAGGTGGCAGCTGTGGCAAGGAGTGCCTTTTGCCAGTTGCATCTTGTGTGACGGCTTCGACTGTATACTCGGGCTCCGTCCTTGCCACCATCATCCATGCCTTCATCACCTTGAGACTAGACTATTGCAATGCACTCTATGTCGGGTTACCCTTGGTGACAGTTTAGAGACTGCAACTGGTGCAGAATGTGACGGCCTGCCTCGTTACGGGGACGGGTCGCTGTGAGCACATAACACCGCTGCTCCGTTTGTTGCACTGGCTGCCTGTAGTCTTCCAGGCTCAATTCAAGGTGTTGGTATTGACTTTTAAAACCCTAAACGGTTTGGCCCTACTTATCTGCAAGAGTGCCTCACTCCCCGGGTTCTGGACTGACCCCTGCGGTCATCAGAGGGCGCCCCTCTTGAAGTCCCCCATTTCCGTCAGATGGTGACAATGGAGAGGGTGTTCTTGGTAGCCACACCAAGACTGTGCCTGTCCCCAGATCTCTCCTCCTTTCGTAGCAAGTGTAAGACCTGGCTGTTCCGCTGGGCTTTTGGCAAAGGAGAGGGAGTGGGTGGGGGAGGAATTTATTATTATTTATTTCTATGGGATACCTATTTATTGTTTTATGAATGTTGCTTTTAATAATATTATTACTTATTATATGTTTTATTGTATTCTTTTTTATGGAATTGTAAGCCGCCCCAAGCCACCATTAGGTGTGGGGGGCGGGATATAAACTTTGGATAAATAAATAAATTCAATAACCTTCCCTAAAAAGGAAGATTAGAGACAGGATGTTAGGGGAGTCAGCATTGAGAGTTGTTTTCTGGAGCAGGGGATGTACAACTTTAGTTTTGAGGCTGTCGGGCACTTTGTCCTCCCGAAGGGAGGCATTGACAACCCCAGCCAGCAACACTCCCAATGTCTCCCAGCTAGCATGGATCTAATTCACAATTGGTCACTCGTACAACTCCAAGCACAGCCTTCACATCGGTGAGTGAGACAACCATCATATCTCCTCTTTATCTTAATCTCCTTTTTATTAGGTTAAACATATGCAGTTCCTCCAACCTTTCCTCATAAGACTGGCTTTCAACACTCTTTTTTACCACTTTTCTTGCCTTTCTTCAATAGCCCACGATTCCTTCCCATAGCAACAGGCTTGGCTGGAGAAGACAATCACATAGCAGACAAGTTGAGCAGACATGTCATACTGCAACATGGGTAGATAATAAAACTTCAGAGATCCAACAAATATTCCAACCATGGTGACAACCACACAGAGACTAACCATGCATTTGGGGTTAAAAATAAGCATTTTAGTTACCGGTTAGGAAATCATCAGTTGGAAACAGAGGAAGAGAGGGAACTGAGGGTTTTAGTTGGCCATAAAAAGTGTACAAGCCATAATTGTGATACAGCTGCAAAAAAAGGCAAGTGCTATCTTGGAATGTATAAGGCGTTGTATTGACAGTGGGAATAGGGAGGGACTGTTGCCTCTGTACAAGATTCTGGTAAGACCGCCTCTAGAATACTATGTTCAGTTCTGGTTACTGATGCCTAAGGGAACAAGAGCTGTGAAGAACCTATCTTATGCGATGAAGTTAAAAGAGCTTGTCTTACTTAGCCCAACAAAAAAAAGGTTGAGAGGAGCTATCGCCACGTTGTACACTTATATCAAGGGACTCAATAGAATGGAAGGGGAAGATTGTTCAAACTAAATGTGAGCATGGGTTCAAGAACTAATGGATACAAGCTGATTATAAACAATTTAGGCTGGAAATTAGAAGAAGGTTTTTGACCACCAGAGCAATGAACTACTGGAATAAGCTCCCAGGAACTGTTGTTGGAGCAAAGAACCAGAATAGTTTTAAAACAAAATTGGATAAATGTATAATGCATAACTTGTCATGAGTTTTTTATTTGATGCTACAGGAGGAAATCTTCCCCTCCTCCCACCCCCAGTTTTTTCCCTCCTTTCTGAAGCATCAAAGTTGCCCTCAACTGGAGGTGGGGCTGATGAGGTATTCTGATGCCTGGGCAGTAAAATGAAATGTTGGTTGCTTGCCTGGCCGGTAGGGCCTGGAATGCTCAGGGTACTGATTGCCATATTAGGGTTAGGAAGGAGTTTTCCCTCAGGCCAGATTGGCAGTTATGTGTGAGAGGGTTTTTTGCCCTCCCCCGCATCATGGGTCTGGCTTGCCTGTTTGAGACCTCTGAATTTTTCTTTTTATAAGATTGTTCTCTGTTATTTCAGGCATCAATGTGCTCTGGTTGGCCCTGGTCTCTGCTTGTGGCAGATTTCTTATAGGCACTGCATCTTTGTTGGATGGATTTTCCTGTGGGTAGTTTGGGTATGAGTATGGTGAATCCAGCATTGGGGGGGGCTGAACTGGATGGCAGGGCTGGTTCGAAATAACCAATGGCTGTTTGTATTCCGATGGGAATTCTGATTGGCAATTTGTGCCTGTGCAAATGGCTGGCAGTCACTGCTGCCATCTTGTTCTGCCGAGGGAACTGTTTTGTGCCTGTGCAAATGGCTGGCGGTCACTGCTGCCATCTTGTTCTGCCGAGGTAGCTGTTTTGTGCGTGTGCAAATGGCTGGCGGTCACTGCTGCCATCTTGTTCTGCCGAGGTAGCTGTTTTGTGCGTGTGCAAATGGCTGGCGGTCACTGCTGCCATCTTGTTCTGCCGAGGTAGCTGTTTTGTGCGTGTGCAAATGGCTGGCGGTCACTGCTGCCATCTTGTTCTGCCGAGGTAGCTGTTTTGTGCGTGTGCAAATGGCTGGCGGTCACTGCTGCCATCTTGTTCTGCCGAGGTAGCTGTTTTGTGCGTGTGCAAATGGCTGGCGGTCACTGCTGCCATCTTGTTCTGCCGAGGTAGCTGTTTTGTGCGTGTGCAAATGGCTGGCGGTCACTGCTGCCATCTTGTTCTGCCGAGGTAGCTGTTTTGTGCGTGTGCAAATGGCTGGCGGTCACTGCTGCCATCTTGTTCTGCCGAGGTAGCTGTTTTGTGCGTGTGCAAATGGCTGGCGGTCACTGCTGCCATCTTGTTCTGCCGAGGTAGCTGTTTTGTGCGTGTGCAAATGGCTGGCGGTCACTGCTGCCATCTTGTTCTGCCGAGGTAGCTGTTTTGTGCGTGTGCAAATGGCTGGCGGTCACTGCTGCCATCTTGTTCTGCCGAGGTAGCTGTTTTGTGCGTGTGCAAATGGCTGGCGGTCACTGCTGCCATCTTGTTCTGCCGAGGTAGCTGTTTTGTGCGTGTGCAAATGGCTGGCGGTCACTGCTGCCATCTTGTTCTGCCGAGGTAGCTGTTTTGTGCCTGTGCAAATGGCTGGCGGTCACTGCTGCCATCTTGTTCTGCCGAGGTAGCTGTTTTGTGCCTGTGCAAATGGCTGGCGGTCACTGCTGCCATCTTGTTCTGCCGAGGTAGCTGTTTTGTGCCTGTGCAAATGGCTGGCGGTCACTGCTGCCATCTTGTTCTGCCGAGGTAGCTGTTTTGTGCCTGTGCAAATGGCTGGCGGTCACTGCTGCCATCTTGTTCTGCCGAGGGAGCTGTTTTGTGCCTGTGCAAATGGCTGGCGGTCACTGCTGCCATCTTGTTCTGCCGAGGTAGCTGTTTTGTGCCTGTGCAAATGGCTGGCGGTCACTGCTGCCATCTTGTTCTGCCGAGGGAGCTGTTTTGTGCCTGTGCAAATGGCTGAGAAACATTTTCACTGTTATGACTGGAATCTGAACAAATAGTTTTTTATTCCAATGTCTGATTGGAACAGCTGAAATGAACCCAGACAAAAAATCGGATTCAGTTCTACCTCTGGCTCTGTGATTCTACAACCTCTTCATAATGGGACAAAAATGTCCGGTGTGCTCACTTCTGCAGCAGGACTGACCACATACCATCTTCCAAAAGCAATGCTTTCCTGCTGCCCTGGGGAAGAAATTAGAGACGCTTTTCCTTTTCTCCATTGACCCTAGACCAAGCAACTGGCATACTCAGCCCCAGGCTGGCCAAGACAACTGTGGCATGCTCAACTTGTCAAATGCCGGTGATTGCCTCCACTAATGCCTTGCTTTCACAAAACAAAGGGAACAAACTGTGTTATTACCCCTAACAGCCTAGCTGAGATCACATTAACCAAAGAAAAACTTTCTCCTTTACCTCTTGATGTTATTCACATTCTTAAGAGCACAAAAAAACTTCCACCAGCAAAATCTACAAGGCAAAATGGAAAAGATTTACTGTTTGGGTCATGAACTCTTGTCCCAATCATGGTATCAGTACTGGGCTTATTAGCATATTGTACTTACCTCAAGTTCCAGGGACTGACTCCATGCTCTCTAGCAATGCATCTAGTTGCCATTTCTGCTCACCATGTTTGGGTAGATAGCACACCAATTTTCTCACACACAGTTCTAAAAAGATTTATGAAAGGCCTCCTTAATCTATGCCCGCCAATAAGAAATCCCATCTTCCCATGGGATCTGGTTTTGGTGTTATCAGGGCTAGTGCAACCACTTTTTGTGCCCTTGGCTACCTGCTCCATTCACCTTTCTCTCAAGATGGCTATGTCGTTCGTAGCGCTGGACTTTGCTAGGAAAGCAGGTGCATAAGCAGCTTTGAGAGCAGGTGCTCCCTACTTCCTATTTCATAAGGGTGCTAACGTGGTGCCTGCCCTAGACACCCCACTTACTGTAGGCCCAAAGTAGAAACATAATGTCCTGTCACAAGACATTATCCTTCCAGCATTTTTTTCGCACTACCAAAGAGGAAGGGGCCTCACACGCCTTAGATGTTAGAAAATGGTTCTCTTTCTACATAGAGAGAACTAAACCATTAGGAAAGACTCCTCCCTTTTTGTATCCTCGGGGAATTCCTCCCTGGGGTTGAAGGTGACCTGGCAGACCATTTCCAACCAGTAGCTGGTTGAACATATAGCTTTATGTTACCAGTTTTCTGGGGCACACTCCCACAGAGTCTAAAAGCTCACTGCACAAGTGCTATGGCTTCCTCTGCATCTTGGCCAAGAAAGCTCCCCATAGTTGAAATTTGCAAAGTTCTCATGAGGCATTCTGCTCATTCTTTCATTAATCACTATGCATTGGGCGTGGGGGTGGTAGGGGATATTGACTCTGTTGCCAGATTTGGAAGAGCTGTATTGCAGTCTCCCTTTCACTAGGCCTCCAGGCCACCTTCCCACTCTCCTGTTGGTGTGAGTGGCTAGAGCCCCACTTGAAGAAGAAATGAAGGTTACTTACTTGTAACCTTGGTTCTTCAAGATGGACTCTATTGCTCACCCCTCCCACTCACCTTCCCCTCTGTACCAGAGTCTTAACAAGCGCATGAAGGAACTGAGGCAACTTGCACTCTGCCCCTCGTATTGAAAGCCTTGCTCAGAGCTTGCCAAAGGGGTAAGATGCAAGGGGAGTGGGAGAGGAGCATGGCAGTAGAATTGCTTCTACAAGGTTTCCAACTCTGGTCTGTGCTTTAGTGTGAGTGATGGAGCCCATCTCCAAGAACCAAGGTTACAGGTAAGTAACCTTCCTTTCCCAATAACTAGCTCAGAAAATGCCTATGCACCCTATTAGATGAATTTCTCCAGGCCTAAGCCTTGGTACACTGTGGGCCCAGGAGGTGGCATTTGGTGCTTTAAGCGTTTCACTTTGGTTTCTTCATACAGTCTGGTTCCTCAAAGCAGCGGCTATGCCTCTGCCCTGGTCCCCGGTGGTTTGGTGGAAACTGTACCTTGTCTGTAAACATCTCCTTCTCATCCCCTCCCATCTGAGCTTATGGCCACCTTGTCTCTTTTCTTCCTGTCAACTAAGGTTGCCCCCCTCAGGGCCTCTCTGCCCATCATCACCTCAATCCAGATGATGCATTGTCCTCTTTCTGCCCTTGCCAGGAGGAGGCTCATTGGCACTCACTAGATCTCAAGCTGGACTGGACTGCACTGCCTCCTGCTCATCTGCTTTGCTAGCCCTCCAAAGGACTTGGAGCTTCCAAATTCACCATGGCCAGAAGGGTCCCTCCCAGAAGGCTGTCCTAGCTAAAACCTTCAGAAAGACTGACAAGATCTCCTCTTGGGCCCATTCCGCTATCCATGCCTGCTTAACGAGTTGAATCCCAAAGAGCCCCGCGGTACATGGAAAGCTGCAAGGCTTGGCCTGGCTGTCTCTTTGCATCTGTGCAAGGCATGACAAGGTGGATATTGCCTCCGTAGCAGAGGCTGCATTTAGAAGAAGAATATCAGAGGCCATTTTCCATCCCTGACTTTCCTGTTCTTCCATCCTTCTTTCTTCTTTTCACCCCTCTCTTCCCCCTTTCTTCCCTAAGGGTGACCACTTATTACTTCCCACTGTTCAGTCTGCAGAGCAGGGCAGTCCCCTGTACCTGAGAAGACCAAATCTCTTAGCATGTGTTCTCATAGCAACGCACTCCCCTGATCTGGAATATATATTTCTCAGATACACACAGAGAGAGATTTTTATCAGAGCTAATGTCTCAACTATTGCTGACATTTGCATAGCCTTGGAACTCTCTCAGCTGGACAGAGGGGGGTTGGGGTTGGCGTGCCGGGGCTTTTGTGGCACAAAGGGTCACTTCATTCCCACTAGTCAGTCTCCAGATCAGAGGAGTCCCCTGCTATGTGTTAGAAACTCCCTTTCCCCTGCCTGACTCTAACTAGGTCTCAAACAAACCATTTATGAGAATACAAATTTTGAGGAATTTGGCCTGATGAAGAGGATACAAAGAACTACTCACTTCTGTCTTCATTGGCAAAACCGAAGTTTCATTTCAGAGTTTCCCAGTTTAGTCATTTTGGTATTTGTTCCTTCATTCAGCGCGGTTGTGCACCAAGCAGCTGCATCAAAATGTTGTTCTGCTAACAACAATAGTACACGGTTTGGTGTTCAGCAGCACAAAATAGTATCCAGCGAAGGAACAAACAATCAAAATGACTGAACCAAAATGGCAAATCTCTCTAAGAAATGAGTATGTGAATGTCACAGAGCTGGATGAAGATTGTTTGGATATTTGGTGGTGCGTGCAGATACGTATCTGCACCTCTCTCTCTAGCCTTGCTTTAACCCCCAGGAAAACAGCTGATGCACACTCCAATCTTCCTGGGGGTCTCACACCCTTGCTGTACCCTCATGATAACAGCTGTGCTTCGCCCTGGTCTCCCTGCCTGCCTGCCTGTATCCCTGTTGTAGCACCTCCTCGCCTCACGATAGCAGCCACCCTAACCTCAGGCCGCTTTTAGACGAGATAAATTTGTGCATGATTGGTGGAAAATGCGTATGTTTTAATGCTCGTTTAAACACCTAAACCGTTTTAAATGCGCATTTGCCATGATCGTGTAAGCCCAAACAGTTTTCAATGTGGTTTTTAAATAATGCACATTTTTTAAAACCGGGTTTGGCATCCCTGATCATCAAAGGGGCTCAAAACCAGTTTTTAAAAATGCGCATTATTTAAAAACCACATTGAAAACGGTTTTGGCTTTTACACAATCATGGCAAATGCGCATTTAAAATGGTTTGGGTGTTTAAACGAGCATTAAAACATGCACATTTTCCACCAATCGTGCGCAAACTTGTCTCGTCTAAAAGCGGCCTCAGTTTCCTCCCTGCCTGTCTAACCTCCCTCTAACCACTATTCCTGAGGATAAAAGCCCCCTGACCGCCCCCCCTCCTCCCCGTGGCTGTCAGTAACCCTGGTTTGTCCCTGTCCAGGATAACAGCCGACGTGTGGACAATGTGCTGAAGCTGTGGATCATTGAGGCACGGGACCTGCCCCCGAAGAAGCGCTACTATTGTGAGCTGTGTCTGGATGACATGCTGTATGCTCGCACCACCAGCAAAATACGCACAGACAACGTCTTCTGGGGGGAGCACTTTGAGTTCAACAACCTGCCGGCCGTGCGCACCATCCGCCTGCACCTCTACAAGGACACAGACAAGAAACGCAAGAAAGACAAGAGCAACTACGTGGGCATGGTGAGCATTCCCATCGCCAGCGTGACTGGGCGCCACTTCGTGGAGCAGTGGTACCCACTCAGCCAGCCTAGTGCCAGCAAGAGCAAGTCCGGCTGCCCTGCCATCCGTGTCAAGAGCCGCTTCCAGACCATGAGCATTCTCCCCATGGAGCTCTACAAGGAGTTCGCTGAATACGTCACCAACAACTACCGCATGCTGTGTGCCGTGCTGGAGCCCGTCCTCAGCGTCAAGAGCAAGGAGGAGGTGGCCTGTGCCCTGGTGCACATCCTGCAGAGCACGGGCAAGGCCAAGGTACTGGGGATATTGGGAGGGGCCTGTGTGCTGTGTTGGAGGCTGTTCTCAATGTCAAGAGCAAGAAGGAGTGGCTTGTGTAGCCTGCAGAGTATGGGCAAGGCCAGCAGGGCCCTGGGAAGGACTAGGGAGAACTGGGAGGTGGGGCTTGTGTGCTCTGCTGGAGTCTGTCCTTAGTGTCAAGACAAGAGCAAGGAGGAACATAAGACCATAGTGTCCATCGAGCCCAGAATCCTGTCTCTGACAGCGGCCAATCGGGGTCGCTTGAGAGAAGTTCCCTACAAGCCACAATGAGACAATAACCCTCACCCTTTGGATCACTCCCAGCTCCTCACATTCCCACAAACCTACTTGACTAATAGCCATTAATGAAACTATCTTCCAAAAAAGTTATCTAATCCTTTGTTAAGCCCTGCATTTCTACTGGCTTTATTATTATTATTATTAACAAACATTTATATAGCGCCAGCAGTGTACCTGGCACTTTACAAAGTAATAAAATAGACACGGTCCCTGCCCCTAGGGCTTACAATCTGAG
>QEPC01008191.1:40806-53159 GCA_003113815.1 Sphenodon punctatus
GGTTATTTATGCATGTTGCAGGGCTGTATTGGTGTCCTATGCAGCCCTGAAACATGCATAAATGACCACCAAGGGTGGTTAAAGGGTGGTTAGCGTCATGTCTGTTTTCACCCACTGTTTGTATTTTTCAAAGTGACTACTGTTTCTAAATTTCAGAGAATGCATCCATGAATCATATTCACCCATACCTAAATTTGACACACACACACACACACACACACACACACACACACACACACACACACACACACACACACACACACACACACACACACACACACACACCAATTTAAGTTACTTTGCTTGCAATGTTCCACCATCCTTCCTGTTGACAGACAGTTGGTGGCACCAAGTCCTGACCCTTTGCACACTGCGAATGTCTGACCTACAGTGTCACTACAGTAAGGAATGCAGATGTTCCCCTTAACAAATAATGGATTTACAATAGAGGCATAAATGTTTGTATTGCATACCGAATACTACATCCTGATTTATCATTCAGATACAGCATTTCAGTCTTTGCTGCAAAAACCCTGATTTTATGTTTCTAATCTCTATCTAGCAATCATGCAAAACGTTTAATTTGCAGTTATTTATATATGATATGACTGATAATTAATTTGATTAAAGTATAAAGAAGCACTTCCCAAATCTTTGTCTGTGTGATCCCATTTTGAGACTGATATATAATCTCATGGACTATAATCCCAATCAGACAGGAACAAAGACATGCAAAATATATCCAATATTGTCAGGTTTGTGGGTTCACATGCAGATGGTATGACTTGGGGCCCAAACTAGAGCTGAAATGCGTACTAAATTTAGTATCTGTTTTTAATACCTGCTGTTTTGGTACAATATTGGGTACTTAATGGGTTGCCTGAGCACTAATCAGGTACCCGAATGCTTAAAAAATAAGGTATTTCCAGGATCAATTTTTTTATTTACCTATTCGCAATCAGTATTTCAGTATAACATTGGTATATAAAGTTGGAAAACTGAAAAAGTGTCATGAATTAATTTTTTTAAGTAACTGGAAGTAGTTTCCTATGAATGAAAGTTGACTTTCCAGAACAGAAAAGTTCATTTTCTGGGATGGAAAACCCATAAACAAATGTTGTAAGAAGAAAAATTGAAGAATTTTTTAAAAAAAACGTTGGAACTGGAAGTAGCCGAAAAATAGTTGGAACTTGAAGGAAAACTGATAAATCGATGTTAGGAGTTCGTATATCAACAAAAATGCTGAAAAATCATTCCTGGAAGTCAACATTCTGGTACTGGAAGTTGACATTTTGGGACAATGGGTACCCAATCAGGTACTGCAGGGTGCTGGTTAACAGTACATATGATTGCCGGTACATTATCAGACATACTGTAAATGTGTGTATACATGCACGTGTATACATGTACGTGTGCACCCCACACGCAGTCCCGCTATGAAGTGTATGGCACGTTAGCAAAGTAAGGTTTATTGCATGACCGTAGTCATTGCAGTAAAATGTAAGTCCAATGCATAAACAATATAACACAGAAAACATAAAATACTAAACCATAATGCATTATGACCAACTTTATCAAATTCCACCCGAAGACTCTTCATCAGGCATAGCACTGAAACACAAAAAGGCTTGTCAACGCCACATCGCAGCAACTAAAAATCTAATGACATCCAAGGTTTTCTCCCCAGGGTGATCAGCTAGAAGCCGTTGAAGCAGGAAAGAGTCCATACAGCCCATATATTTACTAAAAAGTGGAGCGAGATAAGTAGTGCTTAAATCATCGTACATACGGCAATGCAAAAAAAAAATGCTCCGAGGTCTCTACCGCCAACATATCATAGGGGCAAAGTCGTTGTTGGAAGGGAGTCCCATCATACCGTCCCTCTAAGATCTTAGTGGGCAATGCATTACACCTAGCTGCTAAATAAAGAGTTTTACCCCTCTATGAACAGGGAAGGGTAAAATAGTTAGCCATCCCAAACCCACAGGAATTTATCTGCAAAAAAATATTCATATGAGGAGCAGAACGGATCTTTGCAATTTCATTTTCTTGACAAATGTCCCTTCATCTTTGTGCTAGTTCAGCCCCTGCAACAACAAAATCCTTCTCTAGGATATATTTCATGGAAAAGCCCATTCTGTGAAGTTGCACTTCCATCTCATATCGCCAATGACTAGGGAAGGAATCCTCCCTTAGCCAGACCAATAACCCATCCCTGGAACTTCTAACCACTCTGTTCCAAAACTTAAGGGCACGAACCCAAGTCACTTGGGTCCAACTCTCCAAACCCAAATCCATACAGATTGCAGCATGGGGGGTGCCCCTGGGGGCACTGACCAGTGAGCACACAAACCTCGATTGGGCTTGATCTAGATTCACGTGGGCCAAAGGGGCCCACAATTCAGCTGGTGTATGGCACGTGAGCAAACTGCGTACACATCTCTGTGCACATGTTCGCATATAAGTCGCTAATGCATAGGTTTCGGATTGACCCTACTGTCTTTAAAATGTTATCAGAGTTTAATAATACTATTTGCATATTCAGTTTTTTCAAATATAATGATATAAATGTAACCATCCATCATATGCTGGGGATTCTATTCCATAGGTTAAAACATTAAAAATAATGCAAATGAATCAACCACACTATCCTTCAACTCAATTCGTTCTCAGTAGTTTAAGGGAAAGAGACAAATTTTACATGTGCATGGAATATTAACCAATTTTTTCTATGATTCTGGAAGATGAAGAAGAGAAGTGAACTCAGAAATTGAGAATAATTTGCTAACAGCACCTTATTAAGGGCACAGCACAATTAGACAACAACATATGCATGAGTTTTGCTCTTAGTTACATAGTTGTGAGCCTGAAGTAACTCCACTGTTACTAACAGAGTCAAGCAGGTAGGCTCTGCTTTCTGGCTATTACACTTCTTGGAGTCTGCTTTAAAAAGTTGGAGACCTGCAAATGGCTTTTGCAGCTGATACTAGTTACTTACTGTCCTTCATACTGACAGTTTTCCATTTGGGCATTCTAAGTGCCACTGGCCTAGAGCTATTTTGCATACATTTCAGAAATGTGTAGGAGTTCAGATGTGAAATACAGTGCATTCTTTTGGATGAAGGAGTGGGATCATGGGAATTAACCTTCAACAGTATGATCTGTCATTATAGTTTGGGATCACTTCTCCTATCTTCCGTTCTGACTGTGGCCTCAAAGAGAAATAGGTCATGAAAATAAGATCTTGGTAGAGCTGAAATGAGCATTCATCAAAATGAATCATTTCATCATATTCACCCTATTTCTTTCATTTCTGAGGAAACAGATAATGACCATCATCTGTTCCCATTTTATCAAATACCTATTTTGTTTCAGATGTTTCATTTCAGTTATTTTATTGGCTACATTTTTTTAGTTTTGGTTATTTTGGTCATTTAACCAAAATGAAATAAATGAAAAACCAAATTATTGAAATGATTGAAGTAACCAACATGACCAAAATAACTGATTAATTTTTATTTAAAAATGTAAATTCAGAACATCTGAATTAGTGATATGCAAAATAATCATTTTGGGTATGGATATTATTCCAAAATTTGGAGGACTATCAAAAAATGCAAATAGTATATGTGAATACCAACTCCATCATTTATTTCAGACCTAGTTCTTGGGGCTCCAGGTGTGTGGAAGTGGATTTGAGCATTTACTTCTACAGGAGCTGGGAAATCCACAAGAGAAATTTATTTAATTATTTTATTTATTTCATAGTTTTTTACCCCACCCCTCCTGCCTCCAGCAGCTTGGGGCAGCTTACAGCATACAAATAATAAAATACAATTTTATAACACTATAAACAATTCAGTTCAATAAAAACCATAAAAACAGTCAACCAGTGTGCAAACTAAAACAAAACAGAACTCACCCGACCCAACCACCCCTCCTCCCTCCCCACTACCAAATACCTTGCAGAAGAGCCATGTCTTACACTGACGTTGGAACACTAGGAGGTCTGGAGAGAGGCAGACCCCCACTGGGACTGAGTTTTACAGCATTGGAATGGCTGCGAAGAATGCCCTCTTGTCGGTCCCCACCCATCTATAGCATGCAAACTCCAGGAGGGCGCTCGCCAATGACTGCAGGAGCCACCCACAGACCCAGGAAATGAGGCAGTCCCTCAGATACTTAGAGCACAGGCCATTTAAGGTTTTATAAATCAAAACCAGTGCCTTCAATTGGGCCCAGAAGACTATAGGCACCCAGTGCACGGTCTGGAGCACTGGCATAATGTGCTCCCGGTGACCTATCCCAGTAATCAGATGGGCCACCACATTCTGCACTAGGGCTGTAGCGGAAAGTCGCAATGGTACCTAATTCCACCGGAAACAGCATTTCCGCAATTAGTGGTACGGCATGGCAGAGGCTTTCATTCCGTTAGTTTCATTCCGCTACTTCCACAGTTCCGCTAATTTCATTCCACTACTTCCACAAGCTTCACAAATAATGGAAACATGCCATTTTCGCTACTTCCGCCATTCTGCCAGCATCACGAAATTGTGGAACAGCGGTTTTCCGACAGTTTCCTACAATTCCGCAATTTTTCCGATAGTTTCCAAATTTGCAGAATGTCGGCGGAATTAGTGGAATGTCAACAGAAAAGCCGTGGTGTGGTGTGGTGTGGGCAATTCCGAAATGGCAGAATGGAATCACGGTGCAGTAACAGCTGTTGCCGCATCAGCCCTATTCTGCACCAGCTGCAGCTTCCAAACTATCGCCAAGGGCAGTGCCACAGAGTTCATTACAGTAATCCAGTCTCAAGGTGACAAATGCATGGATGAAAGTGGCAAGGTTGGAGTTTGAGATATAAGGGCAGAGCCTCCGTACCAAGTGTAGCTGGTGAAAAGCAGTCCTGGTGACAACCGACACCTGGGGATCCAGACGAAGCTGAGTATCCAGGAGTACTCCTAGGCTCTCCACCTGAGATGCCAATACAGGACATACCCTGTCAATGACGGGTAGACCCCCCCTTACCCAGGTCACCACACTTGTCAATGAGCCCTAAAAATGTCCCTTGCCCTTTTCCTTTAATGGGTGAAGAGGTAGAAAGCCCTCCACCCCTAAGTGTTGCCTGTGATCAGCAAAGGGGGGGGGGGTGAAGAGGAAGGGGGGAAGACGCAAAGGCAGTTGTGATGTGAGTCCCTCCTTTCCTTCCTTTACAACACTTTGAATAATTTTGAATGTTCTAAATCTCTCAAAGAAGTTGGAATGATTTTGAATATTCTGCAATATTAGAGAATATCATCCAACCACTACAGCAAACTCAGAGTTTTTAGCCTATTGTGTATGGAAGGTATTTTCATTATTTCTATTACAGAAAACATTGTGTTATAAAAAGGAGTCAGTATATGCCTCATTATAACTGACCTTTTGCTATTAAAATAATGTTAATTTTATCTAAACTGTAATGAAAGGCCTCTATATGTGTGTAATTGGAATAGTAGAAATTACCTTTTACCTTCTCTGCAAATCCACCATTGATTGTGTTACTTATAGTAAGTGGAATATAGATTAAATAATGTGGATTTTATTTAATTCTAGATTGGGAAATTTCAGTTTATACTTAAAATGGAAAAAATGTAAGAGAAATAATGGGACAAAATATATTAAAAGGTCCAGGCTGGATTAAATTATTAAACTATATTTATGGATCTGTGAAATTACAAAAAACAAATTTCCTGATGGCCTTGTAAGACATTTATTGCCATAGGGTAATTTCAGACGTAACAATACCACGGTCAACCACAGTGAACCATGGACAATCCTGCGGTGCAGCCAAAGAGCTGTGAACATCTGATCAGCGGCATTCAGATGTTCATCACGGTCAATCACCAATAGGGGCCAAAGCCAAGCATGGTTCTGGAGGTTGGGAGGGGACCATCCCCGGAATTGTGGTGAAAGAGATTCCCACCGGGAAACCGCCAAACATAACGACTAAACGCCAACCACCAGGCGGAATCATAACAAATGATCCCCAGCCATGGAGAGAGCACGCAGCATCGCTGCCAGGCAATGAGCAACACACAGACCAGGGAGGGAGATTTAAAGGGCACACAGCAGCAGGGGAATGTGGTGGGATGGATGAAGATGGAAGGGAGAGGAGAGAGGATGGTGAGCGAGGCAGGGGGGAGGAGTAGGAGGTGGGAGGAGGCGGAGGTGGTGGTGGTCGGGGCGGAGGAGCAGAAGTAGCAGCTGGAGATGACCGCCCCTGAGGGGACACCTGGCCAGGGGACAGAGGTACCCCGAATACTGGTTAGGAGAATGAGGGGGTGTGCACAGCAGCAGACAGGTGGGAGGGGGGCAGGCCTCGGGTAGGAAGCACCGAGGACACTAACCCCCCCTCTATGACCCACAGACCTGGAAATGGGCCCGGGAGCCAGAGCCCCTGGAAGAGACCGGCGGAGGAGGAACTGCAGAAGGAGGGCACATGTGGGAGATGCTGGTACCAGCAAGGGGGGCAATGGAGGCACAAGGAGACCCAGAACTTCATAAGGATCTAGGGGTCCCTGGAGCACCAGGTGGAGCTCGCCCTGAACAAGAGGAAGGAGCACATGTTCACAGAGATTGTGTGGGGCATGGAGGTGGCAGGGCACCACAGGACCATGGCCCAATGCTGCTCCAAGGCCAAGGAGCTCAAGAAGGGGTACAAGGCCATCAAAGACAACAACCGGCGGTCCAGATATGGAGCACAGAAAGCCCCCTACTATGATGCCCTGGACCATGTCATACACATGAAGGACTCCATAGTTACCCCATGGCTCGTGGGGGGCGCCGTGGTCCAGGGCAGGGAACGGGCCAAAGTACCTCCACCCCTGGCAGCACCGCATGCAGGCACTGACCTTGGGGACCCAGCCCCTCCTGAGGAACGCCCTGGGACCTCGGGGAGCAGCAGGCCTCCCTCACAAAACAGCACTGGGAGCCCATGGCTGCAGTTCAACTCAGGTGGATCCGAGGCCAACACACTGGTCACCCTGAGCCAGTGGACCCAGGAGGAGCACAGCCCCATGGAGGATCGGGCCTCTGAGGACTCCGAGATGGACATAGAGGGTAGGCACGCAGCTGAGAGGACATACGGGCCATAGGGGGCATGCCCAGGTCTTGGGGGCCCCCACAGGGCTCGGGCCCATCCCTGCAGCCCCCAGGAACCAGGGAAAGTGGGATGTGGGTCGGGGTGCAGGGGTCATCCAGGTGATGGGGGACATGGGGAACAGCCACAGCAGCAGCAGCAGCAGGTGGCACAAGGTCAGGTACCAGGGCAGGGGGTGGGTCACCAAATGGGGGTGCACTGAGGGCATGGCCGGCCAGGTGAGGCACCAACCCCTGCCTTGGTATGGCGTGCCCCATGGCTCGGGGCAGAACAGGGGGATGGGTCGAGCACATGGGGGGGCCCAGAGGGAGGACTGAGCCCACCCATGCACCAGGGGGCACCATGGCCACCCCTAGCACAGCTCTGGGACAGGTGGTACGTGACCGAGCCCGAGTAACCATCACCAATTGTTTCCCCAACAGGGAAACAGGCAGTGCCCCCATCAGCCGAGCCCATGCCCCCGACACAGGACATAGGTACGGTGCCGGAGGGAAGCCTTGGCGGAGGAGATAGTCCGGACCAGCATGGAGCAGGTGGAGTAGATGTGGAGGCCAAGTAACTGCAGCTGGGGGCAGAAATGCGCCAGGAACAGAGGCGGAAGTGATGGGAGCACACAAGGCAGATGGAAGCATTGGAGTGGCTGAACCAGACCATCAAGCGGCTGGGCACGGAGCACACCCAGATGATGGACAGGTTCCTGGATATAGGCACCTCACTGCTGCTGCATGCAGGAACCATGAGTGCCTAAAGCATGGCAGTCACTCCGCCCGGCACCATACCGGCTCCAGCGCCTCAGCAGTCATCTGCGGTGCTCCCACCACCACCACCATAGCCACTGGCATGGCCTCTGGGCCTGCACATCGACCTCCCAGTCCCACCAGGCCTCCAGAGGCATCATCCACCCAGGGAGGCCCCTCTGGCACCACTTCCACCACTGGCCACACCCCTTGCCCCACCCCCCATCCCCGCCACACAGGGTGGTCTGGACCCACAGGCAGACCAGAACATGATCAGGGAGATGGACCACAGGGGTGAGAAGAGTCCCCAGAGCTCCACGGTGCCCACTAGGTGAACAACGGGGTGGCCCAGGAAGCAGCAGGGTCGGGGGGAAGGGGACAGGGGAGGTAGGGTGGACCAGGGAGCAGCAGTGTCAGGGGGGCAGGGTACGGGGGGGAGGTAGGACCAGCCAGAGAGCAGGAAGGTGGGGATGGAGGAGGGGGGTAGGGCACAGGGGGCACTGTATGGACAATAAACACATGGATTAGCAACTACAAGAGCTTTATTGTCTGCTTCATGGTAACAGTACGGGGGCAGGGGATCGTCTCGGCTGTGGGTCGATGACAGGTGGGACTTGCCATGGGGAGGCTCCCACATGATTGTGGGCAGGCACAGGTGCTGGGACGGCTGGTGCTGTAACCCGCCTGTGAAGATGGGTTGGGGACCAGGGGTGTCCCGTGGGAGCCCACGGGGGGGACCGGGTCTGGCCCAGAGTTCTCAGGCACCAGTCTCACTGTCTAGATGCCTCACCATGGCAGCGCAGATCCGCTTGGCATAGCAGTATTCCCACGGGTTCACATAGAGCGGCAAAGGTCCTGGTGGCCCCTGGGGCATGGGGAATGCCAAAGCGGCCCCATCGGTCTCACATATGTTGTGCAGGACACAGCAGGCACCGATCACGAGGGCCGAGGTCTCCACTGCAAAGTCAAGGTGACCTACAAGGCACCTCCAGTGATGCTTGAGGCACCACAGTCCTCAAGGTGCATAGCCAGGAGTTGAACAGCACCACCACAGGGGTCCTGGGGACTGGGTATGCCTTAATGAGCCAGCAGAGGAGCAGGTAGGCCGGGTCTCCCAGGATTCAGGTGGGCATCAAAACTCCCTTGATCCTGGTCATCGCCATGTCTGAAAAGTCCCCCCAGTACATCCGGGCATAAATAGGAGAGATGGCGATGATCCGGGCACTGTGGCTGCGACTGGAGTGGCCAGTGAAGATGTCAGTGAACTGGCCTCCATGGCCCACAACTGCCTGGAGCTGCAAGGAATGGTACCGTGTCTGTTGATGTACTCGCCAGCATCCCCACTGGCGGGCCAGAGGATCTCGATGTGGGTACCATCCACAGTGCCCAGACAGTTGGGGAACATGCCAGCCTTGAAGCTGGCCACCATGGTCTCCTGGTCCACCAGCTGGATCACTTGGTCAAGTAGCACACCCTTCACAGCCTCACAGAAGTCCCAGATGATACCCGTGATGGTGCTGAGTCCCACACCAAAGTGCTGCGCCATGGACTGGCAGGAATCCAGTGTTGCCAGTGCCCAGATTGCTATAGCCACGCACTGAACCACAGGTATGGGGGAGCACATGGGGGTGTGCTGCTGCTCCAGCCAGGGTGCCACCAGCTCAGTGAGCCGCATGAGGGACCATCTGTCCATGAAGAAGTGTGCCCTCCATGCTGCATCATCCCACCGTGCCAGGGCCCCAGCCCACCATTCCTGCACCTGGGATGTGACCCAGAGCCGCCTTTGCATGGGCATGGCGAACATTAATGCACTCCCCATGGCCGCCCGGTACCAGTTGTGTCAGCCGGTTGCCTCTTGGAGTACAATGGGGTGCCCGTGGTGGGTGCATCAGGAGGCCACAGCGGTCCTTGCAAGGCACCCCTGGATGTGGGTGCTCAAGTGGAGCAGCTCTGTGGTGAGCTGCTGGAGGTTGGTGTGCTGCCAGTGCCACTCTGCAGTTAGGTCCAGGAACAGGCAACATGCGGCCCTCTGGCCCGCGTCCATGGTGGAGGGTGCCCGTGGTATGATCCGGCATCCTGCTCTGCTGTCTGTGTTCTGGGCCCGCCCCAGCTCCGTGCCCCACCCGTGCACCTGTGGGGTACTCCCCATGCACCCTTATTGGCTACCCTCACCCAGCTGCCCTGCTGCCAGCTAGCCAGGGGCTGATCATCTGTACCGGTGGGGCCTTCCCTGGGCTCCTCATGCCAGTTGCGCTAGTCTGCTGGCAGGTGTGTAACTACAGACAGCTCCCGTCCCCTCCGCTGGGTGCACCTGCACTCCCGTTCTGGGGGATCATGCCCCGGGCCCGCATGTGTCCGTCAGTGCGGTCCGCAGCTGGTTGCCTGTTGCCATCACCTCCCTGCTAACAGTGTTGACTGAACATTTTGTGTGCTTGGTTCCTGCAGCTGTGCTGGGTCTGCTCCCCATGCAACGCTTGCTAGCCGTGCCTTGTTGTGACCGGTGGACTTATTGCGTGTTCTTGGAGCTCCCCTGATTCCCTCCCCAGTCCACATGGATCATGGGGCCCCTCTTTTCTTGCTGCTCAGATCCTCTACTCACTGGACCATGGCCAGCAGTGCTGCCCTGGGGCTCCCGCACCCGGGATCGCCTCATGCTCCCATAGCTGGACCTTCCAGGAGACCATGGCCCTATGTGACCTGTGGCATTCCCTAGCTGTGCAAATGCTCCCATACTGCCTGGATACCCTCTCTGATGCCTATGCGAGTCTGATCTCCAGCCTTCGCTACTTTGGCTATTAGGTGTGTGGTAGCGCATGCCGGCTCCGTGTAGAGGCGTTGGCTTCCGTCCCTTTCTTGATGGGCGCATTATGGAGATGAGGTGCTCGCATGTGGTGTGGTCCGCAGCCAAGACCATGTCTGCCCTTTCGGTCTGTGGCCTGGCCGGATTCACTACCTGTCTGGAGGAGGGGGGCCCTGCCCTGGCTGTTTCCTTCTTCTGATGCAGCCACAGGGCCCATGGCTACCAATGGTTGTGTGGGGCAGCATATTACCATCTGTTGGAGCTTGGGCACCTGCCTTGGCCCCCTGCTTCTGACTATTCCTTGTTGGAACCCACTGGACTGGAGCTGGCAGTACTGTCAACTCTGTGGACACGTGCTGATGTCCAGGTGGGGCTGACCAGCCTGGATCCGTTTGAAGCCTACTACCTCGTTGCCCACCATATTGCAAGCTTGGCCTACCACCGTGGCATGCTTCAGTGGCTAGGAATGTGCGAACGCAGTTCGGAAGTTCGGAGTTCGTCCTGAACTCGAACTGTTCAGACTACTGAACCTGAATCCAAACACGAACTGACCGAACTGACTAGATTCCGAACGTTGAAATGACCGAACAGTTTGGTCAGTTCGGATCACGTTCAGGTGAGTTCGGGTGGCAAAAACGTGCCACTGGCAGGCAAAACATGACAGGGAGGGGGATTCAGCTGAGTAGCAGACTTCCAGGTACCAGGGGTGTAGAGGCTTGGAGTAGCAGCCAGCCTGCCCAATCACAATCCCTTTTCGCCTCAGACCTAGGGATGGGCGAACACGGTTCAGAAGTTCGGAGTTTGGCCTGAACTCGGTCTGTTCGGTCGACCAAACCGAACTTCCGAACCGAACTAGAATTTCAAACCGAACCGAACCGAATTTCTGAACTAGAATTTCAAACCAAACCAAACCGAACCGAATTTCCGAACTCCGTTCTGTTCGCCCATCCCTACTCAGACCACTGGCTTCGCAGTCTGCGATTGGCTACGGGCTAGCCTGCACGGAGCCAATGGGGCTTATGGTGAGGCGGGCGCAGCAAGAAATAAAACTGATTGCCTCCCCCCTTCCCAACATTTTCTGACTAGTCACTGTTCCTGAACAGCAGGCATTTCAGAAGGCTCCCTCTCTCTCAACAGTTTTTGTTCCTTTCAACTCCTAACTCATTGTCATCCTCCTCCTATTTCACCCATCCAACCCATTTACATCAATATTATCATTTATTTAGATTATATTCGATAGATTTAGGTATTGTTTTTTGTTTTTACCCCTTCCTGTGGTCCCTGTGTTCAATCTTAATTCCTCTCTCCCTCCCTACATTTAATCCTTTCCCTCTCCCTCTTATTCCATCCCTGATTCCCTTCCCCTGTTTTAAGTTTTGGATTTATTTAGAGTAGGATTATTATTAGATTGAGTTTCATTTCAGTTTTGTACCCTTCCCTGTGTTCTTTATGTTTCCCCTTGTGTAATATTGCATATATAGATAGATAGTTATTAGACAGACAGTTACTAGATAGATATACATAGCAGTTAGCTTAGTTATAGAGATTAACTAAAGCAAAAAACTTAACAGTTTTAAAATACACTTAAATGTACAACAGCTTTCTTAAAATACACACAAAAACACAATTCAGTACAATTACAGTTCAAAACACCTTCCACTCCATGCATTGCAAC
>QEPC01008191.1:56174-67155 GCA_003113815.1 Sphenodon punctatus
TATACATAGTAGTTAGCTTAGTTATAGAGATAGATAGAGATACAGTGTGTTTGTAGGACAAGGCCTTTGTAGTTAATTATTAGGATATTCCATTTAGTTCAATAGGTTTTAGAATAGTTAATAGCAGTTAGATTTAGTGTGTGTGTGTGTATATATATATATATATATATATATAAAAATAAACAGTCACTCCAGTCCCAGGACCCACCGTCAGGGTTCTGGGGCTTATGATACTGGCAGGGAGGGCTATGGCTGTCCAATATCTAGAAGCTGCCACTCTAGCCCCAGCACCCACCATCATGGGTTTGGGGCCATCATTCCTCGCACAGAGGCAATGTCATTCCACCGCTATAAGAAACAGCCACCGCAGCCCCAGGACCCGCTGTCAGGGTTCTGGGGCCAAGTTACAGGCAGGCAGGGATGTGGCCAATATGTATCTAGAAGCTGCCACTCTAGCCCCAGGACCCACTGTCATGGGTCGGGACATCATTTCTTGCACAGAGGCGATGTAATTCCACCACATCAAGAAACAGCCACTCCAGCCCCAGAACCCGCCATCAGGGTTCTGGGGACGAGTTTATGGCAGGGAGGGCTGTGGTAAATATGTATCTAGAAACTGCCACTCTAGCCCCAGGACCCACTGTTATGGATTGGGACATCATTCCTCGCACAGAGGTGATGTCTTTTCACCATATCAAGAAACAGTCACTCCAGTCTTAGGACCCGCCGTCAGGGTTGTGGGGCCAGGTTAAAGGCAGGGAGGGCTTTGGAAAATACCTAGAAGCTTCCACTCTAGCCCCAGAACTCACCAACATGGATCTGGGGCCATCATTCCTCACACAGAGGTGATGTCATTCCACCGCACCAAGAAACAGCCACTCCAGCCCCAGGACCCACCATCAGGGTTCTGGGGACAAGTTACTGGCAGGGAGCGCTATATCCAATACCTAGAAACTGCCACTCTAGCCCCAGGACCCACCGTCATGGGTCTGCGGCCATCATTCCTTGCACAGAGCACTGTCATTCGCAGCATCAAGAAACAGCCGCTCCAGCCCCAGGGCCTGCTGTCAGGGTTCTGGGACTAAGTTACCAGCAGGGAGGGCTGTGGCCAATACCTAGAAGCTGCCACTCTAGCTCCAGGACCCAATTTCATGGGTCTGGGGCCATCATTCCTCAGACAGGGCTCCCTGTCATTCCACCATATGTCTGCCGCTGCTGCCAATGGTTCTGTATCTTGGCAACCCACTGTCTGCTGCTAGTGCAAGTGTCCCCCAGGCCTATATGTTGACTGTGCCAGCCAAGGGGTCTGTACCCTGGAAACTCGTTGGCTGCTGCTGCCCCCAATCATGCCATGTAATCTGTCTGCCTGCCCAGGCTGCCAAGCTCAAAGCCTGCCCAATTGCCACTCCTGCCACGCTGCCTGCCTGCCCGCCCACTTTGCCAGTGCCAGCTCAAGTTTGCCTCAGCCCACCTGCCTGCCTGCCCCTCATGCCAAGCTGCCATGACTGCCTGCCTGCCTGGCCTCCCAGGTTGCCAAACTCAAATCCAGCCTGAATGCCTCTCATGCCACGCTGCCTGCCTGTCCTGGCAACCCATGTTTGCTGTTGTGCTTCCAAAGCCTCCCCCCCCCCNAGGGATATATGCTGTCTGTGCAAAGAGTTCTGTACCCTGGCAACCAGCAATCCACTGTGTAACCACCAGCACCCACCACCCGCTGCCAAGGAGCCTGTCTCTCGTTCTCTCTGGCACACCCACATGGACACAAGCCCTGCCCTTCCTGGGGGGATGTCTGCAAATTGAGACCCTTCTGATGGCATATCTTGGGGTCAATTTACCTTACCTACACTACATGTGGTGCCAGGTGCTTTGGGTAGGGATAGACAACTCAAGCTGTATGAGATTCTGTGCCTGCCTGTTTGCATTCTTGTACCTGATGCTACCACCTATCGTTTGACTGAATGAAGTGTGCCCAACCATGTGCTAATTCTAGGGACAGATCATCATTAAACTCACATAGACTGTCATTCCATTGTACCTGAATCAGTCATGCATGCCCATCCCAGGAACCATCAGTGAGATTCTTGGACCATCATTCCAGTTACTGGGGGCTGCATTCCATTCCACTGCATCCAGAAATCCGGTGCCCGCATACCAGCCCCCTCCCCAACAGCCTACTCCTCACCCACCCGCGGATGTGCGCTGAAGCTGATGGAAATAAAAGCCCCTCCAACCACCAGCTCCCACTGCCTGCTGCCCGCTGCCAAGGAGCCTGTCTCTCTTTCTCTCTGGCACACCCGCACTGACACAAGAACATAAAAAGATCGGAACATAAGAAGTGCCATACTGCATCAGACCAATGGTCTGTGTCAAGCCCTACCTGCATTCTGTCTTCTCCACAAGTGGGTGGGTGGCAAATCTCTCTCTGTAGGGGACTTCCATTCCTAACAGGTCATAGGGCATTGGGCAATCCATTCCCTGTTATTCCAGCTCCCATGCCTTGCCTTGCAGATGGGGTATTTCTCTTGCTTCTCAAACTACTTCCAGATATTGGACCTTGTCCACTGACTGTCTGGGGGTGGCACTGGTGAGTCCGACCTCTGCCTCATTGTCCTACATGGCTGCATGGCACCAGTGCTGGGGCTGGCATCCGATTCCTCTCTGAAACAGGAACACATAAACAACACCTAAGTAATATCATGCATTTATGATGATGCCTCTAGTTCTCCCTCCTTGGGGTGCTAGGGATGGTAATGGGAGATGGTGACCCTGGCTGGCACGTGCAAATCCTGACCTCCTTGGGGTGCTGCTACGGAGGGATGGCAATGGAGAGACCATGGCTGACATGTGCAAATCCTGCCCTTCTTGGGGTGCTGCTAGGGAGGGATAACAATGGAGAGACCCTGGCTGGCACATGCAAATTCTGCCCTCCTTGGGGTGCTGCTAGGGGGGATGGCAATGGAAAGACCCTGGCTGGAACGTGCAAATCCTGCCCTGTTTGGGGGTGCTAGGTAGGGATGGCAACTGGAGAATGGAGACCCTTGCTAGGGATGGCTGACAGACAGTTGTTTGGGTGGGGGTGCTGCTCATGCTTGTGCCTGACTGCTGGAAGAGCACCCCACACTACAGTACCCTCTCTCTATGTGGCAGACATCTGCTGCTACCCACTGATGCCCACTGTTTTTGCCTGACTGATGCCCACCACCCACGCACCCACCTGCATGCCAGTGAGTTTGCTCTAATGGAAAGAGTCTTAAGTTTCTTGTCCTCAGATTTTTAAAAAAGTTTACAATCCTGGCAGCAGTGGCAGCAGCACCTCCTGTGTCCGCCAGCTCTGGCTCCTCCTCCACCATCAAAAGGTCCAGCAGCAGCAGCAGGAGGAACCTTTTCCTCCACCACTGGCTCCACCACCTTGGACTTCCCCCAGGCCCGGTGTTTAAAGGTGGTGGCACCGGTCACCTTCTTCTCCACTTTTTTCTTAACAGACACACCCAACACACAGCACCCACCAACACTCACCAACCAGCCAAACCAAAACCAACACACACCACACAGCCAAAACACACAAATCAAAACTGAACACCCAGCAGCCACAAGACACATGCTCTCACCCACACAAGCTCTGCACGCACTCGAATTTCTGGTTTCCGATGCGATCATGGGCTCTCGTGATACTTTTTCTGAACGCCCGAACTGAACTTGATCGAACCGAACAGTCGAACCCGAACTCAGTGAACGACCCGAACGACCGAACCAAACCGAACCGAACGGCCGAACCCGAACTGCGATCTGTTTGCCCATCCCTATCAGTGACCCCACTACATGCATCTGGCCAGCCAACCCATCCCATCCCCCTTTGTTATTCCATGCAGCTGGATGTGAGGCCCCCTGTGTCTTTGGTGTGATGGACAGCAGCCTCATCATGTGCTCCCTGCACCTCCCTGTCCCTGTTGCGTGTGCCTCCTCAGCTGCTCTTCTCCCTCCTCCCCCTTCCTTCCTATTTCCCTTGTGTGGGCATTGCCTTTTGCTGCTTTTGGCTTCATTTTCTCATAGTCGGCCATGGCTGCCTCCCGCCCTGACCCGGTGGCTTCTGGGTGTTCTGACCATGGTCCGGGATAACCGTTATGTCTGTTGCGCTGCCCTGTGTTGTGATCCACCCATATATTTCCTTGCCATGGTCCTGCTCCCAGCACATCTGTTCAGGGCTGTCCTGGACCAGGGGAGGGGGTTTTCTGACTTGCCATGGTTGGGAATCTACTGTGGTGGCTCAGGAGTGCGTGACGTCTGAAATCACCCGTAGTTCACATTACCGGGAATACTCCCCAACCCAACACTCCCCAACACTCACTTTTTGAAACTTGCAAAGAATCATTCAATCATACGAGAGGAAAAAGAGAGTTAAACTAAACTGCCTAACTGAGTCAGACCAATGGTTCATCTTAGCCCAGTATTTTCACAACCTGACACAGCAGCAGGGGTTTCAAATTTGGGTCCAAATCCAGCTCTTCCAGGGTCTCCAGCAGAGGTCATCCTGGCATGCTACCTGAGACCCCTCCAAGCCCTTATCAGAGGCCTCCCCCAGTCATGCTACTAGATATCCTGAAGTGGAGATGCCAGGGATGGAACCTGGGACCTTATACATGCAAAGCATGCACTCTTACCACTAGAGCTATGCCCCACTCCCATGAAATCCTTTTTGATTAGTTTTTAAATAATTGGTTTTATCAGATGACACTTAGAAAATTACAGTTAGTCTTCTAACAGTTTCCATAAGACTGGTGAAAAGCACTCTTTGAAGGGAAGTTCTCAATTAAATATCAGTCAGTGGATAAATTTCCTGCAGGCTTTTCAGATATGAGATATTAGAGAAGAAAAAAATGATCTGCACCTTCCTTTCAGAACTGGTCTGAAGCTTATTTTTTCTTAAAAGAACCATGATTTGCCTGTTTGATTTCTTGTTTGAAGGTTGATAGGCATGGACTTTAGAGATCCTGGTTCTCTTCTGCATAGTGGAACATTTTATGCTACATTGATGGTGCAAAGAATTCCTATCTTTACCATAGTGAACCTTAGTGTTCCTTAGTGAACCTTAGTTCCTTAGTGTTCCTTAGTGAACCTTAGTCTTCCAGTGTTATAGAGTTGGCATTTAATCCCCTTTGCTAATCCAACTGCCTTCTCCTCACTTGGGATGTGGGGGGGGGGGGGGAGCATGGCAGAGTAAGAAGATCTAGTGAGGGTTAGACTATGCTTCAGTAAACCATCAATATAGGTAACAATATGTCGGGGAAATTAACAGCTGGCATGGAGGTAGAGCAATGCAGCAGCAATAGCAAAACTCTGACTTCCTATTTTTTGTTCCTACCATACTTGCATGCAAATATCTTAAAACATTTGAAAAGTGTGCAATTCTATACTGATGGAAACCATTGGCTTGGCTACCATTGACTTTAATGGGTGATGAATTACACCCTTCCCCTCCATTCTGTCAATGGGATAATATATTAACAAAAAACTGTATTTAATCTAAAGTATTTTGTAAGCTTTTTTTATATATCTAATCACCAAAATCATCATATTTGTAGCAAACAAAGAACTTCAGTGGTGTGGGAATGTTTTCATCCATTAAGATACAAGTTGTTCTATTGTACAAATGCAATTAAATTGATCCTGTCTTCAAAGTTAATTTGTCCCAGAATTGGGGTTCTCTCTTAGGATAGTTTGCAATCCTGAAAATACTTGTGGACATGATTAGTTTTACATTAGCCTCAGTCCCACTGAGGCTAATGAGACTATGGCATTTTTTATCACACATGGATTTTGCTATTTCTCAAACCATAAGCATTTCCTATTTTCTGTTGCTCAGAACATTTTCTATTTCTGCATTTGAGGGTTGATTCAAACAATAAAATATGAACCAGCCCTATTAAAAGAAGAAAACTGTAGATCTCATTAATTTTCTTTCTGCGTCTGTTGTTTTCAGCCCCAGTTTCATTCATTTCATTGGACAGTTGTAATTATTTTTGAAAGCGTAGGAAGCACATGGCATCAACATCAGTCTGCTACTTATATCACCACTACTATTTTGCAGAAAGAATCACAGCTAAAATGCAATCATTAACATTTTAAGTAACAGTATTTTGAAAAGAGGTGTTAAATGAGTAAAATAATATACCGTATAGGAAGCAACATATGTGTTTTGGGACACAAAGCATCACGTTAATTAATGAGTATTAGGAAGACAGTGCGTAGATAGTGGGTGCAATCCAGTGGCCTGCATACACCTCCCACTACATGCATGCATGGCCAGAATGCGCATGCTGCAGTTGTGTAGTACAGCTACACACGGCAAAGGTGCAACCCGGGCTGACTCAACCCCCAAGTCCCCACACACCATGCCACTGGGGATGGAGCAGGCACCCATCCCCTGTTCCATCCCCCTGGAGTGTGTGACCTTGGGGGGGAGGTGAAGGGGTGGTCAGTTCTGCCCAGGTTGTGCCTTTGCTGTGTGTAGTTGTACTGCACATGAAGTATTGAAAGCCAACCCTGACTGGTGGGCTAGCTTTTTGGCACCTCTTTTCACTGCAATTAACTCATCAGGAGAAATCCCTAAAGCTTGGCACTCTGGGATAGTGGTCCCGCTATACAAAAAGGGTGACGCCTCCCAGCCAGGGAATTATCGCCCGATTTGTCTTCTAAGCGTGGTCGGGAAGTTATATACCCGCTTTCTGTTGGACAAACTGATAAAGTGGGTGGACGAGAATGACATCATAGTAATGGAACAGGTGGGGTTTCAGAGCGGGAAGGCCACTTTAGATCAGATCCTAGTTCTTGCCAGCCTTTCTAATTATTACATCTCCAAACAGGGTAAATTTTTCTTATGTTTTGCTGACCTTTCCATGGCATTTGACTCAATCAGTAGGGAAAGGTTGTGGGTCAAATTAGGCGCTACTTCCATCGACAGGCGGCTACTTTTTCTACTGACCCAAATCCATGCCGGCAATCTAATCTCTATCCGCCCTGCTCCGGCTGGTCAGCTTTCAAGAAAGGTGAGGGTCTCCAGAGGGGTCAGACAAGGGTGCTTGCTGGCCCCGATCCTATTTAATCTCTTTGTTAACGATATGATCCCATTTCTGAATGACCGTGTAGTGCACCCCCCTAGGATTGGTACCAGGAAAGTGCCGGCTCTCTTATATGCAGATGATACGGTTTGGATGTCCCAGACGCTGGTGGGGCTGAGGAGAGCTCTTCAAGGATTCGGAGAATATTGTGGCAGGGAGGGTCTTAAGATCAATTTTTCTAAATCCAAGGTTATGGTGATGAGGAGTCATGGGTATAAGGAAATACACCGGTGGAGGATCGGGAGTAACCCTATCTCCCAAGTAAGGGAATTTAAGTATCTTGGGGTTATCTTCTCCTCATCATTGAGTTGGAAACCCCACTATAAGGCCATGTTGCTCCAATCAAGGAACTCCCTAAAAGCGATCTTGGGGTTTTATTTCACCCAGGGGGGGAGACTAGTGTTGCCTGCTTTGAGGCTGTTCAGGTTTAAAGTTCTAGCCCAAAGTCTCTATGCCTTCCCGGTTTGGGGCTTATCCTTTTTGTCCAAAATGGAGAGCATACAGAATCAGGCCCTTGGTTCCATCTTGGGGGCCCTGCGGGGTATCCCGCAGGTGTTACTTAGACAAGAGACTGCATGCCATACTGTTAGATCTTGTGCCTTGCAGGCACTAATGAGGTTCTGGATCAAAGTTTCCCTCTTTCCTCCCCAGGATAGATCTTTGTTAGCTCTGGCTGGGAAAGCAGGGCTTTTCAGTCTGTGGGGTGGCTGTGTGGAAAAAGAGGTTAGATTCTTGGGATTTTCTAGAGAGGTGTTGGAACCTCTCGGTCCCAAAAGAGCTATGGTCCTCTTAAAAAAAAGGATTTTGGATCAGGAGATTCAGGATGAGGGAGTTCTGCTTGCAAATCAACGAGTGGTTCCCGATTATCCCACGGCTAGACCCCTGGGGTGGGGTAATTGTTATCTTTATTCTAGCCTAGATTATAACCTGCGCAGGGTTTTTACCCGCTTCCGTTTTAACACATTCTCCTCGGCTATGCTGGAAGGTCGCTATGGGGGCATTCCCTGGATGGAGAGGAGCTGTGGATTATGTGACTCACAGGAGGTTGACTCCTGTGAACACATTTTCTTCAAATGCACTGCTTTAGCGGGGCCTAGACAAGCCCTGCTGGGGAAATATATACAAGGTGCCCCGGATTTAGCGAGATTAAAGTGGCAGCTGTTGGAAGGGGTGGATGTGACCCTTATGAAGGTGGTGGCTAGATACTGCCAAGTTTACCTACGTCTGAGATCTAGTAAGTCTGTATAGTAAGGGTTGGGCTATTTGACTATTCAGGTCAATATTGCGCCAGGAGCTATAGGGTTAGATCTCTTGAGGAAGTTTTGTTAGTAGGGTGGTTTGGAGGATGGTTGGCTTCTGGATTTCGGGTCCTGGGTCCCAAGTCTTGTGGTGTAAATCACCCAATTGTGTATTTTATATATATAATTATATCGTTCATGTATTGTGTTACGTATTGTATTGTTATGTATGTGTGTATTATATGGATTGTACAACCTCTTGGTTAACAATAAATATTACCTACCTACCTACTGCACATGCTATGTGTGTGCATGTCTGCTGCATGTGCGTTCCAGCTGGCCATGCACTGCAGGTGCAGGCTGCGGACACAGGCCACTGAATTGCACCCCTTGTTATCAGCCAATAGAAAAATTTATTGAGCCTTCCTCTGAGGCAGTTAATTACTAGCTGTCAGGTAGGTGGGGGGGAAGGAAGGGGATGCCTGTTCAGGAGAAGCGACAGGAAACAAGCTTTCAGAGGGAAACAATACGCACAGCAGTGGTGGTATGGACACGGGCCCCTCACAGTGCTCTTGGCGGCCCCAGCCCGCCTGCACTGCCACCTGCCAGAGTCAATGATGCTGGGGACCCCCCTCTCATCCTGCCTTGAGCCCCAAATTGCCCATGGACTAAACGAACCACTGTTCAGCTGCTCTTCTGATTGTGGGAGGAGACCCTCAGGTGCACAAGGGGTGGGGCTTCATCCCCAGGACTATAGAAATTGACAGAGGAGCCCAGCAGCACCAAGCCCCAGCCCAGCAGCACTGAGCCCCAGCCCGCCTGCACTGTCTCCTGCCAGAGTCAACAATGCCGGGGACCTCCCCTCTCATCCCATCTCGAGCCCCAAATTGCCCATGGATTAAATGAACCACTGTGCAGCTGCTCTTCTGATTGTGGGAGGAGACTCTCAGGTGCACGAGGGGTGGGGCTTCATCCCCAGGACTATAGAAATTGACAGCAGTGCCTGACAGCACTGAGCCCCAGCCCACCTGCACTGCCCCCTGCCAGAGTCAATGACGCTGGGGACCCCCCCTCTCATCCCGCCTCAAGCCCCGAATTGCCCATGGACTAAACGAACCACTGTGCAGCTACTCTTCTGATTGCGGGAGGACACCCTCAGGTGTGTGAGGGGTGGGGCTTCATCCTCAGGACTATAGAAATTGAGAGCGGTGGCTGGCAGCGCTGGAGGTGCGCGCTGGGGCAGCGCACCTAAGGGCTGCATGCCCAAGGGTGCATGGCCTTGGGTGCATGGCCTTGGGCGCCAGGCTTTTTTGGTCAGCGTCTACCATTTGAGCCCAGGATTTGTATGTATTAGTAATTTGCACCATGACTAGGTAGAAAGGGAAACGGGGTGGTAACAAGGGTATGGGGTAGGCAATTGAGGCTGGATGATTTTCTGCCCAATGGGCAAACGACTTTCCTCCCAGGGGAAGAGGGGCAAGCCTTAGATTTTCCTGACCCTGTGGTGGGAGATTTGGAAGTGGTGGGGGAAACACCCAATGGTTTGGTTGGATCCCTGCCACTTTCTTCCCCGCATGATGGTGTTAGTGTTCCCCTTGGTCCCTTTGAGGAGATGAGGCCCTCGGGACTTATATCTGGGCAGTCGCTGGCTTTGACCTTAAAGCTAGCTTGTTGTGTGCAGGAGTGTGTCACCCAGCTCCAAGTTATTCTTTCCCAAATGCGTGCCACGGTAGATCTAGTTACTACACTTCATAAGGATATGTCCAGGGATAAAGTTGTTAATCGGGCTAACAAAATATCCACTGCTTGCCAGACAATATCTGGTCCAGGATTGTCTATGTCTAGTTCTCCGCCTAGGATTTCTCCTCGTGGTATAGTCCCTAATTTTATTAAAAGGGGCAGGCTTCAGTTGGTGCCTGAGGCCTTAGTTTTTAAGGTTGTTCCACTATGGTTTGGAGTGCCTCCTCAATGGAACTCCATTTAACAGAACTGTTGGGCTATTTTGTTTCCTCACATCTTGTTCGTCGTTTTTATCATTTATCTCCAGCATTTGGTGCACAGCAGCTTGTAGTATATTTTTCTTCATTTTGCCTGGTACATAGTATTCGAGCACATGTCCATTATCTATCCTCATGGGGAATTAATATAAGTAGGCTGTATGAAAGGGACAACATTATGCCACTGTTGGTCCCTCGTCAGCGGTCTAGTGATTCCCCTGTAGGGTTAGTTAAAGAAGTTTCCTATTTAGAGGAATCTAACCCTAATATGATCCAATTATCCAGAGGCAGCCTAGTTACCTCTATAGAAATTCCAGCCCATACTAGACCTCATACTTCAGTGGAATCAAGATTAAATCCCGATCCTCCCAAGTAGGATACCCAAACAGGATCTGTTGCTGTGGCAGAGCTATCCTCAGGAGGACAGACAGTTCAAGTAGTTCCATCAATGTCTGTCTCCAAAGTCCAACTTGGGCCTCTCGAGACTAGCATAGATAATGGTCCACTGTCGACAGAGGTTTACTCGGTCAATCTGGACGAGCTTAGCACTGGAGCTTTACCCAGATCTGATCAGTTGTTGAAGATCCAGTGTCCCATTGTAACCAATCCTGCAATGAGCAATTATTCTCCT
>QEPC01008191.1:67572-97171 GCA_003113815.1 Sphenodon punctatus
AGGGATAGGGGAGGGGCTGTGCAACGTTGGTTTGTTTTTATGACAATAATATGACTTCTGTTTAATGGACCTTTAACTTTGGTGGGTAGAAACCATGGTATCATTCAATATTAACCTTGGTTAAAGAGTTTCTATCTAGTACAATACAGAAGCTGCCCTCAGTCTTTTAGTACTTTAGGACTATGACCATTTAGGGTATCTCAGACCTAAGCCCAAGGATTTTTGAGAAGCCCCAATTAGGACCATGTCCCCTGTTTTGTATTTGGAAGATTCCATATAGTGGATACTTATTTTCCCCAACTAGGTAGATTCCCTGGTGGGATGGTATTGCCTAAGTGATTGGAAGGTAGGAAGAAATGGTTTATTGTTATACTGGGTTCTATTTCTGGGGTGGAGGGAAGTGGATCCTATGAATTTTGACCCAACATGTTTAGAATTGATTGTATTTATTTTATTTGAAGTATTCCTTGTGTTTTACAATTTTGTTTGTGGTTATGTATATGTGTTTTGTCAAGCAATGGGATTTTGCTACGCTTCAATAAATGGATTGATTGAGTGTGCTCTTGGCAAGTTCCCCTGAGGGAATAGATTGCCTGTGAGGATAGTAATTGGGCCAAAGTATCCCACAAGGGATTAGACCCCTATCATCATAGGGTGCCGGACAGACACACTGGAGTGCCCCCAACCACCCAAACAGTACACTGCACACCACAGGGGAGGACAATCTAGTGCTCAATGTGTGGGTTAAAGGGAAAAGGGCTCCCGGGACCACAGGGTAGGGAAACGGGATAAACTTACTGAGAAGGGGGAAGGGGAGATCCCTGGAAGGGAAGGGCACGTGCACATACTCCAAGCACTCTCTCACTTTCTCTCGCAATCACAATCTGGGAAAAACACAAAAGGACTCACTCACTCACCACACCAGGCGAACAGGAGCACTCCACACATCACTCCAGGAAAGAAAGGAACAAGGAAACTATGAAGGGGAACTTAGCTGGGTAGAAAGATTCAGTCAAACATCACTCCAGGGCCAGTTTCTGATCACCGGCACTGTGTGCATCACAGCGCAGGCATTTGTACTGCTTGCCATGCCCCCTGATGTCCCCTGAGGAGCTGGGAATGCCTCAGTGCTGATGGCCCCACCCCCACGTAGCACGGTGGCAGGGAAACACTTCCTGGTTCCGGCGCAATGTACTGCGACGTGGGGTGGTCCCCTGCATCCGGGACCCCAGTGGTGAGACCGGTCGCTGGGCTGGTGCTGGGGTGGGAATCAGTGGCTCTGAGCTGGGGGCGCACTGCGGCGTCTGTGCACAGCCTTGGATCTGTGTCCGGGGGCGTGCCCCTGTAATAGTACCCCCCCAACAAGCCCCCCGCCGACGGCCCCAGAGAGAGCCTGGTTGGGCAGGGTGGTGACGATGAACAAGACGCACTAGACATGGAGTGGTAACTTGAGTCGCAGGCTTCCAAGATCATTTGTCAGGTCCATAGCCTTGCCAGTCGATAAGGTAGTACAAGCAACCATACCGGCATTTGGAACCCAAGATAGCCTTGACCTTGTATTTGGGTTCATCTTGAATCGAAGGACTGACCACGGGGGAATCATGTGCCACCTCATCAGGGGGTGGAGCTCTTTTGAGGACGGAGACATGAAACATTGGGTGAATCCAAAGCTGTGGAGGAAGGGTGAGCTTGAAGGTGATGTCGTTAATCTGTTTCTCCACAGGGAATGGTCCAAACAACCAATAGTTCAGTTTCTTGGATAGGCATGCAGAGGGAAAATGTTGTTTAGATACCCAGACATAGTCTCCCGGTTGAAGGGGTAGCATGGGTTCCTGCTTTTCTGCTTGGAGCTTGTTGTTTTTCTGCTTGGAGCTTGTAACGTTGCCGAGATTGGTTCAGGGTGGTCTGTGTCACTGCCTGGGCTTGGTGGATATGTTGCAAAAGCATCCTACGGCGGGGACACTAGTCTCTGGTACATCTTAGGCTGCCATGCGAGGGTGATATCTCTATGAGTCAAAGAAGGGTGAGGAACCGAGTGAGGCATTGGGTGCATTATTATGTGCGAATTCCGCAAGGGGTAACCAGGTGTACCAATCGTCCTGTAAGTAATTTATGTAGCAATGTAAGTACTGTTCAAGTCCTGATTTATTATCTCCACTTGACCATTTGCTTGAGGATGAAAGGTGGTGGTGAGCTTTACTTGTACTTGAAGAGCTGAAAACAGGGCCCTCCAAAAACATGAGGTGAATTGCGAGCCACAATCGCTCATTATTTCCTGTGGCCAACCATGTAACTTGATGACGTGTCTGGGGAAAAGGAGGGTGGTGCGTGACGCAGTTGGTAGCCCCTTACATGCGATGAAGCGTGCCATCTTTGTAAAATGGTCCACAACCACGCAGACCATGGTGTACCACCGAGAGGAAGGTAACTCGACAATGAAGTCTATCCCGATTCACAGCCAGGGCCCCCGTGGGGGTTCAGCGAGATGTAATAACCCTCTCGGGGGCTGCCAGGGTACCTTGGTGCAGGTACAAATCACGCAGTTGGCTACATCACATTGCACGTCCGGGCCTATTGTTGGACAGCAAAATTTTCGTTGGACCACTTTTCAGGTACGTTCTGATCCCTGATGTCCAACTAGTGGTGCATCATGGTGGGTCCAAAGTACCTGCATGTAAAAGGAAGGTGGAACAATTACGAGTTTCCCTTTTCTAACTAGACCAGCTTCTTCCCTGTAAGTAGGATTGGTAAGGGGTAATCATTCCCTTGCCGTGGCTTGTCGGAATTGTTCGTGGACTTCCACGGTGGCAGCAAAAACCTTACGAGCCAAAAGGGGTCCTGATTGTTTCCTCTCTTCACAGGTTCCTTCGTAAGACCATGAGGGCATCTGCAAGTACGTTAAGCTTGCTCGAATGGTACCAGATTGTGAAAGAGAATTGAGCAAAAAAGAGTGCCCACCAGGCGTGTCAGGCATTGGTGATCTGTGCGGTTTGCAAATAAGTTATATTTTTATGATCAGTAACCACCACAACAGGGTGCTTTGCCGCTTCGAGATAGTGTCTCCAAGTCTTGAAGGCTGCCTTGATTGCTAGAAGCTCTCTATCAAAAATAGTATAATTTTGTTCGGCTGATGTCAGCTGACAAGAATAGTAGGCGCAGGGTAACATTTGGTGATGCAAGGGTTCTTCTTGTGACAACACAGCTCCTATCACCTTATTGGAGGCGTCTGCTTCTACCTGAAAGGGTAGCTGAAAGTCGGGGTGCCGTAGAAGAGGTGCAGACATAAAGGCGGCCTTCAAGGCAGCAAAGCTGTGTTGTTGCTGTGGTCCCCAGAAGTATGGCTGATTCTTTTTCAGGAGCTGAATGAGTGGCGTGGTAATTTCAGCGTAGTTAGGTATGTATTGTTGGTAGTAATTCGTGCTACCAAGGAACCAATGCAGAGGTTTGACGGCCTTCGGTGGGGGCTAGTGTTGGATTACCTCAAGTTTGTGAGGGTCCATACATATACCGGCGGGTGTAATTATGAATCCGAGCAACTCAACTGTTGTCAAATGAAACACACATTTTTCCAATTTACAATATAACTGATGCAGGGGCAGGCGCTGCAGTACACTGTGCACATGTTCTATGTGTTGGGTCAAATTCGTAGAAAAGATGAGAATGTCATCAAGGTATGCGATGACAAAAATATCAAGAAGATCCTGTAGGATGTCATTGATAAAACGCTGGAATTTAACAGAGGAATTGGCAAGTACAAACGGCATGACTAAATATTCAAAGTGTCCATAGTGGGTCTGAAAGATGGTTTTCCATTTGTCCACCTCTCGGACCCTTGCCAAATTGTAGGCCCCTCACAAGTCCAACTTTGTGAAAATGTGAGCCCCTTGAAGCCAATTCAGAAGCTCGGGAATCAATGGCAGTGGATACCAGTTTTTAATGGTGATCGCATTGAGGCCTCGGTAGTCAATGCAGGGTCGTAACCCCCCATCCTTTTTTGGAACAAAGAATATGGTGGCCCCCGCAGGGGATGATGAATGGTGGATGGTTCCCTGGGCTAAGGCATCGTCCAGGTATTTCCGGAGCGTTTCCAACTCTGAGGTTGAAAGAGCATAGATACACCCAAAAGACAGTTCTGTCCCTGGTTGAAGCTCAATTGGGCAGTCGTAGGCTCTGTGCAGGGGTAGTGTGGTGGCAGCTTGTTTATTAAAGACATCAGCGTAGTCCTGATACTCTGGTGGTAATTGCGATAAACTGGGGCCTTCTGCACCGATTATGGTCTTGTCCGCTGCCTGCACCGAAGGGGCTTTACAACACGTGGTCTGACAGAGGTCAGAGTTCCAATGGAACTGGTTCTTCACCCAAGAAATCTGGGGGTTGTGCTTCTGCAACCAAGGGAGGCCAAGGACCAGTGGCTACATCAAAGGCCAACTCCTCTTGATGCCTCCCAATGTTGCATTGTAAATTAACAGTTTGGAAAGTAATTGGTCCCGATTTCATAGGTGAGCCATCAATTGTGTGCACCGGTTCAGGCACCACCTTGGGCTGAGTGGGGACAATGTGTGCCTGAACCAGACCCAAATCCATAAGGTCTACAGCCCTGGAGTCCAGAAGAGCCCAGGTTACCAGAGAACATGCCAAGGTGATCTTCAACATCACAGGAATTCGTAAGTGGCTTCCCAAGGTGGCAACTGTTGAGGGGATTACGGTTAGGTCTGGGGCATCCCCTGCCCACCTGGGCCACTGGCATTTCCTGGCATCTTTTGAGGTGCTGTCAAGGCTGGACAGGCTTGCACGAAGTGTCCTAACTTGCCACAATAGTAATAGGAATGGGCTCTTCATCATCTGTCTCATTGTTCCAGAGTAAGGGGCCCTTGCACTGCCCCTAGTTGCATGGGTTCTGGTTCAGGGTTCTTGCTGGCCTCGGGGTTTCCCCTGAGAACTAAGGGGGTCTGAGTGACAGATGGTGTTCTGTCATCCTTTCCTCGATCTGCAAGGCAATTGAGGAGAGCTGATCCCAGGTATCGGACAACGTCGTGAATGTGAGCTGGTCTTTTATTTCATCATTGAGACCTCTGCGGAAAAGGACACATAGCACTTCCTCTGACCAACGCAGTTCAAGAGCCAATTGCTGAAACTGCATGATGTATTCCAATATGTTCTGCTTGCCCTGTTTAATGGCCATGGTCTATGCTTGGGTGTCCCGGGTGCGGTGAGGGTGGTCAAACAGAAAGGCAAATTGTTTTACAAATTCCTTATAATCTCTCAGAAGGGGACTATTGCCCTTGGGTAGCGTTGTGGCCCATTCCAGGGTCAGTCCCCTCTCCCAGGTTGCCAATGATGAAAGTCACCTTCATATCATTGGTGGCATAAGTCCTGGGCTGTACTGTAAACGTTAACGTGAGTTAACCACCCAAAAAACCCTGGAACTGTTGTCGGTCCCCCCAAAACTTCTCTATGCGAGGGTCTTTAGGCTCTCAGGGGTTACCAAGTGCAGCCTCCGGGATCTCAGCCTGTGGAGGCAACACTGGGGGGAGAGGGGTGGATGTGCAGCAGGAGCAGCCTGGGCCCCTGCGCGGGCCATGACAGCTGCCTCCAGCTCCGCCTGTTTAGCTTTGACATCCCTCATTTCCATTGTGAGGGATTGCACTGCCCGCACCAATTCACCAAGCTCCCTAGCCACATCCATCTTAGGGGTTTTGGTGCTGGTGATACTGTCAGGTGGGGGGGGAGGAAGGGGATGCCTGTCTAGGAGAAGTGACAGGAAACAAGCTTTCAGAGGGAAACAATATGCACAGCAGTGGTAGCGTGGACACGGGCCCCTCACAGTGCTCTTGGCAAGATCCCCTGAGAGAATAGATTGTCAGTCAGGATAGTAATTGGGCCAAAGTATCCCACAAGGGATTATTTTTTTTAATTTTTTTTTATTTAATAGATTTTTATACCGCCCCATCCTGTAATGCAGCTCGGGGCGGTTAACAACAATAAAAATAGTTTAAAACATTTAAAATACAAATATAAAACATATCAATAAAACAGGGCAACATATGATCATAAATAAATAAAAAGGTGGGGGATTAAAAATCACCCCCCCCTCCCTCCCTCCCTCCCAAAGGCCTGGGCAAACAGCCAGGTCTTACAGTTTCGCCGAAATGTCAAAAGGCTTGGGGCCAGGCGAGCTTCCTCCGGAAGGGAGTTCCACAGCCGCGGCCCTACCACCGAGAATGCCCGCTCCATCGTGGCCCCCCGCTTAACACGGGGGACCTCCAGGAGGGCACCCCCGGCAGACCGCAGGAGTCGTTCCGGGGCGCGAAGGGCGAGGCGGTCCCTAAGGTAAGAGGGGCCAAGGCCGTATAGGGCTTTATAGATCATTACTAGGACCTTGAACCTGGCCCGGCACACTATCGGCAGCCAGTGCAGCGCTCGGAGCACCGGTGTAATGTGCTCCCGGCGACCCGTCCCCGTAAGAAGACGGGCCGCCGCATTCTGCACCAGCTGCAGCCTCCGGGCCAGGAACAAGGGAAGCCCCACGTAGAGCGCGTTACAGTAGTCGAGTCGCGAGGTGACGAAGGCATGGATGAGGGAGGCCAGGTCCGGGCCAGAGACATACGGACGCAGCCTACGTACCAGATAAAGCTGGCGGAAGGCAGCCTTCGCGACTGCCTCCACCTGCTGCTCCAGCCGCAGGCCTGCGTCCAATATGACCCCCAGACTCCGGACCTGCTGAGCTACAGGGGGGCAAACCCCCCCAATCAGGGGGGCCACCACCCCCTTCGCCCTCCCCACCACCATCACCTCCGTCTTATCTGGGTTGAGCTTCAGTCTGCTCCGCCGCATCCAATCCGCCACGGCCTCCAAACATTGGGATAGCACCGAGACAGCAGGGTCTGGGTCGGTAGAAAACGAGAGGTACAGCTGAGTATCATCAGCATACTGGTGACATCGCACCCCGAACCCTCTCACGACCTCCCCCAAGGGCTGCATATAGATGTTAAATAATAATGGAGACAAGATCGATCCCTGCGGAACGCCACACGGTAAGGCGCGGGGGCTCGATGTTTCCTCCCCCAACACCACCCGCTGGCTCCTCCCCGAGAGGAATGAACGGAACCATTCAAGAACAGTCCCGTCCAGACCCCCCCGGTCACGCAGTCGTCTCAACAGCAGCCCATGGTCCACGGTGTCAAAAGCGGCCGAGAGATCGAGCAGGATGAGAAATGTCGAACATCCCGCATCCATCTCCCGGCGGAGGTCGTCCACCAAGGCCACCAACGCCGTCTCGGTGCCATAGCCGGGGCGGAACCCAGATTGAAACGGGTCAAGGAGCCCGATATTATCTAGATGACCCTGGAGCTGGAGCGCCACTGCCCGCTCAATAACCTTCCCTAAAAAGGGAAGGTTAGAGACAGGTCGGTAGCTGGCGAGCGCGTCTACGTCCAACGATGGTTTTTTCAGCAGGGGGCGCACCACAGCCTCTTTTAAGCAAGGCGACAACCTCCCCTGCCGAAGGGACGCATTCACCACCCTCGCCAGCACCGTCCCCAACGTCTCCCCGGAAGCTTTTATTAACCAGGACGGGCATGGATCTAGTTGACAACACGTGGCCCTCACAGACCCCTATCATCATAGGGCGCCTGACAGACATACTGGAGTGCCCTGCTCTACCGTTCAACCACCCAAACAGTACACTGCACACCATGGGGAGAGGAAAATCTAGTGCTCAATGTGTGGGATGAAGGGAAAAGGGGCTCCTTGGACCACAGGGTAGGGAAAGGGGATAAACTTACTGAGAAGGGGGAAGGGGAGATCCCTAGAAGGAAAGGGCACGTGCACACACTCCAAGCACTCTCACTTTCTCTCGCAATCACACTCTGAGAAAAACACAAAGGACTCACTCACCACACCAGGTGAACAGGAGCACTCCACACGCCACTCCGGGAAAGAAAGGAACAAGGAATCTATGAAGGGGAACTTAGCTGGGTAGAAGGATTCAGTCAAACGTCACTCCAGGGCCAGTCTCTGATCACCGGCGCTGTGTGCGTCACAGCGCGGGCATTTGTAGTGCTTGCCATGCCCCCCTGACATTCCCTGAGGAGCTGGGAACACCGCAGCACTGATGGCCCCACCCCCGCATTGCGCAGCAATGGGAAAACACTTCCTAGTTCCGGTGCGACGTACTGCGACGTGGGGTGGTCTCCTGCATCCGGCACCCTGGCGATGAGATCGGTCGCGGGGCTGGTACTGAGGCGGGAATCAGCGGCTCCGAGCCGGAGGCGCACTGCAGGTGTGTGGCCTTGGATCTGAGCCCAGGGGTGTGCCCCTATGACACTAGCTACTGTTTAACAATACTGGACAAGTTGGACTACTGGTCAATCTAATGCCTGCACTGTAATATTCCTAACAACAAAACTCTTGAAGAAAATTGATCAAACAGTACCCAAATTTTAATAACAGTCTTTATGTTGGTACAACATACCACACTGATGGAGGAGAGCAACCAGGAGCACATTACACCAGTGTGCCCAAGTCAGCACTGGCTTATTCTAATATTTTGGAACCAATCAAAGTTTCATTTTTTGAACTACAAATCCCCAAATGACTTGGGAACGACCTACACTAGGAACTGCCTCTTACCCAAAGTCCCATTGTGGCATTTTCAATTAGCCAGCATCTCCTCTGTACATCAAATGTAGACAGTGAAGGTGCAGGCAGAGGCATTATCAGTGGCCACTCCATCTCTGGAACTCCCTTCCCCTGCCCCCTTGTTCACCCGATGACCTCATTGCCTTCAGGAAGAGCTTGTTGACTGAGGCCATTGACCGAATGGCTCCCAGGTGTCTGCTCCCAGAATGCCAATGGTGGGGGTCGCTGTGGTTCAAGGAGGACCTGTGCTGGATGAAGCAGGATGGGCGGCAGTTGGAGTGACGGTGGTGCCAGACTCGGAGTGAAGCTGACTGATTGCAGCATAAAGCTAGCTTAAGAGCATATGCTGTTGCAGTACGGGCAGCAAAGGAAGTGTTTTTGGCTGACCTCACTGCATCTGCAAAGTCACGTCCAGCGGAGCTTTTCCGGGTGGTGCAGAGGCTGGTCAGTCCAGCCTCTCTCCGCCTGGAACTGGAATATTCCAGCGCCCACTGTGACATGTTTGCGGAGTTTTTTGCAGATAAAATCACTCAGATTCATCACGACTTCGATGCTGTACTTGCGACAGTGGGTGAACCAAAGGTAGGGGATGCGCTGCCATGTCTGTTGCTGTGCGCTCAGTTCACCCATCCCTAATCACTTGATGTTGGTGCCCGGACTAGTTTAAATTTCTAGGGAAGGTTAACCTTTCTAGGGAAGATTATTGAACAGGTAGTGGCTCATCAGTTCCAAACGCATTGGATAGCATTGGTTTTCTTGATCCCAAGCTGTCTAACTTTCGCCCAGGTTACGACATGGAGAAAGCGCTTGTGGTCTTGGTCAACGACCTCCTCGTGGAACTGGACAAGGGTTGTATGACCCTGTTGGTCCTATTAGATCTATCTCTGGCTGTCAATACCATTAGCCATGATTTGCTGGTGACATGCCCATGGGGGTGCCCGTGAGTGTGACATGCCCGTGACATGCCCATGGGGGTGGATGGAATTTTACAGTGGTTCCATTATGACCTTGCAGATAGATCTCAGAGGGTGGTGCTAGGGGATTGTACTTGGTCCCCTGGTGGTGTCCTATGTGGGGTCTGACAGGATTCCATTCTGTCCCCTCTCTTGTTTAACTGCTCTGAATATGAAGCTGCTCTGAGAAGTCTTACGCATCTGGGTTTTTTTTTGCCATCAATACGCCAATGACATCCAACTGTATTTGTCATTTTCATCTGACCCAGGTCCTGCTGTCTCATTGTGGTCTTGGTGCTTGGCCATTGTGGGGGATTGGATGAGGTAGAGTTGATTGAAACTCAATCCCAATAAGACAGAGGTGATGTTATTTGGCAGTATTGGTGATCTGGATGAGGAGGTTTCCCCATTATTGGGGGTATCCATCCTCCTTTGGCTCCATCTGAGAGAAGCATAGGGGTGTTCCTGGATCTGCAGCTAGGCCTAGATTCCCAGGTTTTGGCTGTGGCCAGGGGCGCACCTCTCTAATTACATCTGGTGAAAAGCCACTGCTGATTAGGGATGTGCAAACAGAACGGGGTTTGGGTGTTCGGCCGTTCAGTTGCTTGGTTTGAAAACCAAGTTTGGGTTCATTCGTTCGGTTTGCCAGAGTTTGGTCCTGCCAAACGTTAGGTGGAGTTCGAACTCGCCTCAAGGCTTGAGGCACTCCAGGGACCCCCAGGAGTGCCCATTGCAGCATGGCAGGCCATCAGAGACCCAGCAGCAGCAGCAGAGACCGGGAAGGCTTGGTGCTTGGCACCTTGGGTTGCCCGGGCAGACAGGCTTGGCGCTTGGCCCCTGGCTGTGCCTGTGGTGGCATGGAAGGCCATCAAGACCCAGTGGCAGCAACAGAGGCTGGGAAGGCTTGGAGCTTCACACCCTGGGTTGCGCGGGCATTGCAGGCTTGCAGGCCTCCAGTTCTGGTCACTCTATGCTGGTTGGGTTCTCCATTTCTAGTCGCAGGCGGTGGCTGGCAGGCTGCCTGGCTGGCTGGTCACATGAATCACAACCGGGCAAGGCTACTTGACCAATTTTCAGAAGAGTTGGTTGAGATCTGGCGAGTAGGATGCCAGTCTGTAATGCCCAGTCCCGTATGGGGAGGGAGGAGGCTGTAGGAGGGAGGATGTGGAGCAATCCAAAAGACTAACATGACAGTCACATTCACTGGCCAATTACTGCATGCTTCCAGTTTTAAAGGATGAATCTGTAGTGGCTTTGAGGCGAACATAGGGGGTGGCCTTGAGGCTGGCATCAAAGGGACAAAACTGGGACTTTGGGGATAGCATCCCAAAAATCAGGAGACACAGTTTACACACCCAGCTTTTTCCTAAACAACAGATGCTTCTGAGTTCCCAGTAACAACTGGGGTAGAGCTATTTGGATGGTCACAGCACAGAATGAGGCTATTTGGTTGACATTTCTGCAGGCCAATGGACATCACAAACTGATCTTATACCACAGTGACACATAAGAGAACCCCTGGCATAGGCTCCTTCTCTGTATATGGTGTGCAGGCATTTAAAATTTACACCCTTTATCACATCTTTCTGATATTTGGCAGAGATTATCGATAAAGTGTGATATACAGCCCTGCCAAAATTCATGTACACTGGTTGGACTACAAAGATGCTGCAGTCAGATATACATTTATAAGTTAATTGTTCCCTGATTGAGTGGGGGAGGAAGCTGGCATTGCAGACTGGCTGGCATTGGTAAAGCAGTGGCAGATGGTCAGCCAGGGCTTGGTGGCTGGCACCTCCACTTGGCTGGGCATTGCAGGCTTGGTTCGTATTCAACAGAACTAAAGAAGCTCTACTTCCAATTGGTCGAGCCTTGCCCAGTGGTGAGTCACATGGACACCCAGTAGCAGACATTGGATTGCCAGGGCACAGAACCCGTGGCACAGCAGAGGCAGCATTGCAGACATTAGATTGCCAGGGCACAGAAACCGTGGCACATCAGAGGCAGCATTGGCAGCAGGAGACATTGGATTTGTCATGTCACAGAACCTGTGGCACAGCAGAGGCAGCATTGGCAGCAGCAGACATTGGATTTGCCAGGGCACAGAACCCTTGGAACAGCAGAGGTGGTATTTGCAGGGGCATACATTGGATTTCCAGGACACAGTATCCGTGGCACAGCAGAGATGGAAGCAGCAGGATTTGCCTGTATGCAGTGCCCATGGAGCCAGGATGTTAAGATTTGCCAGGGCAGAGCACCCATGGACCAGCTGACAGCAGCAATGGGATTACCAGGCCAGTGGGGCACATCACCCAGGGTTTCCAGGGTAGGCAGACAGTCACCTTGGCATGAGACGCTGGCAGGCTGGGGCAAGGTTTAAGCTTTGCCCACATGGAGGGCAGACAGGCAGCGTGGCATGAGCAAAAGGCAGGCAGACTGAGGCAGGGTTCAACCTTTGCAATGTGGGCAGGCAGACAGGCAGTGTGGCATGAGAGGCTGTAGGGAAGGCAGGATGGGACCTTGTCAGGGCATTAAGATAGGCTGGCAAAGACTGTGCAGTGTGAGATAGAGAGAGAGAGAGAGTCTGTCACATAGGTGGGCTGAGATCGTCTAGTTAGAGGTGGGCTGGCAAGCTTAAAGTTTCCCAATGACACCTGCATCATGAGGTCAGTCAGATAAGCCAGCCAAGGATGTCTAGTATGAGAGAGAGAGGGGGGGCAGGGTAGGCACTGTGCATTGGGAGGGAGGGACAGCACCTTAGCACAGCAGCAGCAGTCCAGGTTGAGGAGGAACCCCATCCCAAGACTGCCCCTGGCATGGGATGGTTTGTGCCACTGCACCATCAATCCGTGTCCAGGGGCAGTTCAGGGAATCCAAGCAGCAGAAGGTTGACCTTTATAAAAAGCAACTGGTCCGCCAACTTGGTCCCAGTCTCAGCCATTGTGGCAAGAAAATGTCCCGCATCATGGAGAACACCCACTCGCTTTCAGACACTGGTTGGTGGGCAGGACAAGAGATCCTTGGCCACTTTGGACAGGGCTGGCCACACGTTGGTCTTGCCAGCCCAGTAGGCCAAGGGATAGTTGCTGGGTTCTATGCATGGATCCTCCTCCAGGTAGGTCTCCACTGCTGCTGAAGTGCTGTTGTATTCACTATGGTAACTATGTCTGGGCACCACCTCCACCACTGCCCTCAGTCACACTGCTTGCTCTGCTGTGCATGACTCCATGCTCCCCAGAGTGCCCTGCACATAGGAGCTGCTGCTTCCGGCAATAGTGGTGCTGCTACTGCTCAGTCTTCTGCTGTTGCTGCTACTTCTAGGGCTGGGGGCAGAAATAGACCCCACCATCTGAAAGTGGTGGCTGCTCCCACTCACACCATCCCCAGGGGTGTCCTGCTGCTGCTGCTGCCGCAAACTCTCCAGAGCCTGCTCTTCCTGCCGGACGTCTCCACCAGCTTACACTTCCAGTGGCCATAGAGGGGTGTCTGGTGTGCCACACTACCCTTAACCCTGGGATCCAGCATGGTTGCCAACATGTATTCTGCCCGCCGCAGAAGCTTGTTGAAACGCGCTTTCATCCCTGCCTTCAGTTGACGCACCAGGTCAACCTCCTCATCGGCCAGATTCCTTCCCTGAGGGCCACAATCCTGCCCCTGGAGAATTCCATCAAGCCTCTTGAGGAGACTCTGGACCAGAGGGGTCACCTGGCTAATGGTGGCCATGGAGGAGCTGATGGTCTCCATCACATCCAGGAACAATCTCAAAACAAAGACAGTTTGTGCCAGGATCTCCCATTCCACCCCATTGTACCCTGGAGGTGTCCCACTGTCCATCACCAGTTGCACCTGATGTAAGGTGGCTTTCTGCTTGAGAAGCCGCTCAAGCATCAGGAAGGTCAAATTCCACCGGGTGGACACATCCTGCACCAGCTGGTGCACTGGGGAGCCTTGCTTGGCCTGCTTCACCCGAAGGAAGTCGCTGCCCTTCATGCTCCAGTTAAAGAAACCGGCCAGCTTCCTCCCCCTCTTGATCAGGGAGCCGGCCCCAATGCCCTTCTCCTCAAAGCCCAGAGTGTCCCTGACCCCCAGGTGAAGGGTGTGTGTGGCGGAAGGCATGCTAATGAAGCCCCCTCATGGACTACCCTCAATATGTTGGCTGCGTTATCGGTGACCATGCACCTCTTAGTGAAGGGCGCACCAGGCGTGACCCACTCCCTCACCATGGCGGTAAGGGCTGCCTCGATGTTCCAAGAAGTGTGGGGGCTTTCCATGACTTCCGCCTGAAACAGGGCCCATCTATACCCTGCTTTGGGACCCCTTCTACCACTGCCAAATTCTGCCTCCAGGTCCTGCCACCAGTGCGCCATCACCGACAGGTAGGCATGCTGAGCGTTCCTGGTCGACCACAGGTCTGTGGTGAAATGGATGGTGGCACCCCCAGCCCCTGCCAGCTGCTCCCTCACCCACTCCTTTTAAGCTCGGTACAAGACTGGCACCACCTGCCAACTCAGGGTAGTGCACGAGAGCAGCTTAAACTGGGGGGCCAGGAAGTTAATGAGGTGCCTAAACCCCATGTCCTCAACCCATCAATTTTCCACTGCTTTGGAGTGTGGGTAGAGCAGAAGGGACTAAGTTGTTTATCATCCCTTACTCTCTTTCCAGATGCCATGACACTGAAAGCACTTTGACAAATAAAACACAATAAAATAAACCAGCCCCACACCCCTGCACCCGACTGGCACCTAAGGCTGCGCGCACAAGGGTGCACCCTTGCATGCAGAACCCATAGGCGCGCGGCCCCGGCGCACACTGCCAGAGCTGCCTCCGGTGAGTCTGGTCTTATAAAGGGTAGAGCTGGTCATGAGATCTAGCGTGGTCCATGAGATCCTGTAGCAGCACGACACACCCTCAACACAGCGCCTCTGGGAAACACAGTAGCAAATACAAGTAGCGGTTCCACACACCACCTCCAGTGGGTCTGGTCTTATAAAGGGTAGAGCTGGTCACGAGATCTAGCATGGTCCATGAGATCCTGTAGCAGCATGACACACCCTCAACACAGCGCCTCTGGGAAACACAGTATTAAATACAAGTAGTGGTTCCACACACCACCTCCGGCGGGTCTGGTCCTATAAAGGGTAGAGCTGGTCATGAGTCCTAACATGGTCCGTGAGATCCTGTAGCAGAACGACACACCCTCAACACAGTGCCTCTGGGAAACACAGTAGCAAATACAAGTAGCGGTTCCCGTTCCAGGATTATCGGCCAAGGGGTCACACAAACTGATATGGATAGTCAGTCATAGCCTCTTACACTGGGGTGCCAAAGCGGCCCACAGATTCCACTGGGGCACGCAGTTAGGACTTGCAGACTCAGCTGAAATAGTATGGTGGGCCACAAAAGGCAAACTTTGGGAGCAGCTCATGTCACTCCTCCATGCAGCATCAGCTGGCCAGCATCCTGTTTTTATTATAATCTACTTTGGGGAAAATAATTTACCTAAAAAACCCAGTTTGAAGTTAGTTGTTAGGATAAAAAGGAATTTGGTGAAGGCCAGCGGAATCTTGCCCCAAACATGGTTCATTTGAATGCACATACTTGAGCGGATCAAATGGTGCAATGAAATCGCATCTGGTAAGGTAGACAGAGTTAGACAGAAGATCAACAGGGAAGTAGGCAGATTAGCACTCACTTGAATGGGGTGGGGACTGCATCACACACCCTGAAATCCATTTTTCTAGACCTGAGCTTTATTGGGACAACAGGGTGCATCTCTTTGACAAAGGCATCCAACTGTACCTCTGGGAATTGAAGGATAAGTTAGTCCACCTTTTAATTCAGAGTGAGGGTCATGGTTTTAGTCCAGAGTGAGAGTGAAACCAGCCAAGATGAGCTGGCAGTTTTCTGTGACAGGGATCTAGTTAGTCTGTTAACGTTGTTGGTAGAATATTATGGAAAATGTCTCCTTAAGAGAAAACAAGAGCAGGGTTAGCCCAAGGCTCAGGACTCCTCCAACCGGGGACAGGGGTGGTCCCAATTGGACCATCGTCTCCCCTCCTGCTTCAGGTCACTATAGGGATACAATGCCTCCCAACCAGCCAGATGACTTGGATGAGAGCGACCAAGGATAGTTAATTAGCCAGGGCTGGTACTGAGAGAACATCAGCCTGCCCTTTAATGATAGTTAACCATGTTTGCTCCTGGATCCTGGAGGTTGTACGCTCCTCTGAAAATTGTAATTTGAATAAAGAGTATGGCCTTTAAAATCCATACAGTGTGTGCTTGTCTTCTTCTGGGGGTACTGGGACAAGTTAGGTAGTTAACTGATTATAAAGTTGGACACAAGCTTACATAGGGGACAGAGGAGTTTATTTTCCCCCTTCCTTCCCTCCCCCTAAAGTCTGTTTTGCATGGATAAATAAATAATGTGGCTGTTAAACCCTACCTTTCTGTGTCTTTGCCTCCTTCTGTGATTAAGTGACAAAAGGAGGGGTATCTACATTTTAAATGATTCAGTGTTATATTCAATCAATCCTGCAATGTCCTTCAGCCTTCTCAGGGACTACAAGGAACTGAGCATATATCACCAGTAATCCATCAGTTCACTTTCAAATATAGGCAGTGGTTAGTCTGATACTGCTGAAGGTGGTGCTTTCAGAGTTCTCTTATGGAAATAATATATTTAATACTCTAGAGTTCACTTATCTTGATGAGCTATTAAAGTAGCAGGTCCAGCAGGTCCTTCATGTAGGCTATTGCAATGGTGACTTACGTACAGTAATCCAGCTGTATATTTTCCCTTCTTCAGCAAGGTTATTTAATGTTGTCAATCAATTGATGCTGTGATTAAACTGTCAATGCAACTGTGCTTTACATTGCCAATTAGTAAGCCTTTTAATATGAGTGAAGTTCATTGTTACTAAATGCAACCTTAATAAAACATGTCCATGTACTGATTGACTGAAATCTGCTTACTAATTAATTATGGGTAGGTGTGGTGGTGGTGAATAAGAAATGCTCTGACGTAGCTGATGGTATTACACATCTCTTGCTCAAGTGGTATAAATTAAAGCCATTTTTAAAAACTTTATTTTGGTTGTTTAAAACTTATTAATTCAATGGGGTGATTAGATTAGCCTTTGGCATATTTTAGACATTTTCCAGTCAATTAGGTGAAACTAATGATGCATGTTTAGGTCTAAAGGATTTGATGGCCTTTGTTCTATTAATATATATCTGTGACAGGTCTCTTTATACCAAAGCATGTTTGGAATGAATTTTTTTTAAAGGGGGGGGGAGGGGGACCCAAGTTAGAAGAAATTGAAATCTTTTAACAGAAGCTCTTTGTGTTTGTTCTCCAGTAGAAACAATAATCTCAATAGCAGTAGTTAAATCAGTGAAGATAAAGGAAAGGCTTATTTTAATTAAGTGCTCTAATAAAAAATAAGAGCTGGAATGAAAAAAAACAGAAGTCCACTCGGCATTCTTATCAGGCAGGGTTTGACCTTATCAACCCCCACTGAGGAGGCCCAACACAGATGTCTCCGATGTCTGGTGGACCGAGCCAAAGAGTCCCAAATGGTGCGGTTTGGGCTTTGTGAGCGGGGGAGCTCTCACAAGAGTGCAGGTTCACTCAGTTGGAATAGGCACACCCGGGCTGTGGTGCAGGGTCAGAATAAATAATGAGATGGGGGCAAGTTTGGGCAGTATGGGTTTTGTCAGATTTTAATAGATTGTCATTTTGGAGTAAGGAGTTACCGCTTAGGACGGAGTTTCAGGTTTATTCTGATGCTGCTGGTGCTTTTGGTTTTGGAGTTTGTTTGTTTTTTACAGATGCTTGTGGTGTGATGACTCTTGGCCAGCTGAATAGGAGGAATTTGGCATTTTGAGAGATTTGACCTTCTTGGAGCGGTTCCCTATCCTTGTTGTAGTGCACATTTGGAATAAGGAATTTCAAGATAAGAGTGTTTGTTTTTGCTGTGACAACTTGTTAATGGTCCAATGTTGTCAATTCTAAGTCAAAGTCTCTGAGAGTTGTACGCTTGGTGAGGGCACTTGTCAAGATCTGTTTTCACAGTAACATTTTGTTCAGTGCAAGGCAGACAACTTATTTCAGGTAGTTAGCACCTGAGGCAGATGAGGAACCAATTTGGATCCCGGCCCAGCTATGGAACCTTGGAACTGAGAAATTAACAAGCCAGTGATTAGCTCACTTGCTAGTGGTGTGCAATTCATTTTTGTTATTATAACAAAAACAAAATTTTTGATTTTCTCTTTTGTTATTGTAATAGTGAAAATGACAAATAATAATAATGAAAACAAAAATGGAAACAAATATTTGTTTTTGAAATAATGGGAAAACACTAAAAAAATATTTGCGGCTATAACTTCTTTTGTTTCTTATTCAATTATTATGAAACTTGGAAAGATTGTACCCGAAATGGATGGCACAATGTGTGCCATTTTTTGGAAATATTGGATAAAGGAAACCGATTTTATAAGCAATTGAATGTTGGGCTGTAACATTTTCACAGCACATGTAAGATAATCCCCGGCATAGGCTTATTCTCTGCATATGCTGTGCAGGTTTATAAAATTGGGACCCTTTATCACACTTTTCTGATATTTGGCATGATGATTAGGGATGTGCGAATGCTGTTCGAAGTTCGGGCCGAATTCAGCCTGTTCAGACGTCCAAACTGAATGTCCGAACTGAACGTTAGAATGGCTAGTTCAGAAAAGTTCGGATGAGTTCGGGGGCAGGAAAAACGTGACTTTGGGCAGGAAAAACATATCTGGAAGGGGGAGGCAGCTGAGGAGAAGACTTCCAGGGACCAGGGGTGGAGACCAGGGGTAGTTTCAGGGCTAAAAGATACCGATACCAATTTTTTTTTCAGATTTTGGTATCGGTATTGATAGCGCTATTTTTGGATGTTCAGCCGAACCAAATGCTGCCAAACCGAACAACCGAACCCAAACTCAGGTTTTAAACCAAACAACCAAACGTTCAAACATCCAAACCGCGTTCTGTTCGCACATCACTAATTATGATCCTGAAGGTGTGAGATACAGCCTTGCCAAATTTCATGTACACTGGTTGAACTACAAAGATGTTGCAGTCAGACATACATTTATAAGTTAATTGCTTATGCCACAAGGACCCTTTATCCAATCCTTATGAAAGTTGGCAGAGATAGTAAAAATGGAGAGGGGTATAAACTTGCCAAGTTTCATCCATATTAGATGGGAGACAAAGATGTTAAAGTCATGAATGTATATGCAGATTTCTGCAAAATAACAATTCTACTGCTTATAAAATCAGATTCCTATATTCAATTCCTCCTCCCATCCAATGTTTTGAAGGGACGGAGATTCAGTTTGCGGTGGCAAGATAGGATCTGTTCTTGTGGTCAAGGCCTAGTAGAAGATCTCCCCCATTTATTGTTTGTGTGTTCCCAGACGCAATTTCTTAGAGATACCCATTTGACATCATGGCTCCAGCAGATGGGGGTAACCTTTCACCCGTGCAGCTACTGTTATATTGTATCAGAAATAACTCCCGGAACGTTATCCTTGGGATGGCAAAAATGGCCCGGAATTATATTATAATGCAAACTGAAAACTTGGATGTTTAGAGGAATTTGTTAGGCATAGGACATTTGTATGTTAACAGAACTTATGTCTTTGTCGACCCTTATTGATTTGATTTGGCTTGCTTTGTAATTACTGTGTCTGATTCTGTGGTTCCAAGCCTGCTAATGCAGGAATTGTGTTGGTTGTATGTTGGTTTTATGTTGGGCCAAGGCTTTCGCTAGTGCCTAAATAAAGTTTTATCCAGTCTTTCTGAAATTTGGTTCACTTAATGCCTTCCATTACAGGAACAACATTTCCAAGTTTCATCCTAATATAATAAAAACATAAAAGGTACAGCCGAAAATGTGTTTTTCATTAGAACCAAAGGAAATCGAAAACAAATGTAAAAACTAAAATGAAAGATTTAAACAAAAATTAAAAAAAACAAACAAACAAAGAATTGTATTTATTTAATTTATTTATTTATATTTATACGGTTTTCTGAAGGAGAGATAATTGCCCCGGAGCAGGCTGGTTTTCGGGAGGGTCAATCTACCATGTTTTTGTGTTGCGGCAATTGATTGCCAAATATGTTCATTCTCGTAAAAGATCTCATCTCTATCTATGTTTTGTCGACTTGAAATCTGCTTTCGACACCATGGATAGAGACCGTCTCTGGAACAAGCTAAGTTTAACTTCAATCAATTGCCGCTTATTATGCCTTATGATTAAACTCCATAGTGGTAATAAAATGCAGATCTTTTTCTCTCGTGACCACCCACTTACAAAGAAAATTCAGGTGTCACGGGGGGTTAGACAGGACTGTATCCTGGAGCCAGCCCTGTTTAATTTCTCTCTCAATTATGTGGTTCCCTTTATGTCCGAGTTAGACTCTCACGCTCCTAAATTGGCCGATCGCAAGATTTCATTACTTCTTTATGCGGATGACACTGTCTTAATTTCTTAGACTCCTATTGGACTAAAGAGAAGTATGCAAAGATTTTTGCTATTCTGCCAAAATGAAAATCTGACGGTTAATTTTTCCAAAACTAAAACCATGTTGATTGGGAGTAGGAAAACATCCCACACCTGGTTTATGGGCAAACACCAGAATGAGCAGGTTTCCTCTTATAAATACCTGGGGGTTGCCTTCTCAGTTTCTAAAAGTTGGCAAACGCACTACAGGATGGCCCTTGATCAGGCGCAAAAATCATCGCGCACAATTCAGAGTTATTATTACTCTCAAGGTGAAAATTAATAAAACCAGCTCTATTTTTGTTCTGGGCCAAGGTAGTCAACCAGTTTCTATATGCTGTCCCCATATGGGGCGTGCCCTTTTTGAACAATATGGAACCACTCCAGAATAGTTTCCTACAAGCAATTTTGAAAGTTCCAAGAGGAACCCCTCAGGCGCTATTAAGGAGGGAAACAGCTTCGCAAACATTAAAATCTGAAGCTTATTAGCTATTATAAAAAACTGGTTGAAGGTTTTTCTATTTCTCTCAGGGACCAATGCTCTTGTCAATCAATCAATCAAGCAATCAAACAATCAAAGTTTATTAAAGGTGTGACCACACGGTCATTGCCAAACAGAAGAAATACATTACAAAGCCATACAAACATTCTAAAAATAAAGAAAAAATCATCACAGCCAGCCACTGAAGATAGACTCTGTACAATACCCACAGTCGATAGGAAGAAGTCAGTCATTGCCAGGTTAACAACATATCAAAGCCTGTTCTTGGCCATGCACCCTTCCTTAGTGTGCCTGTTACACACCCCCTTTGTTGGACCTACCAGGCTTTTCTCTGAGCAGCAGAATAGCATATAAAATGTTAGCTATCAACCAGACTTGTTCTACATTCCTTCCAGCTAGCAAAAACTGGAGGATATAATCAGCTGGCTAATGTTTTTTCTCCCCCAGAAACTTATACAACCTGTTAGTCCTTACAGGATCCATGAACTGGCAGCCTAAAGTTATGTGATGAATATCATCTATCTGTTCCGAGCCACAGGAACATATGCGTATAGGCCAAGGTATCAGCTGGTATCGCCCCTCCAACACTTTGGAAGGCATTAATTGAAGCTGCCACAGCGTATATGCCTTCCTAGATTTGAAATTTTGTAAGCTGATTAGATAGTCTTCCCTACCCCATGACTCTTTCAGTCTGAGGTAGAGTGGAGTTATCCTATTGGAAGATGCCAGGGCAAGTTGCTCTTGGGCAGCCACATCTTTCAATATTTGGAGGATATCCATTCTCTCATGCACAGTAATAGAGGGGCAAAGTAACAAATATCTATAGCCCAATTGGCTACGTAGAGTGGTCAGGTCCTCTCTCCAACGGAACCCTGAGTCGGCACTCAATGTCTCCTTCAAGCATAATTTTGGAAGGGTATTGTCGTCCATATCCAGTAGCCTGAACCAGTACCTAATCACCCTCCCTTGGGCTTTAGTTAAGACAAGCAAAATTTCCAAATCCGTTCACATAAATGGAATTGGAGTAGACTTTGGCACGCCTAACAGCGATCTCATAAAAAAATTCTGAAAACCCTCCAGTGTCAGAATTTTCTGGCCACCCCAGATCTCTGCCCCAAAGATGGCCTTAGGTATTAGCTTGAGTTCTAACAGTTTCATGGCTGCAGGCAGTTGTCTGCCCCCAAATTTTGTCCAAAACTTAACGACCCTGTTGGCTGCTTGTTGCATTCTCAAAGCCATAGCTTCACAATGTTTGATCCAAGTACCTGTCACAGAAAAAAATATTTCTAAGTATTTGTAGCAATCAACCTGTTCCAGTCTTTCCGGTCCCAAGCATCAGTTGCACTGGCATTGCCGCTTGGCAAATACAACAACCTTACTTTTGTCACAGTTGATTACTAATTTGTTCATCAAACATACTCAGACAGCTGCCTTATCAGTCTCCTCAGACCCACCTGAGAGGTGGCTAGAAGGGCCATATCATCTGCGTACAGTAGCGTATTGATTCTTCTACCCACTACATAGGCTGGATAGTATTTATCGTCCGCCAAATTATCCACTATATCATTGGTGAACAAGTTGAAAAGCGTTGGGGCAATTACGCATCCTTGCTTTACTCCTTTAGCTGTAGCAATAGGGCCTGACAGATCCCCCTCATGGGTTATCCAGACTTTAATTTCTGTATATTGGTACAAACGCTGTTAGCGCTAATAACCTGGGGTCAATATATGCCCGACTAAACTTATCGAACTAAAACTGCCTATCAATTGAGTTGAAGGCCTGGCGCAGATCAGCAAAGACCACATAAAGTTTTGTGTTCCGTGTCCTGACGTATTTGTCTACCAATGTGCGCCAGGACAAATCAGTGGTCCAATGTTTACCATCCCTTCCTGAAGCCAGTCTCCTCCATCTTAATGATCGCAGCTCTAGCCAGCCAATCCTCCAGTCTATCTAGAAGAGTTTTAGCATATAATTTGGCAGGAATATCTATCAGACTTATAGGCCTGTAGTTTGCAGGTAAGGACCGATCCCCCTTTTTATACATGGGCACAATTGTACTTAAATTCCACACAGCTGGAACAGCCCCCAAAAGATTTATGTGATTAAATAATCTCTGGAGGATAGGGGCCCACCAATCGCAGTTTTCCTTCAGCAATTCCCCGGACATCCCATCATCACCTGAAGCTTTCTTTTCCGGCAGACCTAATATAAATTCTTTAACGTCCTGTAAGGTTAGTAAGGGCCAGTCAAGCAGTAACAATATGTCCTCAGACTTCCCTGCTGGCTCTAGATTGACATTTCCTTTATACAATCCCTTATAGAAATTTTCCCACTCTCCCGCTGAGATCTCAGATTTCAAAAGGGCTGCTCGGAATTAAATCCTGAGTTGGTGATCTGCCAGAACTTCTTAATGTCGTTTCTCTCCACTGCCTCTGATAACCACCTCCACTGCAAGGTCTGATAGTCTTGTTTTGTTTTTTTAAAACCATAAACCTATACATTCATTTCTCTTCTATATACTGCCTTACCAGTCCCTCCCCTTTACTCACTCTTATTCTATTGGCCAATTTCTGTAACTTGGTTTTTAACCTCTGGCAGTCATAATCGAACCAACAAGGTTGTGTTACCTTCTGCATTCTTCTTCTTACCAGGGTAGCTAACAGTTAAGACTTTATTTTATTGATAATTGCTGAGTATCCCCCTGTTCCATCTGTCCACAGATCATCCTTACTCAACAATTGCTTCCTTAGGCTTAATAACGGTTCAGATGATAAATAGTTCCGACTGTCCTCCGCCAATGCGGGGCCCCATCGGCAGAGCCTACCATTCCCAATATTAACTGGGCCAAGCACTGAATTACACTCACAAGGGTCCATGAATTTTACATACAGAATTTTGATTGTGATCGGTTGATGATCAGGTGCCCTGAGCCAGCACCACAAAATTTGACCACTTGGACACCTGGATCTCAGGGACACAGATATTAGGGGTGGGACTTGGTTAAAAAAAAATGGTTACTGGTTTTACCGGATACAGGATACCAGTTTATCGGATCAAATCCAGTATACCGGTATCAGGTTTTTTTCCATTGAATTCAAAGAGGAATTTTCCCAATTGAAATCAATGGCAGAAAAACCAAAAATACCTGTAAAAAAGACAACATTTCTCTTTTAAACAGTTAAGTAACATATTTACTTTGTATTCAGCACAGACTCACACTTATCCCTGCCGCCACCACAAACACCCCCCTGAGCCCCAGTACACCCCCCCATAGTTTATTTCTACATGTGCTTGTTGTTTTTGGTTCAGCATAGCATAGTGACAGCAGCACTCTAATCCAACAACCCAATAATAATATATCCAATAATCCAAAATCACAGTAACAGAATCCATAATCCAATAATCCTCCACGCGCACACACACACACACACACACACACACACACACACACACACACACCCCAATCCAATAATCCAGCAATAATCCAACTCTACAACAATTTAATAATAATCCAATAATCCAAAATCACAGCAAGACCAAGAGTAACCCCGTCCCAACCCCCATGTCATCACTTACCTAATGTTATATGACTGGAGTAGTATCTCCTCTGGAATGCCAGTGGTTTTCCAGATTAGGCAAGGCTACAGACACAGAGTGACCTATTGACTTCAATAGACTCAGAAGAACACCCACTGAAGTCAAAAGGCAGCAATGCGTCATGCAGTGCACTACTGGCAGTGTAACATATTGAATTCTTCTTTTGCCATTGCTGAGTCTAGGGTCACCGCTGGAGGCATCTAGACAGACACAGTCAGACTCCAGGGTGTGGAATGATTTTTATTTCAAATCCACAGACCTGAAGTCAAACCAAACCATGTCTGGAGGCACTGGGGAAGGGACCCATCTGATGGATGTTTTTAAATTGTGTTGATGTTTTAAATTGTTTTTATTGGTGTTTTAAGCCACCTCAAGATGCCATAGGCATAAGGGGGTGGCAAATAAATTTAATAAATAAATAAATACATAAACAAAAGTAGATCACATTGCCATTAACTACCTTTATCTTGAACCTCCGAATCCTCGATCTTCATGTCCTCCTTGACCACCTGTAGTCTTCTGAAGGTGTAGGCTTTGGAACACAAGCCTTCCTTCAGGCTTGGAGAACTGGGAGGACTGAGTTAGCTCCCAGTTCTGCGACAAGCTGAAATGGAAGAGATGAAAGGCAGGAGAAGGATAGGACAGAGGAGAAATAGGAGGGGAAAGGCTCTTTTGTTGTGGTGCATGAGAAGAGGAAGGGGAAAAGATGGGTTCAGTGAGGAAAATGGGACTCTGCTGCACTTCTCTCTTCTGCCCAGCTTGTCTGCTGGAGCTCTCTCTTCTGCAGCTCTCTCTTCTACTCTCTTGTCTGGAGGGGAAAGAAAAAAAAACCCAGCAAGTTAGTTGTTTTAATGCTGCTGAGATTTTTGAATGAGGAAGTTCCAGATCTTCCTAAGCCCCATGCCATCACTTACCTAATGTTATGCAACTGGAGAACGCTTTGTTTAATGATCCTTCTGGACTGCCAGTTGTTTTCCATAGTCTAGGCTACAGACACAGAGGGACCTTTTGACTTCAGAGGCTCAGCAGAAACACCCACTGAGGGAAAAAGACCCCAATGCATCATGAAGTGCACTGGTTTGGGGTGGCTGGCAGTAGAATTCTTCTTTTGCCTTTGTGGTCCAGTCTGTTACAGATGAGGTCCCATAGCTGGGGTTATGGAGCCTCTAGACACAGAAGGACTCCAGGCTATGGAATTTGTATTTAAAACCCACAAGAATGAAGTCCTACCACATCTGGAGATGCAGTGATGGTGGTGGGGACACATCAGATGGATGAGGGGGACTGGGCTAGAGCGTAGGTGGGAGAGGCAGAGCTGGGAGAGGCAGCTTCGACTGGAGCTTAGGTGGGAGAGGCAGAGTGAGGTTGTGGGCCTGGACCAATGACCATGTTCATTGGGGAGCATCCCCCACCCCCGGAAGATGTTCCACCCCCCAAAGTCCTCTGCTTGTCTTCCTGGGGGCGGGGGCGGCCACCCCATGCATGTAGGGCCAATGTGTGTGTGCGACTGCATGACATATGCACCAGTCAGAGTGAAGGGCCCTTCTGGGGCATTCCATTCCAGGCACCGAGGAGGAGTACAATGGATTAGCCCAGCTGGGATGCTCCGCTCCAGTGTGTGTGTGTGTGTGTGTGTGTGTGTGTGAGAAAGAGTGGGAGGTTTTTTAAATTTTATTTATTTATTTATTTAAAATTTATATCCCACCCCTCCTGCCCTCAGGGAAGCTTGGGGTGGTGATTGATGGGGAGGGTGCTCTAGGAGGGGGGCTGTGCTGTGCTGTGTCATTGGAGAGTGGCCCCTGCCCCCCCGGAAGATGTTCAGCCCTCCCAAATCCCTCTGCATGTCTTCCTCGTGGCAGGGGCAGCCAACTCATGCATATATGACTGATGTCTGTGTGGGACTCCTTGGCACGTGCACCAGTCAGAGTGAAGAGCCCTGCTGGGTCATTCTATTCCAGGCACCGAGGAGGAGTGCAATGGATTAGTCCTGATGAGGCACTCCACTCCAGTGTGTGTGTGAGAGAGTGTGTGTGTGAGAGAGTGTGTGTGTGTGATGATGAGGTTCACAAAGAGGAACCCCAGTTGGGCAAAAAAGCTCTGGCAAGAGCTGGCAATTGTTGTCCCCGAAAAATAACTCCTTGCCCTTCCTGGTGGAATGGAATGGGATCAACTGAGGCAAATTGTTGGCCGGCAATATATGGGAATTAAGTAGTAGTTTTTCTACTACTTTTCCCTGGTGGAGTGGTTGGACTGGGACATTGCCATGCTGTGGGTGCCATGCTAGCTGCACAAACTGAGGCCTCCTGCTGCTCTGAGCTCATCAATGACACCGCTAACTAAACTGCAGGCTGATGTAATTGCCTGAATCTTGTCAGGATGTGCACAGGTGCAGGAGAGTGAAGATATCAGGAGAGGATATCCCCTGGGACTGGGCATTCACATCAGGTTCCCCAGTTAAAGGTATCTCCCTCCAGGAACTGAAGAAGGGAAAGGTTAGTCTTGAGAAAGACCAACTCTTCCACTGTCCTTGGGTCCATTTTGGCGTGATGTGGGATCACGATGTCTCCTGCCACACTGAACATCCGCTCCAATGATACACTTGTGGGAGGAAATGAAATGTATCACACTGCTACCTTTGCAAGCAGGGGCCACACATGCATCTTCTGTGACCAGTAGGCCATGGGTCAGGAGCTACAGGGCATGGGGGCTCAGCAAGATATTGAGACACATAGGTGTTTGCAGTATCTTGTTGCTCTGACTCACGTGCAGGACCTGCATCCTCCTCCACCCATTCCCCCAGCCCAGAAAGAGTCATGGCAGCCCGGCCCCCACTTGCAACCCCGTAGGAGCAGTAGCACTTGCTGCATGCAGCGGGGACTGCTGCACTTGGCAATACTGCCACACCTCATTGATGAGCTCAACCCTGTTGCTCGTGAAGGGAACAACAAGTGCAGCAATTTTCCTCTTGACCCGTGGGTCGAGTAATGCTGCAAGGAAATGTGGCCAACTTTCTACCAAGGCATCGAAACGTCTTTTAAGTCCATCTACCAATGCCTGTGTCAGTGCCCTCACAGACTCAAAAAGGTCAGAGCGAGAAAGAAAGCCTTGCATTCGTCACTGCAGGATCATGAAAAGCGGTAACACCTGGCACAGACTGGAAACCTCTGAGCTGAGCTTCACCGTGCCAACATGAAAAGACTACAGAACCTGCGTAAACTGATCCATCACTGTCCACTCCTCCCCGGACAGTGGTGTTGCCCCAATGCTCCATGGAAAGCATAGGGCATGCATCACCTGCTTCTGCTCCAGGAGTTGTTGCAGCATAAAAAAGGTGAAACTCCACCTTGTGGCGACATCCTGAATCAGCCGGTGAAGAGGGGAGCCCAACTCCTCCTGCTTCTCTCGCAGCACCCAGGTGGCTGAAACTGACCGGTGGAAGAAACCAGCAATCTTCCTGGAAGTTCCATGGATGTTTTTGAAGGCCTCAGCCCTAGTGACGGTATTCTCTACCACCAGATTCAGAACATGTGCACCGCAGCGAATGTGGGTGTAGCCACGACGACAGATGGCTCCAACCATTTTAGCAGTGTTATCAGTTACAAAGTAACTGACCTCAAAGGTAGAACCCTTGCCATGGATCCACCTATCCAACATGCTTTCTACCGTCTCGAGGATTTTGTCCAATGTGTGCTCACTGTCAAATACCTGGGCATGTAGCAATGCCCAGTAATGCTTTCTAGAGGGCACTGCTCCTCCAGTGCTGCCGCTCCTCGCTGAGCTGGTGACAGCAACTTGTGACATCTGCCACCAGTGTGTGGTCAACGACATATAGGCATGGACCGCACCACTCTGGCTAGTCCACAGGTCTGAGGTAAAATGTACCATGGACCCCTTCACACGTGATAACTCCACAAGGAGCTGGGACTTCACCCTCCCATACAGAGACAGGATAACCTTCGAGTGGAAGGTTTTGCAGCAAGGGACACTGTAATGTGGCTCTAGCAAATTCATCAGTCATTTCAAACAGACACCCTCAACAAGGTTGAATGACCTCTCATCCAGGGAAATCACTTCCCCAATTGCCTTGGTGATGGCCACAGCCCGGGGGTGTCTTTATGCAAATGGATGCATCCTTTCAGAGAGCGCAGTTATAGTATGCTGGGAGGATGGTGACTGGGAAGTGGTGGTCTCAGTTAAGCAGCTAGCACTCTTCCTCTGTCTCTTCTGGGACCGGGCGGTGGTTTTGGCACCATCATGAGATGGCCTGGTGGTAGCAGTTGTAGCGGGAGTGGAAGTGGACTCCTCCTCCTCTGAGGAACTATCACCCACAACCTCTACAACTGCCCCCTCCCCACATTGTCTCTTGGATCGGCACTCCATAGGATCACGGATGTGCCCATGGTGCCATTTCAAGGGATTTTGAAGGCCAGAGGTGCCCCATATCATGGGATCGGGGCCACCGCAACTGACCTTGCTATGGCAGTGCACGCACACTACCTTTGAGTGGTCTTCCTCCCAGATGTCAACATGAGACCACACCCAGGATGTAATCTTCTTCATGCATGTTCCTGGGAGGGCAGGAGCAGCATGATGGGGTTTCGGCCTCTTGGAAGCAGTTCTCGGCATCACACTTGCAGAAGGGGTGGTGGTATCTGGCACAGCGTGTATGGGTGTGGAGGGCGGGGCCTGAGGAGACACAGGTCCACTAGGCTGAGTGTCGGCAAGGAGAGAGGGCAAGGATGCAGGTGCACTAGAATGCGTGTTGGAAGTGGACGGGGCAGGGGAAGCTGTTGACTGGATGAGGGTAAGGGCATGTGCAGAAGAGAGCTGCACACTAGGAGCAAGAGCAGAAGCAGAGGAGGTAGCCAGCAGACAGTCCACTGCACTAACAGAGGAAGAAGGAGCCCCCTTCTTACAGCTAGGCAGTGACCGGGAGGAGGAAGCACCCTCCTCCCATCCCAGCCTCTGCGGTGGCTTCAAGGTATGTCCAGAGACCTTCATCTTGGGCACACTTGAAGATGGTGTGCTGGAGGAAGAGGCCACTGGTGACCTAACCTCTGTTGTCCCTGTGCCAGACAGAGTAAGCTTCCTAAGAGGAAGAGACTTGCCTCTTACTGCTCTGCCACTCATGGTCTGTTTCTTAGTTCCAAGGCCACTCATTTTTAAGCTGTGTCATGAACACTAAGAAAGGACTACCTGCAACAGGTGTGTGTGTGTAATGTGATGTGTGGGGACTGGTGTGGGCTAACTGTGAAGCATGGGGTGTGAGGTAGAGGTTGGGTGAGGTAGAGGTGGGGTAGAGCAAGGGAGTGAGGTAGAGCAAGGGGGTGAGGTGGGGGTGGGGTAGAGCAAGGGGGTG
>QEPC01008191.1:97497-117174 GCA_003113815.1 Sphenodon punctatus
GGGTGAGGTAGAGGTGGGGTAGAGCAAGGTGGTGGGGTGGGGTGGGTAGAGCAAAGGGGTGGGTAGAATGAGTGGGGTGAGGTAGAGGTGGGGTAGAGCAAGGGGGTAGTTAGAGTGAGTGGGGTGAGGTAGAGGTGGGGTAGAGCAAGGAGGTGCGTAGAATGATTGGGTGAGGTAGAGGTGGGGTAGAGCAAAGGGCTGGGGTGGGGGTGGGGTAGAGCAAGTGGGATTGGTAGACTGTGTGGGGTGAGGTAGAGGTGGGGTAGACCAAGGGGTGTGAGGTAGGACTGTAGCTGAATGTCGCAGCGGTAGTATTTCCGCTGGAAACAGAATTTCCTCAATTAGTGGTACGGCATGGCAGAGGCTTTCATTCCACTAGTTTCATTCTGCTATTTCCGCAGTTCCACTAATTTCATTCTGCTACTTCCACAGGCTTTGCAAAATAGTGGAAACATGACATTTTGGCTACTTCCGCCATTCCACCAGCATCACAAAATAGCGGAACAGCAGTTTTCTGACAGTTTCCACAATTTTTCTGCAATTCTGCAATTTGCAGAATGCTGGTGGAATTAGCGGAATGTCCACAGAAAAGTCACGGTGTGGCACGGGCAATTCCGAAATGGCAGAATGGAATCATAGCATGGTAACAGGTGCTGCCGCATCAGCCCTAGTATGAGGTAGACCAAGGGGGGTGAAGTAGGGGTGAGGTAGAGCAAGGGGGGATGAGGTACAGGTGAGGTAGACCAAGGGGTAAGGTAGAGCAAAGGGGGTGAGTTAGAGCAAGGGGGTGATGTAAAGGTGAGTTAGAGCAAGGGGGTGAGTTAGAGCAAGGGGGTGAGGTGTTTTGTGGTATGGTGGAGGTGAGTTGCTTGATGCTCGCTTGCTTAGCCCGCAGCCGGCTACTAGCACATGATGTCCGACGTTACCAGCAGTCCAGTCCAACACAGTCCAGTGGCTTGGGGATGCAAAAGAAAAAAAATATTTTAGTCCATGTTTAGTCTAGCAAAGGGAAGATTGAGGGTCATCACCTCAAACCTGAAGGCACAAGTCAAGTCAACGCAAGCAAGCTGGCATGGCACACCTTTCTCCCCTCCCCCACTGGCTAATCTTCAAAAAAGTCTCAGCCAGCCACTGCAGTGCCCACACATGCCCCACCATTGGCCTGGCAACTCAGGAACCCCACCCCCCCACTCCCAAACTGGAAGACACAATTCAACAGAACCACAAGCAGTACATCCCCACACCCCAAAACCACAGGTGGCAAGGCCACCATTCCCCACCCCACACTGGCAGAGCTTCCAAAAAGCATCAGCCACCCACCACATGCAACCACAAGCAGGGCACCCCCACATCCCAAAAAAACACAGGGCAAGAGTCAACAGAAAACCACACACACCATGGTGGCAAGGCCACCGTTCCCCACCCCGTGTCAATGCAAACTCATCATGGCAAATTGGCAATGCATGTTGCAGCTGCTGCTTTCCCAGGGCCCACCAGCTGCCCAGCCCCCATAGCACAAGTCCTGCAAGCTACCAAGAACACCCCCCCATGCTATCCCTATCCCAACACTGAGTCTAGGGGTACCCGCCCGTACTGCCCTCCCCATCCCCCTTGCTAAGGGCACCAGGGGGATCCTGTACTAATCCCATAAAACCACAAAGGAAGTTAAGGAACCCCAAACTTACCAACAGTCGCATGTATACATGCCTCCAGCAGTCTGTGGATCCTTCCAGTCTCCAAGTCTACTGTAAAATGGCTGGCCAAGCACAAGCTCCAGAAGGTCCCCCAGGAAAAAAAAAAAAGCCAAGATTATTGGCCAGCCCCAGCAGCCAGTCAAGTGCCCACAATCATCAGTACCCATAAGGAAACCTTCAGGATTGGATGCCTTGTTTGATTTTAAAAAGTCAACCAATCCAAGGCAGGGTAAAAAAGGGCACCAGATGTAAACATTTGCACCCCAGGGAGGGGGCAGAGAGGGACACAAACTACTCTAAACAAAAACCTGTGCCAAGTACTGTCACCTAGCCATTTTAAAAAATCCGGTAAACCGATACCACTGTAAAGATCCAGAATGGCCGGTTTTATCGGATCTATCAGATTAAATCTGATACTGTAAAAACCGGCTGTTTCAGTTCTCGGGAGAACCCAACTTCCCACCCTTAACAGATATAGTCCACCACACTTGCACCTATCCTTGCAAGATAGGTGAAACTTCTCTTCGTCCCTACCAGTTGTTCCATTAAGTACTCTCCAGTTTATTCTAAAAAGAAATTGTAAAAACTAGAGACCATTGGAGTTCAATTTAGAGTCTCTAGAATGTTGTTTTGGAATAAAAAACCGATCATCCATATCGAGACCCAACCTGTGGGCTATTACCCTATCCTCATTACCAATATGTGCATTTATATCCCCTAGTAATATTATAATGGCCTCTGGCATGTACTTTTGAAATTGTATGATATATTATTCTAGGGAATCCCAAAAAAGAGTGTGATCCTGGGCCCCCATTGATGGGGGCAAATAAATATTTATCACGATTACTACAAGCCATTTCCCAACCAATTTTGTTATCAGAACATTATCTAGTGTGTTATCCAGTTTTTCACTTTTAGCTAATAGTCTCAAATTTATAAGTGTGGCAAGCTCACCAGAAGGCTTCCCCTTCAGCTTACCCTTCTTTTCCGGAACACACATTATCTTAAAGCCTGGGAAAAACAATTCCCTAGTATTATCCTGCCATGTCTCTTGCAAACAGATTATTCCCATCTCCTTAAACAATGTCTGGGTGTCTTCTGAAAGACAGTTCCCCCATCCAGCCATATTCCAAGTCATTATTGACAATTTGTCATACTGTCTATGTACCTCATCTGGTAGTCAGGACTACACTAGACGTATATTCAACCCAATATCCCTTTCTACACCCCCTTCATCTGTTATATACAAGATTGCAGCCCTGGGGGTGGGGTCATTTTAAAATGGTATTGACTGGTGAATATGTTCTTGATTTTCCTCTGGCTCTTGCTCAGCTGCCCTCCTCCCCCCAGCATCCCCAAACTGCTGCCCTGAGACTGGAGCAACCTCATTCCTTTGACATCCAGAGCCTTCCAGCTCACTTCTGAAGGAGACTCCCTTATTGTTAACTACTTCCCAACCTACCTTTTGGTCCTTCAAACCACATTGCATACCTACTCGGTTGATTGACTCATCTAAATCCTCGTCTGCACCTCCCACATCCGTTAAGCTAGTCAACACTAATTCCCCTGGGGTCTCCCCCCTCATATCAACTGTCCTGGCCACCACCTGGGTTCCTGCCTGCAGGTCATTCAAATCCCTCCTATTACCATAATCCAATGGTAAACCTATGGGATTGGGCATATCAGAATGGATACTAAACCGTCTGGTTGTATCAGGTGGTGGTGGTGGTGGGAGCTTCATTACCAATGGCACCTGGCTGTCTAACTTCTTTCCTCCTCCAAAGGGATTTCCCTTTCCGCTCCTGATTAGGACTGACAGATGGCTCAAGATTGTTATCACACTCAGCTCCATGACTACTAAGCGTTACTTTCATCAGGTGCCTGTGCAAATTTGCCATCCTCTTAAGAATGGAATTCTGGGTTTGCAGGGGCATCTGTCTATATGCCTCCACTGCCTCATATGCCTCTGTCAGAAAAGAGTCACCTCTATGGATGCTTACCTCTGGAATAAATTCCATATCTTCTTGGTCCTCTCCCAGGGGGGATGCAATGCTGACAGCTATAATCTATTGCAACTTCTGCTTTTCTCCTAAGCACTGGGGGCTCTGAGGCTTGCCCTTTCTGGGTTGCTCCCTCCTCATATGTACTTCTTCCCCTAGCTGAGTATGCTGTTTCCTATCCTTCTGAGGGGAGTGGCTGCATCCACACTTCTGATAACTTTTTACCAAAAATATTGCCTGCTTCTCAAGAGTCTGTCTCTGCTCCCAAATCTTCGAAACCAGATCTGGTGAGTCCAGATGAATCCTAACTCCAATACCTGATCTTACTAAATACAACTGATCCATCTGCTTGATGTTCCTACTCATAATGGGCAGAGCAATAAAATTCTAAGATGTTCGGTCACTTCACATGGAGTTGACCATAAAGGTAGCCTACCATTTGGAAATGGCCGTGCATTAATAATTAAATTAGATGGTTCTAATTGATAGAGGTCAGGGCCTCCCCAAAATTCCTCTTCAATGGGTACTAGATGTGTCTTCTTTTTTTGATTCAAGAAAGACCCCTTGGTCTTATGACAACCTATTTAGTTGGGGATGTTTTTTAAGGGAGGCTGTGATGTCATCCATCTTAACAGCTAACAAATTTAGCCTGGTAAATATAAACTTTACTGTAGTGGAAGTCATGGCAATGTGGTCGGCTAGTAAAGTAGCTGTGGAGACTTCTCCCATAGGATTAGAATCCATCTGCCCGAATACAAATGGCAACATCCCATTGCCCTCATACTCTACGTCTGTCAAGTTCCCATTCACAAACTTAATCTTCCCTAAAGTAAGACTGGGAGCATCCTCCCAGGGAGCTAAAATATCATAACTATTCTTTAATGGTATAGCAAAACTCTCCTTAGTTTTTGTCTTCGTGCCCATTTCTCCAAAGTAAGAGTTGATCTTCCTAAATTTAAGTGGAGGAGGACTAGCTTCAATCATCTTCCGACCTCTCTTAGTTCATGATGACATAGTGGGATTGTAATGATCCAGACACTACCCCACTGGTTAAAAGACCTCGGGTTTAACAAAAAATGTATCAATTACTCTCCCCCCAGAGTCAACAAAAACAGCAGCAGAGTACAATAAAACAATGCAAGGTGGACCTTGACCAGAGCCGGGTCACCAAGGCACTATACCCCCAAGCAAACACCACCAGGTGTACGTATAGCAAACAATAGACAATAGCAGCCCAGCCAATGCCGGTCCAAGGCCTAAGGCCATGTGCACAAGGACACACACTTGCACATGCAGCCCTTAGGAGCGCCGCCCGTGGCGCATGCCCACGGCGCAGTGTACTCTGGCAGCAACTTTAAGGAACACCCCCAAGTGAGCTGTCTCCAATGACAGCCCAGGGCTTGGGTCATGGCTCCTGCCCGTGCTCTGCCCAGCTGCTGTCAAAAACAAACAATCAGTCCTCAGTTCAACACAGCCCAAGGTCTCGGACAATGTTCAAAGCACTCACTCCCCTGTTGCCAGTAGGTCCCTCTGATTGGGTTCAGCTTCCCCTTGTCAGTTTAACAGCAACTGCAGGAAGAGATAATTGGTCTTTAGCAATAGAAAAGGAAATCATGAAACTTGGGTTTTCTAGGGAGTTTTTACTTCTGTATGGCCTTAAGGGTGCTGTCTCTTTGACCAAGAAAAGGATCCAGGATCAGGAAATGCAAAATGAGCTTTCTGCTTTGAATGTGCAAAAGATTGCTCCATCAAGCCACACTAATTTGATTCTAACTATTTATTAACATGGCTGGACTGACGGAAAAGGCATGCTTTGTCCTTATTTAGGTTCAATGTTTTTCCATCAGCCACACTTAATGGAAGATACATCAGCCAACCAAGGGAACACTGGCTATGTCCACATTGTCCCCTTTACCAGATGGAATCCTTAGAGCATGCCATATGCCATTGCCCAGCCTATGCCAAACCCAGAGGAAGATTCTTATGCCAGTATCTTATTAGTTATCCAGATGAATGTTTAAACACTTTATTGATTAAATTATTATCTAGCAAGGATTCTTCCCATTCTAGACCTCTGGCTTCCTATTGTGCTTGTGTCCTTGACATTAAAAGGAGACAAATAATCTGCCTACATTACATTAGCATAATCTGCCTGAATACACCTACAATTCAGTCTGGATTTCCTTTTGTCAGTTAATTATGAATCTCTTAGAGTCCTTAATTAGGAACTATAAATATCTATAATGTGTATTAGAGCTTATATTTTAGTTTTAGTTTTATCTTGTCTTTCTCTTTTCATTAAAGGTTGTATTGTATTTTGTATTTTGATACTTTTGTATTGTTTCTATAATGAAATGACCTATGGTCACTCAATAAATTAAACTTGACTATTTATATTTCTTAGCCACCCCCTCATGCCCACGGCATCCTGGGGTGGCTTACAGCATAGAAATAACAATTTTAAACAACAATAAAACTGAGAAAATTCAAACATTTAAACCCCCCCATCCCCCCACAACCTATTGACCCAATCGCCCCTCCCCTCCTCCAAAGGCCTGGGAGAACAGCCAAGTTTTGCAGGGCCAGCAGAAGGCCAACAGATTTGGGGCTAGATGGGCTTCCTCCGGGAGGGAGTTCCATAGTCACAGCCCAGCCACTGAGAACGCTCGCTCCATTGTGGCCCCCCACTTTACATGGGGGACCTCCAAGAAGCCACCCCCGGCAGATGGAAGGGGTCGCTCTTGGGCACGGAAGGTGAGGTGGTCCCTGAGATAGGAACGGCCAAGTCCGTGTAGGGCTTTATAGGCCAAGACCAGCACCTTGAATCTGGCTCGGTATGCTATAGGCAGTCAGTGCAGCATGTGGAGCATGGGAGTGATATGCTTCTGTTGGCCCGTCCCCATCAGGAGACGAGCTGCGGCATTCTGCACCAGCTGAAGCCTCCGAACCAGCATCAGGGGAAGCCCCACGTAAAATGTGTTGCAGTAGTCCAGTCTTGAGGTGATGAAGGCATGGATGAGGGTGGCCAGGTCAGGACTGGAAATATATGGACGCAGCCTCTGCACCAGATACAGATGGCGGAAGGCAGCCTTACCCACCAACTCCACCTGTTGGTCTAGGCAGAGGTCTGAATACAGCAATACTCCCAGACTCAGAACCTGCTGGGCTACAGGAGGGCGGACCCCCTCTACGAAGGGAGCTGACACCTCCCTTTCCCTACCCACTTCCATCACCTCCATCTTATTGGGATTGAGTTTCAGTCTGCTCTGCCATAATCAATCCCCCACGGCCTCTAAACATTGGAACAGTACTGAGACAGCAGGACCTAAGTCAGTTGGAAAAAAGAGGTAAAGCTGGGTGTCATCAGAATATTGGTGGCAATGCACACCAAACCCTCTCATGATCTCCCCGAATGGCTACATATATACATTAAAGAATAATGGAGACAGAATAGAACCTTGCAGAATGCCGCAGTCCAGGGCCCAGGGACTGGAAAATTCAGTCCCCAGGACAACCCGCTGGCTTCTCCCTGAGAGGAATGATCGGAACCATCCAAGGACAGTCCCATCCAGATCCCCCAGGACTCACAATCATCTCAACAGCAGCCCATGGTCCACTGTGTCAAAGGTGGCAGAGAGATCTAGCAGGATCAGAAGTGTTGCATGTCCTGCATCCATCTCCCAGCGGAGATCGTCCACCAAGGTCACCAGCACTGGGTCTGAACCCCAATTGAAATGGGTCAAGGAAACCGATGCTGTCAAGATGAACCTGGAGCTGCAGCACCACCGCCCATTTAATAACCTTCTATAAATGGAAGGTTAGAGACAGGTCGGTAACTGGCAAGTGCGTCCACATCCAAAGACGGCTTCTTCAGCAGGGGGCGCACGACGGCCTCGTTGAGACCAGGGGGCAATCTCCTCTGCTGAAGGGACGCATTGATTACCCTCGCCAGCACCGTCCCCAACGTCTCCCTGGAGGCTTTCACCAACCAGGACGGGCATGAATCTAATTCACAACTGGTGGCTGTAACAGATCCCAGGACATCCACAGCATCGGCTGGCGTCACTTCCTGAAATTCATCCCCAAAAGATGGACCGGACAGGGCCTCCATCATCTCATGCTCTGCCTCTACTGCCCCTAATCCAGTGTCAAAGTTGTTCTGGATCTGAGCAATCTTGTCTGCAAAGTAGGTGGCAAACTCCTCACAGTGGCCCTAGGACAAGTCGCCGTCCAGGCGGAGGTCAGTCGGATTGACCAGCCCCTGCACCACCTGTAACAACTCTGCTGGACGCAACTTTGAAGACGCTATTAGGACAGAAAAGAACTCTTTCTTTGATGTCCTCATAGCCTCAACATAGGACCGCAAACGGTCCCTATGGAGAACTTGGTCGGATTGAGAGCGAGTCCGACACCAGCGTCACTCTAGGCGCCTACCTGCCTGTTTCATACACTGCAGTGCCTCATGGGTCTCTGGTGCACACCTCTATCACTTGCTCCAGCTATACAAAAGAGTTACCATGCATGGTTTGTGGTGTTTAACCATTTTAGGCATAGTCTTGGTATATGACTTGAGTCTCCTCCTATGGAAGAACAGGTTTTGCAGTTTGCAGTCATTTTGTATAGAAAAGACTTGGCTGCAAAGACTATAGCCAGTTGTTTGGCAGCTGTTTCTTTCCATTCCAAGCCCTGGTTTAACTTGACACTTTCTTAGGTTTTCACATCAGAAGAGCTATAGAGGGCTGGTATAGGGAACAGGGTCCTTCTGTTGATTGGTGCCACCACATTACCCCAACAATTTTGGAGGGGATTTTAGCTTCTTTACCCTTTTCTTGCTTTCATGGGAATTAGGTTATTTTGTTTCATGCAGCTTTTTTAGGACCACTAAGGAAAGAAGAATTAGTAGTTTCCTCTGGAGCATTGGGACATTCTGTCAGTGCATCATGTTGGTTTGATCGGTAGGGTTTTATACATTTACATTAAACACACAAAGACTGATCAAAAAGGTGGTGGAGTGACTTTAACATTAAAAGAGTACAGCAATGTCATATTGTGTTCACTAATGGCCATGCTGGATTATTTGTGCATCCAGCCAGAAGGCTCTACCCTTCTTTTTGTTCACTCGAATGGTGCACTTCTCGCACATTACCAATTTGTTGCTATTTTTAGGAAGGCAGTTAGTGGTATAGGATTGAATCCTAAAGATTTCAGTGCTCATTCCTTTCGTACAGGAGCTGCCATCACAGCTGCAATGGCTTACTTTCCAGGAAAGGATATTCAATCCATCAGTTGATAGCAGTCACAGGTTTACAAGTGTTACATGAGATGCTAGCTGTTCAGGGTTTGGTTGTAATTACTATGTTAACTGATGTTTTTTCTGTTTCAATTCATGCAGGTGTTGGCCCTCCCCTTCATTGCAAACAAGTTTGGATTATCAGGCACAGCATCGCTTTTATGGAAGGACAGTATTCATCTTTCCAGAAATATGAATACCATATTTGAATGGAATTGCTGAAGTTCTGGCAACTTGGTTTGGTATCCAGTTTGGGGTGGAGTATGGCCATACGACTTAGCCGGTGTCCCTTGTTGTGGTTGGGTACAGTACTCAGTTATTCATTTGACAGCTCAAGGCAGCAGACGATTCATTTAACACTGCTTTTAGGTGACATTGGGGTGGGGTGCAAGGTTTCTGAAGAACTGTGTACACACCACCCTAGAGTAGGGGGCACGTGGAATATTGACCTTGGCTGGGAGGCCTGGTGGGTGTTCCAGATGTTCTTTCACTCTATCTCCCTATCTGTCCTGGGAGAAGATTTAGGCCTGGGTTGATGACCCAGTTTTAAATTGTCTGGGCTGTGAGGGAAGGAGGTTATATGTCTCTCAAGGGAGTTTTATAGAAGCTCCACTCTTTTGTACAGTGCATCTGTCACTTGTCTAACTGGATACTTGTTACTTTAATAAAGGGTTGCTGCCATGTTTTATCCAATATGTGTGTGCTGTCTTTTTTCAGGCTGATGTTCATAATTTTGCAACTAGGCAAAGTCTAAAATTCAGAGAACTTAACTCTGGATCAGTGTTTCTTTTCAGGAAGTCATGTTCCACAGTTGCATGAGGGAACAAGTATCAGGCTTTAGGACATGTGAAGAAATAAAGTTATTTTGTTGACTACAACAGGCAATCATTCCAGAAGTTTCTCATTAGCCATAACACAGGAAGAAAACAGGTTTAATGACTCCATGAGACAAAATGAGAGTTGAAATGAATAGATGGCTATCATACAGAGAAAGATCAAGATGATGTGGAGTAGGCTGCAAGTGCAGTCCTATCTCAAGAATCTGACATTTGTTGTTTTAAACTGGGATGTAAGCTAGAACAAGGAAATGGGTGAGCTGGATAATAACCTAGTAGGGCTGAACAAAAAACAAGAATATTCCTCGTGAGGTAATTCACAATTTCAAGCACCAAGACTGAGATCTTGATCCCAGAGTGAATTCTCGGGGGGGGGGGGGCGAATCATTGCACATGCACAAAATAGTCACTGGGCCCTTTATCAAAATGGCAGTAATAGTGTCTGTGACATTTTGGTTAAGGGTGGTGGCCATTTTGTGCATGCACAAAACAGACTGGCAGCCATTTTTCACATGCACAATGGATTTTTTATGATATTTTATTTCCTCTACCAAGACCTGTCTGGGTGAGAAAAAAGTCATTGCACATACGCAAATGGTGCTGGACTGTCTTATGCATGCACAAAATGACTGCTGCTCTTAATAAAAATTGTGACAATAATGGGTATTTTCAGACGTTACGGGGCTGCTTGGCCCCGTACTGAAAACAACCCTGTCATTCCCCACCGGGGTCACCCCATCACGCCATATCAGACGTGCCGGGGGGATCCCGGCGGGGAATGTGGGAGGGGGCAGGGCCACGCAGCTCAACGTGCGGCTGCATGGCCCCGTCCCCTCCACGCACCCCGCCGCCCGCCCTCCTGGGAGACGGGCGGGCGGCGGGGCCACTGCGGCCGCCGTGTCGGGCCGGAAGCGCCATGGCCCAGGATCCCGCTGGGGATCCTGGACCGTGGCAACCGGCCAGACGTTACTTTTTCTTGGTCCCCGCTGGGGATCTTTTTGACCACGCTTCCCGGGACATTCCCCCGGCTAGCCCGGGAAGTGTGGTTCAAATTGACCCCATGTGGGGATTCACCGTGGCGAACATCTGGCGGCCTCCAAACAGACGTTCGAGACACGGTGACCACAGGTGGGTATTCACTGTGGTTCACTGTGATCTCGTAACGTCTGAAAATACCCAATATCACTTTCATTTGGGTTAAGAGTAGCAGTCATTTTGTGTGTGCATGTATAAAATGGCCACTGGACAGTTTTGTGCACAATGATTTCCACCCCCACCCCACCCCCATTGCTAAGAACTCGATGAACCAGGATTTTGATGAAGATCAAGAGAAACTCAAGAATGAGTTTCAGCCCTATAATCTACCAATGCTATCCGAAATTTTATCCACCTTATATAAGGCAACTTCGAAAGGGACCATATACATACCTAATACTTAGATATGGTCAGTGATGGAATAGGTAATGATGTTTACATTCAAATGATCATAATTAAGTCAACACCACATTAATATAAGGGCAGTGGCACATTTCTGAAATCTTATGTTGCTGTCTCTGTATTGGTTCTATTTGATTTTCACACTGATAAATATTTTTGAAACCATAGAGCTAAGGACATTGGGATTTACCAGAGGGATACCTGTCCAACCCTGTAGAGGAGAAGGCTTCCTCTGGCTGGGTATGCTTCAGCCACAGGAAAAAATGTTCCTATGGCCTCCCCCAGCCACGGAGGGAGGGCAGGGGCGAGGAGTGACATGTGGCCATTTGGCCACATTCTTAACGTTTCCCTCCTCCCCCCCGCCATGATGGACAGCCATGGCTGCCTGTGATAGTCAGTTTCCTAACAAGTTGCCACCATGGCAACTCACACACATAAGTTTCCATCCAGCTCACCCAGTCTGCTCCGGCTGGATGGGAGTCAAGCGCAGACTGTTGGCCCAGCTCGTAATGGAACCGGAACCGGAACCAGGCCCACATCTGATGTGCCACAACCAGACGGTCAGCTGTGATGATGGCACAGCTAGGCCAAACCAGACCTAACTGGGCCAGTGTCACATATGTTTTTACTCTTTGTTTGTGATTTTCAAAGTGACCCAACTGAGCTGGACACTGACCTCTGCTAGTCTTTGAAAATCCCAGCCTTAATTATTGTTTAAAATTATACTGTGGCTCCAACTAAAATGCTTTCCGATCACGGCCACATGAGCCAGGACAAAGTGATGCAGTTGCAGCTGCAAACCTAAAAAGCAAAGTGGAAACTATTAGTTTAAACTATACGTTGTCCCAAATTCTATCCAATATTAACTTCATCCAATAAAATCCATGGCTAAAAAACCACCACAACAAAACAACATTATTATAACTGCTATCATATTGAAATGAGCAGCAGCTGATAATACTGAATACAGTGCTAACTTTTAAATGTTATTAGGTCTCTTAAGAAACTCAAACTACATAGGAAATTGCAAGAGCCACCCAAATACTTTGTGTCACTCTCCTAAGTGTTTGTCAGTTGATGAAAATTAAATTGCTTATGTGCAATATGCACAAAGACAAACTAAACATATGCAAGAATCAATGACAGCAGTGATAAAAGCAAATTGATAACAAGCTGAGAATGATTTTATATCAAGTGCTAATCAGGACATTTTTTCACTCCTCAGCATTACCACTCAATAGCTGACAACTTATAGATCAGTATGAAATCTGCTGTACTACCTATGATCTGTATAGAATTCAAAAAAAGTGCTACCCGGCCTATTGCCATGTAGGTTTCTCCAGGGTTGAAACTATTGATTAGGGTTTATGGGACACAAATCAAATGCTGAATTTGTCATGGCCAATAGGCCAGTACAATAAAGTTTATATTTATATATATAAATCAAATGCAGAAGTCATCTGCCTGGCAACTTTTCACAAAAAGGGCACACACAGAAGCACAGCAATTTTGGTGGCTGCCCCAGAAATATGGAACTCCCTTCCCTTAGAGATTTGTCTAAGCCTAAGCCTGCTCATGTTCCAGAAATGATGCAAGACCTTTGTGTTTAGTCAGGCATTTGGTATGCAGGGATAGGGCTGGGCAAGGAGGGATTAGGTGTTGGAGGTTTTAAGGAGATTTTAATATGTTTTTACATGTTTTATATGCTGCAAGTTGCCTTGAGCCTTAGTGGAAGGGTGGGGTATAAATTTGAATAAATAAGGTCATATTCACACCCCTGACGTTATAGCACTGTAAAATGATGGGAAGCAAAGACATGGCAACGGGGAGGAGATCGATGTCGGAAGTAGCACCGATGCGAATGGGGGTCTTGTGTGGCTTTACTCATGCATGACAGGGTGCAAAACCCAGCTCTGCCATGCACAAGTAAAGCCATGACAAAACCCCTTTCACACTGGTGCTACTTTCGGCATCAGGTTCCTCCCTGCTGCTGCATCTTTGCCTCATGTCATTTTTACTAGGGATGGGCGAAAAGAACCAAGTTCAGAAATTCGGTTCAGTTCGAAAATCGAGTTCAGTTCGGAAGTTCAGTTCGGTCGACCAAACTGGTCGAGTTCTGTCAGAACTTCCGAACCGTGTTCGCCCATCCCTAATGTTTACAGTGCTGCAGAGTCAGGTGTGACTACATTTTATATCCTGATCTATATATATTTCAAGCCACACAAAGTTCAGAGGTGTTCAGGTCTGGAATTCTAGAATTAAATCCATATCTAGTTTTATCTTTCCCTCCTTAAAGAATTTGACACTTTCATCTTAAAATTATTTTTGAAACACATTGTGTGCCTCCACACGAGCCGTGGAGGACTAGATCCCTGATGTTTCTGCTTCCTGTCAATCTCTGTCTGATATTCTGCCTCCTGGAGGCATTCTGTGCCAATTGACACTTTGTCAGACTTGGGGCACCCCCATCTCCTCCTATGAAAATGCCTTGAGTGCTTGGTGCCCACTGCCTGCCAGCGTCTGCTCTTTCCTCTGTCTACCTACTGCGTGCTAGTCTGGGTAAAAACAAATGTAAAAGCAGACCGGGTTAGTCCACTGTGGCACGGTTTCACATGGAATCCACCTGCATATGTGTGCAGGTGCTGCCAGATGTTGACTCAGGATATGCCAGGTTGTGTTGGTGGCTAGCCTGGGCTCTGACTTTGGAAAACCTCTGAGGTCACAGCTCGAGATAGGGTCTGCCTGATTGGGCCAAAGTGGGCCTCCCCAGAGCTGCACTGTGTTCCCAGACTGATCTGCTGGGTTGGGCTTGGCCTACCATGGCAGGCATCCATGGCATTGGCTGCCAAGGCTGCCCATCATTGCAAGGGGCAAGGGGCCAGGTGCAGGGCAGGGCGGGGATGGATGGACACAAGTTCCCCATTCTCTCCACCCCCAGGCTGTCGTCAGCCTGACAAGGTGCATGTTTGTTTTGACCCCTGGCCCAGTGTGCACTGTGTCTGCTCAGGCTGACTGTCCTGAGTCAGACTGGGACGTGGCAGCCTGCCGTCACTTCTGTTTTATCCTCTATCTTTGAAATTTCTGTTCCCCTGTGGCAGTCTCTGTGCAAGACTGTGGAAAGGGACAGTATCATAGAAGGACAGTAAACCCACTATTTAAAGGCATGGAAGCCCTACCAAGTGATTCCCCATTGATTTTAATGGGAAACAAATGTAAAACAAAAACAAATTAGTTTTAAATGGAAGAAATTAAGGGAATGAAAAGGAAAGGGAAAATGAAAATGAATGAACTTTTACAAACTAAAATGAAAGGGGGAAAAGAAAAACAAATGAGGTTCCTTATGGACACCCCTAACAGCAGTAATTCGCAAACTGGCTGGGTGTGGGAGAATCATGAGAAAAGGTCCAGTGGGCAAATACCTAGGTCTACTTCATCATCCCCAAGGGGCCAGAATAGCAGCATTCCTCAAGGTTCTATTCTTTTGCCTATGTTGCTCAACAAGCATGGGGTTGAGTATCATCAGTACATTGATATACATCTTTGTATCTCTTGCCCAGTGAGCCCTGCTAACTTGGCCTCTGCCTTGGAGAAAGGCTTGAATGATATAGCTGCCTGGATGCATTGGAGCTACTTCATGCTCAATCCATGGAAGACTGAGGTGATGTGGGTGGGAAGGGGCAGCTGATATGAGGATACCCTTGCCTCCCTTTGGCCCCTGAATGTGGATGGGGTCTGGGTGTAGGCCTGGTTCATGGTCTGTCCATGAACACTCAGATATCTAACGTGGTGTAGAAATCCTTTTTTCAGCTACCCAATTTGCATAAGTTATGCTCTTATTTATCCCAGGCTGACTTTGCCACAGTGACCCATGCCTTGGTGACAATGAGGCTTGATTTTTGTAATTCCCTCTTCTATTGGCTATCGGCAGTGCTTATCCATCCCTTGCAGCTTTGTCAGAATGCAGCAGCATGGCTGCTTACTGGTTTAGGCAGCCATGATTATTATATTTCATCTGTCCTGTATTCTCGGCATTGGCTGCCCATAGAACGATGGATTGAATTTAAGATTGTGCTGCTGGTTTTCAGGATCCTGAACAGTTTAGGCCCTGGTTGTATTAGAGACCTTCTTCTGGAACCTCACATTAATGGGTGTATGCGCTCAGGAACCATCTGCTGTTTGGGAGTTCCATCATTGTGTCATAAGTTGGCAAGTGATTGGGCTTTTGCTGGTGGGCCCCTCTGTGTGGAACTCACTCCCCTAAATGTCCATCTCAGTTCCTCCCTCCTTACATTTAAAAAGTACCTGAACACATATTTATTTTCTAGGTGCTTTTGGGATCCACTGCTGGTTCCCTTAATGTACTCTGTCCTCCCTTTTTCCTTTCCCTATTTCATTTTTTAAAAATACTGTTTTAAATTACTTTGTTTTAAATTGTTTACATTGTTTTTAATTTAACCAGTGAAGTACTCCAAGTGACATGTAGGCAGGGGGGTGCTATGAAAATAAAATAAAAGTAGAAGAAATAGAAGAATTATTACTCTGACTAAACTATGGGAGTTTTCCAAAATGATGGGGTAGTGCAAAAGGGGAGATTCAGAGAGTAAGTTGGAAAGAGAGGGGAAGCAACAGAAGACTGGGAAGAGGGAGAAGAAGAGATGGAAAAGGTTGTATGTATGTGTGTGACACAACAGGAATAGGCTTCATGTAGCTTGGATGAGAGGTATGGGGGACACATTTTAAAAACTTTGATAACCACTAATTCACAGGATATTTCCCATTGAGCTTTGCCATTGACTTTAATGGCAGAAGATTAAACCATCAGAAATGCTTCCTATAATACTGTCCTGTAAGCACTGCAAAACTTACAGGAAAACTCAAGTTCATGAAGGAGATTTTTGTCACAATTTTTCTTGTTCCTTGGTATGGTTGTCATGTTCTTATGACAAGCAGCAGAAGGTGTTGCATTAAACCAACTTTTGGAGCAGTTGTGATTGATAAATATTCTATTGCACTTTTTTCTATTTATATAGAATCTCCACATAATGCTTGATTTTGGACATCTTCATGATAAAAGGTGACATAACTGCAAGATATTATTGCCAAGTAATCACGCCAGGAGGTTTGGGGTTTCCATAGCATTTGATTTGATTTTCTAGTTCTTCCCTTATTTTTCATTGGTTGTTCTTTTTTGTATTTGGCTTTATTCCAAATGCAAAGATAGTTAAAATGGCTGAAACAAAGTCTTCAGAAAACTTCAGAATTTGCCGAATATTCGGTTTGGAAAGGCTGAATTCCAAAGTTCAAAGGTCCAAGGCCATTATACGGAAAACTTCTGAAAATTCAGAAACCACCGTGAATGTGTACCTGAGGTTGGCATCAGGGCCCACGGGGGGTGCAGATAGAAGTAAGGGAGGGGACCCCGGTGCCTGACTCACCGGGATTCTGAGATCGCTGCTGGCGGCGGCACAGGGGCCTTGGCAGGTGGCGCAGAGAGAACCCCGGATGTAGGAAGCATCCCACGCTGGAGCAGGACCCCGATGCTACAGTTCCAGCTGGGACAAGTCAATTGGCCCCACGGCGCATGCACAGTACCCCGGAGCGGCCTGAGGTTCTAAGGCACTCCGCACGCTTGCGTGAAGCAGCAGGGCGGGTTTACCAGTAATAAAAAGGCAGCAGGGAACAGACTGCCTTGCAAGTGATCAGCTGTACTGTTCAGAAACTGGACTAGTGAGTTTGTGGAGCATGAGTCTAGTGAGTAAGAAGACTGGTGTGGTTAGTAAGTGTTAGTGTGGGTGAAAGTGTGAAAGTATTGTGCGGTATCCCCTTAGAGTAAGCGGGTGTGTGTGTGTTTGCAAACCTCTCTTACCCCTTCCCAGAAGAGACCCTTTCTTCTTGTCCTGTGAGCAAGCCCTACCATTTCCTTTCCACATTTTTTCCTTGGGTCCCCTAAACTCTGCCTCCCACTTGTACTCACTTCCTCATCCCTGCTAGCGTGGTGTATGTTTTGTCCCTTTCCTGGCACAGGGTGCGCTGCTCTAGTCCTGTGATGATCTTGCCTGCTTCGTTAAGGAGCTATGGGCACTCTAAGATCCTGAGGACACTTTTTCCAAGAGGGTGAGACCCCTGCAGCGCCCCCTGTTGGCATGTGTGTTGGTGGTGCCCCATCCCTAGCAGTTGGTGGATAGCTGAGCTTCTGGAAATGAAACGTAGTGCCATATTTTTTTGTGGGGGGGGTGTATGGGAGAGGACAATTAAGTGATGGTAAGCCAGATGGCAGGTTTTGATTGTCTGGCCAAGTCAGATGGTCAGCTTTTGAAATGGCTAGCAGGGTGAAATAAAAGTGTCTGCACTGCAGCCATTTTGTCCATTCTCTTTGGTGAGTTTGGCTGCACTTCATGGTACAGTGCTGTTGGAATTGTAAATAATTGGCTGCAGGGGGTGAGGGGTGTCTGTCCTGTCCTCGAATGTCGATAGGGCCAATCCTGGGGGGTGGAGGTTACGTTAACCTTTACCGTGCCATGCTTTTTTAAAATTGTTTTTTTTAAATAATTGGGTGCCACATTGCTGCCTGTGCTTGCCTGGCACTTGGCATCATGAGGAGGGAACTCTCTGCCTGACTCCATTTCCCAAGTTTTCTTGGTCTGTTCAAGTTGCCATTGCCACAATGCCATGCCAAGGAAGAGGGTGCCCCTGGAAAGGATGGGGTGTGAATGTCTGGTTTCTACATTTTGTGACTGCTTCTGGTGCTTGTGCTTGATGGCTTTTTTTTGGTGGCATTAATTTTCCCATACAGTTACAGACTGTTTTGCAGGGCTAGGTTTGTTGTTTAGGCTGTTGCATGGCACACAACAGAGCCTTAAAGTTTCATTGTAAAGTGTAATTTCTACTGCTCTGCCAGCTGCTTGGCACCATGAGGCCAGAGTCAGACTGGGATCTCTTTGTCTGGATTCATTTCCCAAGTTTGCTTGATCAGTTCAAGTTACCATTGCCACAATGCCATGTCAAGGAAGAGGGTGCCCCTGGGGGGAGGGGTGTGAATGTCTGGTTTCTTCATTTTGTGATTGCTTCTGGTGCCTGTGCTTGCTGGCTTTTTTGATGGGATTTATTTCTCTATGCAGTTGCAGACTGTTTTGCAGGGGTTGTTGTACTCTTGAATGTATGTCCTTGCTAGCCTGCATTTTTGTGCACTGCACAGTCAGCATAATGATTAAGTGGGTGCACTCACTGCTGATGGTGATTCATTCTGTGGGTACACTACTATTTATTTATTTCTATATTTATTTATTTATGCATGCAGTTGTACTTTTTTGGCATTGTCTTCTTGAGCAACTGTCCCACTCTTACTAGCCTGCTTTTCTGGGTAGTGCTTTGGCTGTGGATTCAAAAACTTTGCAACAACTTTCTGACGTTTCCTAAGTTTTCTGAGGTCCAGAATTCCAAATCCAAATTCTGAAACTTCGGAAACAGCGCCAAAAGGCCACCAAGTACTTGGGCTGATTATTTGGAACTTGGATATTCGTCCAGAGTACTCAGAAGTAGTATTCGGTACAGCCCTAGTAATTAATTATCAAAAAAAGTTTTAATTAACCACAATAATCCTATTCATTGTTAGGCTAGATGGAGAAACTTGGGTGCAGGGAGAGTTGACACACACATTCCCCTCTTTAATTTTTGCCATGCCAATTCAGGAGTCCTGAGTCGATAAAATTAAGAATGGAAGTTTTCTGTGATCTCTGCTGGCATTTGCATTTCTTGGCAGCTGGGGGAGTAGGTAGAGTTCTTGCCATTTCCTCCAACTGCAGGGCAAATTCAGATGCCAGCAACAGCAGAATGTTAAACTTTTTCTCAACAGTACCAGCATGCGATAGTGAGGTTCAGGTATATGATGTATGGGGATGAGGATGAGGGGCTTTGGAAGTCAGTTGTAGCCCCTGTCTCCCTTGTCCACCCCCAGCTCCCCTTCAGCTTACACTTTTATTCCACTAGTAACCATAAAGGGTACTTTCACACCTGTGGGAAACTGTCGTTAGAAGATCGGGAGAGAGTCGCACATGTAAAGATGCACCTTGTTTGATCAAGTCAGAATGCAGAGATGTGCCTGGTTGCAGCTGTTATGCACATTTGCAAAGGTGATTGACTGAGTTGGATTTTGAAGCTTGGTCAATTGCCTTTACAAACATGCATAACAGATGCAATCATGTGCATCTCGGCATTCTGGGCTGATCAAAGATGCGCTTGATTTGCATGCACGTCCCCTCTCCCAACCTTCTAATGATCCTTTCCAGCAGGTGTAAAGGTGCCTGAAGTCTTTTAACACCCTGGACTCCTAATAGTAGTAGTATTTAGTTCTACGTATGTTATAGTCACACGAAGAGACCGTTTATATTTTATTTATGTGAGAAAGGTATCAGAACAACTTC
>QEPC01008191.1:137907-160212 GCA_003113815.1 Sphenodon punctatus
TGCAGAGGGAGGTGGGGACAGAGTTGAGTGGCGGGTAACTCCTCCTCCAGACACACCCCTCCAGGTTTCCCCCCAGCTGGCATGCACCCGCAGTCCTCAAGGGCCCCAGCCCTAGGAGAAACACCTGCAGAGGGAGGAGGGGACACGGTTGAGTGGTAGGCAACTCCTCCTCCAGACACACCCCTCCAGGCTTCCCTGCAGCTGGCACACAAATGCATATAAATAAATTTTTCATTTGAAATGATACTGATACCAATAACGACAATGAAATCAACATTGTTATTATTGACTTGTGTTGTATGTATTATTTATCTTGGTTTTTGTGTGTGTTTTGCAATAACCTCTAGTTACGCAATAAACTTTACTACTACTTCTACTACATTGTTGTTAATAACAATAACGAAAATGACATTTTTAAATAACAAAAATAATAACAAAAAATGAAAACAACATGGGGGTCTGGTGCACACTCCTAGGAGCCAGCAGTTAAAGCAACACTCCAAACCTTCTGGGCCAGGGGTTCAAGACATGGGGCCTCACAGCCAGGTAGTCATCTGGCTATATTGCACCAAATACACAGTGAGATAAAGCCCAGAATAAGACTTAAAATACACCAAAACTAGATAATCTTTATAAGCTGCTTCAACAGCTGGCATCACCACTCAGGTTGAATTTAACCCAGTTCGCTCCTCCCCATGTCTCCTCCTGTGTCTCTCAGTCCTTGCCATGCCTCTCTCATTCTCAGCTGTATCTCACTGCTCCAGTCATGCCTCCCAACTTCCTGATTGGCTACCAGTCAATACTTAAGTCCTGGAAGAAAGGAGGGACAGGGATAGCAGCAGAAAATTTCTGAAGCATTTTTCATTGCTCTGTGTGCATGTTTCATTGCACAGGCGGCAGTTCATCATGGTTTGAAAAATGAGCACAAGATGCTGAGGATTTAGGGATAGCCTTGAAGGATACAATCATTGAATTCCACCATGCAAGAACTGACATCTCCCTGAGGAACTATGTAATCTGCCACCATAGCCAAGCTCTGAAATTTGACTGAATCCACCTTCTCCAGCTGCCAATGAGGCAACCAACCCAGAAGACAGATCATGGTGGCATCCTGTAGGAAGATAGACAAGTGATCACTCCCCTCCTAGGTGAAGTTGACCTCTCCAAATGAAGCACAGGGCCAGAACTGAGGAAGTGATGGATAGGTCAATATTAAGAACCAGTATTCAGCACCAAAAGGCTGTGTCTGAGACAAAGCATTCAATTAGATGCCCCTGAACATTCATATCTAGTAAACCCCGAAGCCCGTGGTGGCCACTGAAGTCCCCAAGCAGCAGGAATGGCAGAGGCAGCTGAGAAACCAAATTCCCCAAGTCCACAGCATCCACAGCATCCTGTGGGGGCATATAGACAGGACAGAGGGTAAGTGCAGTGTGAAGCAACAGCCAGACTGCCACAGCCTGAAGAGGGGTCGTAAGGGAACTGGGGCAAATTGATGCCAGTCCATCAGCAATTTTAGTCTTGGGAACATCTCAAAAGTCTGCCTCCATAATGACCCCCCTGCAAAAATTCAGGGAGCCATGGTACTCAGGGTGACCCCCAATGTCAGCATGGTGAAGCAGAGCTATGCTCTGGTTATCAGAGCCAGTTTCAGTCAGCAGATGCACTGATCAAAGCCTTCTAACAGTTTTCAGAGGGTCATAAACACCATCCAGAGCCTTCTAAACAAAGAACAGCTACATGCGGCACAAAATCTTATCTGTAGATAAATGAATAATCAAGAAATGAGGGACGGGAGGTGGAACTTTCTGTCACCAAAATCTGGAGTCTAGAAGCGAATCTGAAGTTTGGGACCATTTACCAGTCCCAGCCTCGCTCATCATGCATAGGAATCCACATCAAGGGGCACATATATCTTCTCAAGTGAGTCAAACATGTACCACTGAAAGTTGACTATGGCCATTTTTACACGGACGGCGCAGTAGCGCCGATGGGTGGAGATGGATGGAGATGGGTGTGGATGGTTGGGTGAGCACACCCAGCGAATACCCAGCGGTGCCAAGCAAGGAGACATTTACATGGACAGCGCTGTGGGGGGTTGTGGGAAGGAAAGGGTAGGGGCCCACAAACACCCAGCATCCAAACACCCATCCCGGGGAACACCCGGCAAACACCTGTGCAAATACATGGACAGTCGGGACCGGGAACGTTGGGCCCGGCACAGCGATGGCACATCATGGCCGACTGAAGGCAAACAAGGCAGCATAACATGCCCCCCCCCAGCCACTAGTACCTGCACGGGCAGGGCAGGAGGGACAGGGGATGGGATGACAGCTGCTACATAGGAGCCAGCTCCACACAGCCCTGGCACAGAGCCCAGACCACCTGGCGCCAGGCCGTCCCTCTCCAACACACACCCACAGCAGAGTCGCACACACTCAGCGGGCAGGAGAAGCACACAGGGAAGGGCACACGGCCCATGGGGGGCAAAGAAAGGGGGGAAGGGACACACACAACACAGGCAACACCTCTCACACACACACAGAGGCACCCGTACAAGGGGAGAGGTCACAGCAAAGCACAACATGGGCACGCCAGGAAAGGAACACAAAAGTCTTTAATAAAAGATGGGGAAACAGCAACAGGGGGCAACAACAAACAACAGGGCAGGGAGGGGGACGGGGAAACAGAAGGAGGGGGAACAAAACCAGCACAGGCAGGCCCGGGACAGAACCCCTGTCAATACAGCCAGCTACCCCGCGCCCGGTGCCAGTGCTCGGCCTCCGCGCGGTCCAGCCAGTGCAGCCACTGCAGGATGAGCAGGAGGAGCTCCACCAGCTCCCCCTGCTCCCGGATTCACTCTATGATCATGGCTTGCACTGAAGGGGACAAAGAGAGAGGGGACAGCCATCAGAGCGGGCCATGGGCACCAAGGAACAGAACCACTCACGGAGGGACACAGGCACAGGGCCCAGCAATGCAGAAGCACACTCACGGATGCCATCGAACAGCCGGTCCACCGCCCGCATGTCCCAGGCTACCCGCTCCAGCTGCAGGACCATAGCCTCCAGGCGCAGGATTGCTAGGAGCATGACAACAGTAGCTGCAGGAGAGAAGAGACAGGGCAATGGGGAACGCCACCACCAATGGGCCCCAGGAGGGCCGGGGACAGTGACACCACCAGGGGAACACCTCCCACACACAGAGTGCCACCACCTGGAGGACAACGCAGACCCCTGAACCAAGGGGGAACTGAGGGGTCATAGCCCGGGGACAGCACAACCCCAACTCACGCTCAGCCACCCAGCACCCATGGTACCGTCGCCCATCCATCGCCATCACCAATGACGGGCCGCACCAACAGGAAGAGACAGCAGAGGGGAGCGGAGGGGAGGGGCATGGCCATACCAATGCACAGGCAAGGCCAGGGGGTGCCTGGATGACTGACCACCCCCTATACCACCCCAAGAGCAACCCCAGGCAGCAGCACCCAGCAGAGAGGCAGCCAGGGGTACACACACCGCACAGCCGGTGCCCACCCCACAGGCCTGGAGCCCCCCAGTATATACCAAACACACCCCCTGCACACAACCACACAGATGGGGGAAGGAGGGCCACCACAGGGGAAGGGGCATTCAGCCACCACAGCAGCAACATAATCAAGGCAGGACAGGACATCACAATACAGCATTCCTTTCTTGGTGCCGGGAAAAGCGGGTCCCCAAGCACAGAGAGGCAGAGCAGAGGGGTGCTGGGGCACCTGTGGCCGGGCACAAGAGGCACAACAGGAGGGTACAGGAGTGCCCGTGCAGGGCAGATGAGGGGCAGCCCCAGCGGGAAGGGACAGCGGTCACACAGAGGGGGCAATGGGGTCCAGGGTCTCCAGGTGGCAGCCAGCAGCGAAGCAGAAGGCAGCGCACAGCCTGCTCGGAGGCCCAGTGGTTGGGTGGGTTATGCACCATCCCGGGCACCAGGGTGGCAGAGATCGGGTGGCAGTGAGGGGCTACTTAGGGACGGTCTGCTGAGCGATCCCGAGCTAGACCATCCCAGGTGAACAGGCCCTTTTGGAAGTCATGGGTGTGCATGTGAGCATCCACCAGGTAGCGTGGAAGGAGAGGATCTGTACTTGCGGCCGCAGCCCTTACAGCTGGAAGTTCCCTCACCGATCAATGGGCGGCAAGCTCCGCTGCGGTGGGGTCCCTGGTCCAGAGCAGGCCACCAACCTTGGGGGACAGCAATCCCAGGTCCCACACTAGGGCCCCAAGTCTGAGGGTGTGCACGGGATGCCGCGTGCATGCAGGAGGCTGACGGTGTACTGGGCAGCAATAGGGGTCCCCCCAGAGAGCAAGGTGAGGCCGTACCTGGGTAGATCCGTCAGAAGGTGAGCCTCCGTGACCTCCGCAGTGGTCCACGTCACCACAATGGCAAGCGGGTGCCCCCAAGGACGCTGGCACAGGGGGGAGAAGGCATGCTTGAGGGAACGGGCCCGGCACGCTGGGGCCCCAACCCGGTGACCCATCGTCCACATATACCACGACAGGAGCCGGAAGCCATCCCCAACCAACTGGGGGTCGCCCACCAACAGCTGCAAGTCGGGGCTCAGCCAGAGGGCCCCCAACAGCATGTCCACACCGGGAGACCATCCCTCCCTGACATCCCCAGCTGAGGACCCCACAGAAGGGTCAACCATGGCAGCAGTGAGGCTCGCTCTGGGGAAGCAACAGGCAGGAGATGGAGGGATACCGCAAATGGGACAAGCACACACCTAGTGGATTCCCTCATCCACAGACAGCCTTGCATGCCAGAGATATGCAGGCCTGCTGTGGACAGGGTGCCGCAACCTACACACAAGGCAGAAGGGATGCTGCACAGCTGCTGAGATAAGAAAAGGGGACATGGCCAGGCAATGCGTCAGGGCTCAGAGCCAAGCCAGGCACTGCATCCACAGCGGGCACTGCTGCAGCTTGCAAAGGCGGACACAGGCTGGGGGGATGCCAGTGTGGTTCCACAATGTGTTCCCTACTGGAGTCCTGCCTCACACAGGTCCCTGGTTTCCCATAGCCCCCCCCCCGGTGTTGCACCCCACAACCCCTGGGTGTCTGGGGTGCTTAGGCCTTACCTGTGGGGGTGGACCAGCCCCATGGGTGGTTTCTTGACCTGGGGTGCACGGTCTTGGGGTGAGGGCACTGCCTCCCGGTGGAGGGGTCGGGGTGGTGACGGTGGTGGAACCATGGGGGTGCAGGCTGGATGGGTGGCCCCGCAAGCAGGTCTGACAGGTCCATGGGGGGGGAGGGGGACCCCATGGACCAGGCCAGGATAGGGTTGCTGCTGGGGGAACCACCGGTGGCCAAAGTGAAGGGAGGGCACTGGCACCAGTGGGAAGCCGCCATGGTGTTGGTCGACTGCTGGCCCTCCTTCTGCGGTATGGCATGGCCTGTCACGCTGGGTGTCACACTGCAGGGCCTCTTGAGGGATCAAGAGGTCCATGAGTTGTGTGGCCTGACCCTCCAGCCTGTCACAGGCTGCTCATGTTGGAATGCGGCATTATGGCACCTGTCCCAGAGGTGCTCGGTGTGGGACCGGGCCATCATGGCAACCAGGATCTCCGGTCCCTGTCCCCCTCCCCTCTGATGAGCTCCCTGGTGAGCGAGAGCTCGTGGGAGTGCACCTTGGCTAACCGTTGTGATTCCACCAGCAGCTCCCTGCTGAGGTCCTCCCTCCGGCACCGGTTCCTGGCCTGTATCTCCCAGTTCTGCTCCACGCTGCCAGCAACTGCTCCCCTCGCACGAGCGGGTGCCTGATCTGTGAACAGGAGGTTGGATAGAACATTAGTGCACCTGACCACTGTGCTCTACTGCCCACTACCACATGTCCAGGGGTGCCTGGTGTGGCGGCCCCCATATTGTGGATTCCTCCCTCTACCCTCCCCCTTGGGACTCCCCTGCCCTGCCCTATTGTGGGATCAGTTCCCGGGTGCAGCTCGCTGCAGGTGGGGCCCGTGTCCATCCTGTGTTCCGTGTGGGCCGCTGTTGGTCCACTGGCCTCCCCCCTTTCCCCCCCGTTGGGCCTTGCTAAGTGTGGTTGCCCACCCCCGGGTGGCCGCCCCAGATCCTTCGGCCCCCTCCACACCCGGACCCTCCATGGCTCGTGAGCCCTGCCATGGAGGGTGGCCCACCTTGTGGTGGGGGTGGTGCCTGACCCCCTCGTCCTCCTCCTCCTTCTCGACCTCCACCTAATGCACCTCCAGGCTGCCTTGAGCTGCAATGGGAGGGGGTACCATTAGCATTTGCTGGCCCCCGGACCCAGCCGCAAGGGCTATGTCCGGGCCAATCCCACCCCCCTGGCTCCACTGGGGCATGCATACCCGGATCTTGTTCCTCTGCCTCCTGGGGGCCATCCCAGGTCTCCGCTTGCTCCACGCGTGCCCCCTGTTCCTGTGGCTGGTTGACCTGTGGGTCTTGTGGGCGTGCGCAGAGTGTGGTGGTCCGGCACTCAGATCCCTGGGGCACCTCCTCCCTCTGTGGGATGGGGCTGTCCCCTCCCACTTTGTGGCTGGCCTTACCCGCCCCCGCTCTGTGGGATCTGTCATGGGGGGTTGCGTGGTCGCCCTGCCCCTGCCCCTGGCAAAGGCACTGCCGTGTGTGCGGGAGGCCACAACATCCCAGTCTATGCAGAGGTACTTGTCCAGCTCCTTCTGGAACTCATGTGTGCGCATGGCCTGACTGGAATTGAGATTATTGTCCCTGATATTTTTATATCTGGACCTCAAGTCCTTTGCCTGCTCCATGCACTGGGGGACATCCTTATTGTACCCCTGCCACTGCATCTCCTGTGTGATGGCTTCATAGACCTGTCTGGTCTTGTAGCTGTGCACCAGGTCATGCTGGATCCTTTCGAACCCCCACACACGTATGAAGTCCCATATCTCCTGGTGGGATCAGGGCTCCCCCTTTGGGGACCTGCGTGTGGGGGGACAACCAGCTTGGTGGCATGGGGCCCGCCCTGTGGATGTGGTCACTGTGGTGGTGGTCGTGTCCTGTTGGGGGTAAGGCGATAGTGGTTACTACAGCTCCTGCTGGCCCCCATGGGGCCTGCCCCCCTCTCTCCTAGGGTTCCCTTTTGCTCACCTGACTGTCTGGGAGGGCCTCCTTGGCTGTCATCCNTGGTGGGGGTGGTGCCTGACCCCCTCGTCCTCCTCCTCCTTCTCGACCTCCACCTAATGCACCTCCAGGCTGCCTTGAGCTGCAATGGGAGGGGGTACCATTAGCATTTGCTGGCCCCCGGACCCAGCCGCAAGGGCTATGTCCGGGCCAATCCCACCCCCCTGGCTCCACTGGGGCATGCATACCCGGATCTTGTTCCTCTGCCTCCTGGGGGCCATCCCAGGTCTCCGCTTGCTCCACGCGTGCCCCCTGTTCCTGTGGCTGGTTGACCTGTGGGTCTTGTGGGCGTGCGCAGAGTGTGGTGGTCCGGCACTCAGATCCCTGGGGCACCTCCTCCCTCTGTGGGATGGGGCTGTCCCCTCCCACTTTGTGGCTGGCCTTACCCGCCCCCGCTCTGTGGGATCTGTCATGGGGGGTTGCGTGGTCGCCCTGCCCCTGCCCCTGGCAAAGGCACTGCCGTGTGTGCGGGAGGCCACAACATCCCAGTCTATGCAGAGGTACTTGTCCAGCTCCTTCTGGAACTCATGTGTGCGCATGGCCTGACTGGAATTGAGATTATTGTCCCTGATATTTTTATATCTGGACCTCAAGTCCTTTGCCTGCTCCATGCACTGGGGGACATCCTTATTGTACCCCTGCCACTGCATCTCCTGTGTGATGGCTTCATAGACCTGTCTGGTCTTGTAGCTGTGCACCAGGTCATGCTGGATCCTTTCGAACCCCCACACACGTATGAAGTCCCATATCTCCTGGTGGGATCAGGGCTCCCCCTTTGGGGACCTGCGTGTGGGGGGACAACCAGCTTGGTGGCATGGGGCCCGCCCTGTGGATGTGGTCACTGTGGTGGTGGTCGTGTCCTGTTGGGGGTAAGGCGATAGTGGTTACTACAGCTCCTGCTGGCCCCCATGGGGCCTGCCCCCCTCTCTCCTAGGGTTCCCTTTTGCTCACCTGACTGTCTGGGAGGGCCTCCTTGGCTGTCATCCCGGTTGTACAGTGCTCCCTTGTCTGGGTGCTGTCCTGTGGGGGACAGGGGACCAGGTTATGCTGCTGCCCCCTGCCCTGTGTCCTCGGGCCCTGTGGTTGGACTTGGGGCACAGCCCTCCCTATGCCCACCCATCCCCTTCCTCCGCGTGGGGTGGTGTTGGCTCCCTTGGCCTTCTCGTAGGCCTTCCTGTTCATCATGGTGGCAGCCCGCCTGTGTTTGCCGTGGTTCCTCCCTCCTTTATGGGCTCTGGGCTGGATGTCCGGCACCCCCCCGCCCTGTGGGCATGTCTACGTGGTGGCGTGTGCATGCCCGATGGTGCCGGCGCAGTGGGGCTCCACCGGTCTGTTCCATGTGGATGTTTTGGCTTTTACACGGATGCTCAGGTGTTGAACATCCATCTCCACCAATCTTCACCCACGGAGGGCGCTGGATCCCTCCCGGATTCTCCGTGGATGTTGACGGGTGTCGGTGGGTGGGTCTTGCACGCGCTTTCACCCACCCATGGACATTTACATGGATGCTCTCCAATCCATCCGATGGGTGTTTCCAGGTTTTTATGGGTGGGTGGTGTCCGTGTAAAATTGGCCTATCAGATTGATCCATTTGAGCAATTGTTAGCCCTTTTATTCAGTGACCAGTTAAGGATTTCATATTTTGTTAGAGCTGAAACAACTATCCTTGGCAAATACCATCTTTGTTTATTTTCCCAATTCAGATCGGGTCCAAAACCGATAAAAACTTCTGTTAAACCCTGTTTTTCAGATTGTTTTCTTCAGCTTATCTTTTCATTTCATTTTAAATATTTGGTTGAATAACCAAATATCCAAACTGAAATGGCAAAAAAAAAACCTACCAGAAAAAATGAGTATCTGAAAAGAAATATCAAAACATATGGATACACAAATATATTGTTTTGGGTGTGTATATTTATTTGGCTATTCAGGCAACTATCAAAAAATGCAAATAATGTTTCTAAATAAACAAAAAATCGAATAGTTTCTGCTTTACACATTACCTAGTAAGTAGATATGGATTACACTTCTGTAGCAACATTACTGGTTTGGTGAGATAGCTTAATATTGAGTCTGTTCTGCTGCATCCCTGGATTCTCTTTTGCATTGTGGCCTTGTAATATGTAGGACTGTGCAGAAGAAAAATATCTAGGACTGTGCAGAAGGGGAGGCCTGGGTGCAGGGGAATGCCAGGAGAGGGCACTGGCCGCCAACCTGCAGGGGGGCCCATGACCCCCCAGCTGTGTCACAGGATAGGGGGCAGGCAGCTGGGGCACCCTATCAACCCATAATGTGTACCCCAATAGGACGACCCAATGGGGCCCAGCAAGCCAGCCCCGTGCCACCGGCGCAATGAATGAGGGAGCGGCATACGGGTACGGCACTGGAGGGAGGAGCAGGTGGAGGACATAGTTCACTCAACCACCAAGCCGAATGATCACTGCCATCAATTGAATGGAGGTGGCCATGGAAAGGGCTGTGCAACAAGCAGAGGCAAGGGACCGGAGGCTGAAGGCGGAGGTGCAACTGGAACAGAGGCGGGAGCGCCGGGAGCACAGCAGGCAGGTGGAGGCATTTGGGTGGCTGGAACTGGCCATCGACAGGATGGTGAGGGAGCAATCGGTCAAGATGGACTGCTCCCATGACATTGGCACTCGCTGCTCCTGCACGTGGGGACCATGAACGCGTACATGATGGCAGCCACCCCGCCAGGCAACCTGTCCACCCCAGACCCGATGCCGGGCCCCTCGGTGCCCCCACTGCCTCGGCCATCGCCCCAGCCACCGGCATGCCCGCTGGGTCCGCGCATCCACCCCCCCAGTCCCTGTAGGCTTCTGGAGGGAGCAGTTGCCCAGGGGGGCCCCTCCAGCCCCGGGTCTTCCCTCCCTCCCACCGCCGCCTGCCCCTCAGGACACCAAGGCCTCCCAGAACACCTCTGGGGACATGGAAAGTGGGGGGGAGGGGATCTCCCAGAGCTCCACGGTGCCCACAGGGTGGCCGAGGGGGATCTCCCAGAGCTCCACGGTGCCCACAGGGTGGCCGAGGGGGAGGCCCCAGAGTTGTGGGGGACGTGGGGGAAGAGGGGAAGGGGGAAGGGTGAGGGCGGCCTGGGGGGGGACACAGCACTGGGAGGTGGTTGGTGGTGGTGGTGGTGGGGCACCTGTAGGTGGTGGCACAATACATGTACGGGCACCACAGTCACCCCTGGGGTTCTGTTTATGGGCCCGGGGCTGGGGAAGGGTGGACATCGAGGGGCGTGCCAAGGGTGCTGGTGGGGGCCCGGGGTGATGGAGACTGGGGTGTGCGCCCTCATGCCTCTGCCTCCCGACTGATCTGCCTGGCCAGGGCTGCACGAATGTGCTTTGCGTACCAGTACTCCAGCGGGTTCTCTGCATTCACATAGAGAGGCACGGGCCTGGGAGGGCGCCAGGGCACAGGGTAGTCGAGGGCAGTACCATCTGTCTCGCACACGTTGTGCAGCACACAGCAGGCACCGATCACCAGGGCCAAGGTCTCCACCGTGTAGTCGAGGAGGCCCGCGAGGCTCCTTCAGTGCTGCTTGAGGGCCCTTAAGGCCCTCTCGATCACGGTCCTGCTTGCATATAGGTGGGTATTGTACAGAGCCTCCACAGGGTTCCTGGTGACCGGGTACGACTTCATCAGCCACCAGGTGAGTGGGTAGGCCAGGTCCCCCAGGATTCAGGGGGGCATCAGCACCTCCTTGATCTGGGTCATCACCATGTCCATAAAGTCCCCGTGGTACATCTGGGCATAGAAGGGTGAGATGGTCATGATCCAGGCATTGTGACTGCGCCCCGAGTGTCCCGTGAAAATGTCTATGAACCACCCCCGGTGGTCCACGACCACCTGCAGGGAGTTGTACCCATGTCTGTTGACATATTCCGCGGCTTCTCCATCTGAGGGGTGGAGGATCTCGATGTGGGTGCCGTCCATGGCACCGATGCAGTTGGGGAACCCTCCAGCTGCGAAGCCGGCCATCACAGCCTCCTGATCCACCAGCTGGATCGCTCGGTCCTTCAGCACACCCTCCACTAGCTCGCAGATGTCTCTCAGGATACCGGCAACGGTGCTCACCCCAACACCGAAATGCTGTGAGACGGAGTGGCAGAAGTCAGGCGTTGCTAGTGCCCAGACCTCGATTGCCACCCACTGGACCATAGGAATGGGGGTGCACATGGGGGTGTGCTGCCGCTCAAGTCAGGGCGTGAACAGCTCCGCGAGTCACAGTAGTGTGTGTCTGTCCATCCGAAAGTGCGGTCTCCAGGCGGCCTCATCCCACTGAGCCAGCACCCTGGCCCACCACCCCTGTGCCTGCTCCATGACCCATAGTCGCTGGGCAATGGCCATAGCGAGTTGGGCAGCACGGCCCATGGTCTCCCTCCACTCCTGGAGCCAGCCGGACGCCTTGCAGAGCTTTGCAGCCCACTGCCGGGTGTCGATGAGGGCCTGCCTGGCTGTTCTGGACACCCGCTGGGCTCTGAGCCAGGCCGGGGAGCGCCTGTGACCATAGTGGGCTCGCTGGGCCCTAGCAGCGCTCCAGGACATGCTCACCCGGAGCTGGGCGGCCAGGTACATCTATGCAGTCTGGATGCGCAGGAGGTCCATGTGCGAGCTGTACCACTCAGCGCAGACTGCTAGGTGCATCCCGCAGGCACCCAACCAGCCCAGCTCCATGGTGAATGGTGGCCCGGGTGGGTTGGAGTCGCACTCATTATAGGCTGGGGAACGTGTCGCCACACCCCATTTAGGCCTGCTGTGGTGCACTTTGGCCCATGGGCCACCGTCAAATTTGTTGGCTGACTGCCAGATTTTTACCCTAGATTTCTTCTAGGTGTGGTAGTAGCTAGCCTAGGCTGTGCTTCTGGAGACCTCTGGGATCACAGCCCAGGCGAGGCTACTGTCTGCCCGATTGGACCAGAGTGGGCTACAGTGGGCTATAAGTTATATTATAGAGGTCCAGTCCAGATTGGGGTAACCATGGCCGACATAGGCCAGCCTCATAGGCTGTCATAGGCCACCATGGCTGCCTGTCATGATGGGGGTGGGGCACTGGGCACAACATGGGGGCAGGGCTGCCTTGCCACACATTCATGTGGCTTCCTGTCGCCCCCCTCCCCCAGTCTGGCCACATGAATGTTTGTTCTGTGGCCGGATTCAATTGCAATCAGCTTCCCAGTTTGGAGCATGTTCTGATGGTGGCTTCTTCCCTTGGCAGTCCGCCATCACTTCTGGTAACAAACTGTGATAAAGAAATGTAGCTGAGCCCCTTTCTTCTCCTACCACTGTCACATCCCAAGATGTGCCCCTGCTCTTCAGAGATAGATTTCTGAAACTTCAACTTCAACTTCAACTTGGAGTACTCTAGTCTAGTCCTGATCTTTCTCTTGAAGTGTTTCTGTTCTGCATTTTAGTTGTTTGATTGAGCTGTCTTTTGCCTTTTTGAATTCTGAGGATAAGAAAGATTGGTTTCCCCATTATCTAAGTAAATAAATGAATAAAGCGTTCTAATTGGCATGAAGCTTTTTATTTATTTATTTATTTATTTATTTATTTTGGGGGGTGGGGAGGTAGTAGCCAAAACAGTGAAGAAGGTGGATTTCAACTCCTTTGTTTCTCCTACTTCTCTGTCCATAAGCCTGAATACTGATCTCTGTGCCAGTGAAATGAATACCACCCAAAATGCATAGAAACTTATGTTTGTCCATTATTAGGCCAGCAGTGATGAGCTCATGACTCTGTGGTCTTTCACTATGTGTACACAAAAAATGAGTTAGGTACTCCTGTGTGGCCTAAATCTTTCCAAGCTTTACACTTGACAAGCATAGCAAAAATTCCTGTTCTGACAATGAGGTAGATAATTCTGTCCAATCAAATAAAAGCCATCAGAATATTCTGAGGCACGCCGAACTACTGCTTCTCCAAGATTTAGCTTTTTTTTTTACTACCAGTTATCATGTATTATTTTTGAATGGGAAAAATGCAGTTTACTCTTTCTGTTTCTCGCTTGCTTTCCTCAAACTCAAATGATTCAACTATATTGATTCAGTCTTTGGAAAACCAGGGACTGAGTTCAAAAAACTCTACCCTGAAAAATGAACATCTCAATGAGATTTTAATTACTGAATTAAGTTGAGGAGGAGGGTTAGGAAAGAAACTTAACACAGTCTTAAGTACTGTATTATATGCTGCCAACATTTCAGGTGTAGTGCTTAAGTTCAGCTTTCTCTTATAAAGTATAAGGCTGCTGATTTAAATTTTCCCATCTGGATTCAATAAAAGCTGGAAGTCATTAGCAATTGCTAAAAGGCTGAGATTGTTCTATTCAGTAAATTAAAACAAAAAATGACTTTGAATAATCTATAATTATTCATATTAGCAGATGAAATACAGTTATTAAGGTAACCAATATTAATTTTCTGATCTTAATATTTTCATTAAACTGACACATTTCTCCATTAATTTCATTTTGAAAACAAAACTGGGCAAACGCTAAATTTATTACTCAACAGATGCTCCTCACATTGCTTAATGTTTTATTTCATGGTCTGTAATGTATTCATCATCCTTGCTGATTCTTAAATCTATATCCTATTCTTCAGGAACATCTGGTGTTCTTTCTTTGTCGTGTTCTTAAAAGTACTAATTTGTTTGGCAAAAGTGTTTTCTTTTTAATGCTCTAAATCCCGGTGTTTATTCAGAATCCAAACACTGGAACAGTGCTTCTATGATTAATTTTAGAAGAAGGTTCAAAGATATATTTTAACAGTAATTTTAAACTGTTTCTCATAGTGACAACATTTGCAGGGAGCTTTCGGCATAAATCTGCAGCTACTAGGAATTTGGCTGTAGTCTTGTAACATATTCCAATCAGTGAATAAATTGTCTGTGTATAGATTTCAGGGCAAATAAAAAAGAAAAATTAGAATCTTTGAGAAGAAATATAAATCTTGAGACTATATTATTAATTGAATAACTTGAATAAATTGTCAATTTATTGTAAATTTTCCAAGATATTCAACATATTTTCTCTACAGCGTCCAATCTTTATTTGATATTCTGCGAAGAAATATACAAGAACTAAGTATTGACATGCTTTAATAACAATGTGGAGAAGAACTAGAAATATTTTAAGGGGGTGAAATTCTGGGGTGGGTGGGTGTTGGAGTCCTACCCTTCCCCCAGTTCACTAGGAATGCTACTACTGCAGCAAGGGGCATGCATGCTCCCTGCCAACCCCAATTGGTAATGCAGATGAGGAGAGGCATGACCAGGTACTTCATGGGGTGCTTGTGAACATCCTGGGTGATAACAAATGTGATGGCGGACTGCTTTGACTCACTCTGTCACACTTTGACTCAGACCTGGCCTGCACATGTGTGCAGGTGCCACCAGATTTTGGCCTGGGATTGCCCTGGGCTGTGTTGGCAGCTAGTCCGGATTGTGATCCTGAAGAATTCTGAGGCCACAGTCCAGGTTAAGATCCACCTGATTGGGGCAAAGCAGGCCAGAGAATCTTAATGCATCTGTTCCCATGGGCCCTGACTGGGTCTGTCATGGCTAGCCACCATGTCTGCCTGTCATGGTGGAGGTAAGGTGCTCCGCGCAGCATGGGGGCAGGGCCAGGTGAGCACATGTTTGTACATCTCCCCGTCCCCCCTGGGTCCTGGCCGCATTAATGTTCTGAGGACCAACTTGGACTGAAGCACGTTGTTGGCGGTGCCCCAACCTGGGCCATGTCATGAAGGTGGCATTCCGCCATCACACTTGTCAACACCCCCTCTTACAGCCTTGTCACTCTCTTCCCACCAGTCCTTCTCCAATCCTGCACTAGTCCCTCTCTCTCCTCCTTTCAAGCTGCTGAAGGGAATGGAGGCTTAGCATATGCAGGAGCAGCCTACTAGTCAGTGGGGGATGCCTGAGCCTGCCCTTCCCCACTCTAGTTGGTCTGTTGTAAACAGCATATGTAGATATTACAGCTGGTATACTGGGATTATCTAAATTCAAACAAATGGAAATGCTAAAAGTGGATGAGCATCTTACACACTTGATTTCAAGACATAATAGCAAAAGTTCCAATCTTTGAATCAGGGATAAACCTTAATATGTTCGAAACAAGAATAAAAATATGAAAATCCAGAAGGATATACACACACAGTACAAAAGCCCTATGTCTCATACTGGATCAGGAAGGAAAATAAAAGTGGGACATGGACTAGTTATGGGAATTAATTTAAACATACTGTTTCGGCAATGTATGCAACATAGAGTATTATGGCTCTCTGCAGAGAGTGGATAAGAAATTCTAGGAGTAGGTATCTCAGCACAAAGTGTCTTTAGTTCCTCTGTGCAGGGTAACTGAGGTAGTTTTCTCTCATTCTAATAGACAAAAATTTGTGCAAACTAAATAAATTCAAACAAGTTATAAATATTACTTGTACATAGATATGCCTCTCTGCCAACATTTTCTGGTGCATCTTAACTGAGAGAAACTCAGCGTTAGGGCCTTTTCAAATGGATGACACTCCCCCCCCCCCCCATGCCCATATGTGAGGGTGGGGGATCCATTTGAATGCTGTATAATTCTTCACTGGTGCATGAAATCGATACCAATACCAAAAATAAAATCTTTGTTTTAAATCAATACTGATAATGACAATGGGTGATTTCAGACGTTACACAGTCCAGAGTCACCACAGTGGATTCCCAGCGGTGGTGAATGGTTCAACCACCCCTCGTGGTCAATAAAAGCCCCAAACAGATGTGACGGGAGTGGGACCACGGCAGGGAATCGGACCGACAGACCTCGCTCTGGGGCAGCGCAACAGATGTTATGCTGATCCCAGGCCGGGCCGTGGTCAAAGAACCCGGAAGGCGCCACCACGGCTCGTCCCGGCTTCTGCCGTGTGCCCTTTAAATCTCCCTCAGCAGCCTGTGTTGTTGCTGGTTGCCTGGCAGTGATGCTGCGTGCTTTGTCCCCGGATGGGAATCATTTTGATTGATTCCTGCCGGTGATTGCTGTCCAGACGTTACTTTTTATTGTTTCCTGCTGGGAATCTCTTTGACCACGCTTTCGGAGACGGTCCAGCCCAGATGTCCGAAAGCATGGTTGAATTTGACCCCATGTGGGTATTGACTTTGGTGAACATCTGGCAGCCGCCGAACAGATGTTCAGGGTGCTTTGGTCCTGCCGCGGGATTGACTGTGGTTCACTGTGGTTGAGCGTGATCTCGTAACATCTGAAAATACCCAATGATAATGAAAAACGAAATTTTTTTTTTAACAAAAACATAAATGACACATGTTAATAATGAAAATGATAATGAAAAACAAAAAATGACATGAGGCCCTGGTGCACACCCCTACTGAACCCATGTCCATCCTGGCTGGTCAAGGCCAGGAGGGAGATGCTGGGGTCGTTGCTGGCGGGGGTGGTAAATGCCTCCCTTTGGGAGGGCAGGGCACCAAGATATTTCAAGGAGTCCGTGGTATGGCCCCTGCTCAAAAAAATATCTTTGGATGTTGACTCCCATGTCAGTTAACTGCCTCTCTCTAACCTCCCCTTTTTAGGGAAGTTGATTGAATAGGTCGTGGCTTGGCAGCTACAGGAGCTTCTGTACCAACTCAGTTTTCTAGATCCCTCACAGTCCAGCTTTCATCCAGGTTATGACACTAAAACTGTGCTTGTGGCCTTGGTCAATGACCAAGGAAGGAAGTGAATTAGACCAGGGTCATTCAGCCATGTTGATTTTGTTAGATCTATCAGTTGCCTACCGTTGACTGTGAGTTGTTGGTGACTCATCTGCTGGACCGAACCAGGGTGGGCAGAGCTGTTCCTGAATGGTTCTGCTCATTCCCAGCTGGAAGAACTCAGTGAGTGGTGCTTGGGGATCATTTTTCATCTCCTCAGGACCTCTCATGCGGAGTCCCACAGAGTTCCATCTTGTCTCCTCTTTTGTTCAACATGTATATGTAGCCATTGGGTGAGGTCATGTGGAGCTCTGGAGTTCGGTGTCATCAATATGCTGATGACACCGAACTCTCACTCTCCTTTTGATTGGACTCAGGCCCCACAGTCTCAGTTCCTAGAAGATGGCTGGTGGCTGTGGGAGACTGAATGAGGGTGAGTAGACTGAAGCTGAATCCTGACAATACAGAGGTGATGCTAGTTGGGAAGATGATGGGTGAGGTGGCCCCCATCATCGACACGGTTCATCCACCACTGGTTACTCAGGTTCAGAGCCTGAGAGTACTCTTTGACTTGCAGCTCCACCTAGATGACAGGTTGTGGCTGTAGCGAGAAGCGTTTTCCGCCAATTACATCTGGTGCATCAACTTCGGCCATATGTCTCCATTTCCGACCTGGCCACTATCATCCATGCTTTCATTACCTCAAAACTGGACTATTCTAACATGCTCTACTTGGGGCTTTCCATGGTGATGGTCTGGAGACTGCAAAGCTGGTGCAGAATGCTCCTACCCACCTCCTTATGGGGATGGGTCACCAGGAGTACATTACACCCATTCTCCATTTTCTGCACTGGCTGCCTATAGTCTTCTGGACCTGATTCAAGGTGCTGGTTCTTACCTATAAAGCCCTATACGGCTTGGGCCACATCTATCTGCATGATCACCACACTTCCTGTACCCTTGATCACCCCTGTGGTCAGTCAGGAACGCCCTTCTCGAGGTCCCCCGGGTATTCTGGGGGGTCACTATGGAGAGGGTGTTCTTGGTGACTGCCCCAAGGCTGTGGAACTCCCTCCTGGTGGAGGCCTGGGTGGTCTCCTTCAGGATGTTCCTTCAGACATCAATGGGTGTTTTTAGACACACATTTCTCCTGGATGTTTTCTGTAACATCCTGAACTTTCTCTGTGTCTAAATCACTCATCCAGATCTTAAACATCCAGATATTTGAACTTCTGTGTGAAACTTCTCCCAGAACTTTTGTGTGTAAAAGGTTCTCCTGGTAAACTGCTTTGCTCCATGCAGCTGTGGTCACTTGGTTTCCATGGCAGCCTGTCACGTTTACAGCTGCGGCTACTTTAGGCTGCCTCAGGGCAGTGTTTGTGTGAAGAATGCATCCAGGAACTGCCTCAGGACTGTGTGTGTGTGAAAAATGAACCCGGAACTTAGGGTGAAAACAGACATGATGCTAAACACCCATTAACCACCCTTGGTGGTCATTTATGCATGTTTCAGGGCTGCATAGGCCACCAATACAGCCCTGAAACATGCATAAATAACCACCAAGGGAGGTTAAAGGGTGGTTAGCATCATGTCTGTTTTCACCCATACTTGTGGACTTGTAAACCCAGAAGATTGAAACATCTGTAACTTTAAGGTGTGTCTAAAAATGCTCAGTGCAAGACCTGGCTGTTCCGCCAGGCTTTTGGCAAGGGAGACCGGGCATAGGGTTATTATTTTTGGGAGCTGGGGTGGGGGGTTTTAAACGTGGTTTGATATTTTTTGACATCCCTCTCTCCATTGTGGGGGGGCTGTGTTTTCCCTCTCTTTTTTGGCCATTTTTGTTATTATTTTATCATGTATTTTATATATTTTATATTGAATGCTGCCCTGGGCTGCCTTTGGTAGTAGGGGCGGGGTAGTACATTAAATAAATAAATAAATAAATAAGCACAATGAGTAAAGATTAATGAGATGAAGGCCCACATTAGCACCCACCAGGTGAGTGTTGGCCTGTCAGTCTATTGGGTGTTCACCAGATGCTAGCCTGAACCCCACACGTAGCCCCCTCTCGCTCTCCACTGATGGCATCATCCAGGGACATCTCAGGTAGGACTGAAAAGAAAAACAATTTGATTCTCATGAGAATCTCGTGAAAATCGAGAATCAATATCTAGATCTCACTGGGATCTCACTAACAGTTTGAAAGTCTTGTGAGAATCTTGCTAGAAAAACAAACAAACTGTGCATACACAGATGGCCACCGGGCCAAAAGGAGGAGCCATTCCATGCATGTGCAAAGTGGCCAAAGCACATGTACAGAATGACTGCTATTTTCCAAAATGGCAGTGACACTGCTGGCATCATTTTGGAAAAGGGCTGCCCACATGCTGACCGACTCCAGCAGGCATTTTGTGCTTGTCCAGTTTTTTTTAAAAAAAAAAAAATATCGAGAAAAATAATCACGACAAGAAATTGTCAAGACTGGGGCTTTTCTCTATTCTCTTTTTTCCCCTTCTTGTTGAGAAGCCCAAGAATCGAGGGGAAAATGAGATTTGGTTTCAGCCCTAATCTCAGACCCACTGTGTGGGGCAGCATTTGCTATTGTTTGCCCATGGGAATGCATTTCATTAACTACATTGTGTGCAGCCTCACCCACATCCAGGCACTCCAGTACCACAGAGTTGCACCTCACTTAGCTGAGAGGCGGCTGCCAGAGGAGAAGGTGATTATACTCTCTCAGCTAGCAGGTGCCCGCGAGAGGAGAGAGCAAGGTAGGGGTGTAGGAAGGACTTTCTCCAGAGTATCTGCACCCATACACCTTTCTTCATTTTGGAAAGGATCTGGGAGGAGTGAGTCTGCTCAGGAGGATCCAGGGGGCTCCCTCGCTTCCCTCTGTTCCTTTCCCAAACAGAGCACCGTAGCTCCATGAATCCTATGCAGGAGCCTCGCCTCTCCCTTCCTCCCCTTAGTTCCTTTCCCAAATGGAGAGAGGAGTGCAGGCACAGATTCTTTGGAGAAGGTCCTTCCTGCACCCCCTGCTTCGCTCTCTCCTATTGCAGCTGCCTCTCAGCTGAGGGGGTGCTGTCCCTCTATTCAATTAACAGGCGTCTGTCAACTCAGACAGCACAATCGCTCTTGCCTCTAGCAGCCACCTCTCAGTTGGGAGAGCACACAAGCGCTGCTTCTGATTAAAGTGGAAAAAAAATATCTGAGTGCTCTTTCTGATGGAAAGAGCTCTTTTGCTTTCATTCATACAAAGATGAAACCTACCAGCATTTTGGAAATATGTGGTTTTTTTTGCTATTTTCCACCATTTTGGTAATTTCTGGTCGTTTCCTGTAGTTTCCAGTATTACCCGCATTTTTTGGTGATTTCAGGTATTATCAGTAATACTGAAAACTACCAGAAACTGCTGGAAAATTATTGAAAACCACTGGAAATTGCCAAAATAGTGGGAAATAGCGGGAAATCACTGAAATTGTTGAATATGTCAGTAGATTTCCTTCTTACTCCCGAAAGGTTGATATTTCCCAGTGGAATGAGAACACGTGCTCTCACTTCAGGCCTGTTTCTGATGGAAGTGGGGTCAAGGCTGTGATCCCCCTTTCCATCAGAATCAAGGCCGGGGAGAGGGAGAGCACTGAATGGTGGGTGTTTTCAGACGTGATGGGGCGGCTTCGCCCTGTCCCGAAAACAACCCAGAGATTCCCCGCCGGGATCACTCAGGCATGGCAAACAGATGTGCCGGGGATCCCGGTGGGAAATCAGGGAGGGGGCGGGGCCACGTGACGCAACGTGCGGCTGCACGTCCCTGCCCCCTCCATGCTGCCTCACCGCCCGCCCTCTGGGGAGACGTGCAGGTGGCGAAGCCAATGCCGCCACAGCATCTGGCCAAGTTCACCACGGCCCGGAATCCCCCCGGGGATTCTGGGCCATGATAGCCGACCAGACGTTACTTTTTATTGATGTCCGCCTGGAATCACTTTCACCACGCTTCTGCGGATTTTCCCACCGGGAGCCCGGGAAGCGTGGTTGAAATTGACCCCATGTGGGTATTCAGTGTGGCAAACATCTGGCGGCCACCGAACAGACATGCAGGGCACAGTGACCACATGTAGGTATTCAGCGTGGTTCACTGTGATCTTGTCACGTCTGAAAACACCCGGTGTCACTGGGGGCGGCTGCCACCAGCGCATTAAAATGCACTCAAGGGAGTTGCCTGTTTATTAATGCTATGCTCTAAACCATGTGATTGGGGGCTGCATGGTGGCTTCACAGACTGAATATAGACACCAGTGGCTATCATCTTGTTTTTAAACACCCAATATGTGAGACTGTCTAATGTCTTTGGGTATTTTCAGACGTTACGGGCGGCCGGTTCACCACAGTGAACCACCAGGGGGGGTGAGCAGTGCAACCACGCCCGGGGGTGGGAAAACGACCCAAACAGACGTGCCGGGAACGGGACCATGGGCCAGAACCGGGCCACACCATCGCGGGCCGTGGCAGCACAACAGACGTGCAGCCAAACCCCCGCCGGGCGCTAAACCCCCACAAGGCACCGGGCAGGGGCGGGACAAAGACATGGCCACCTGAGGGCAAATGAAGGCACAAGGCACACAAGGGAAACGGGAAGGGAGGGGGGAAGAGCGAGAACAGGCTGACAGCCGGCACACACAGCGGACCCGCAGCGGGGCACAATGCATGACCACATGCCCGGGAACACACACACACACACCAGGGAAACGTCGGGAAGGGGGGGGCAAGGGTGCCCGGAACACCCCACCAGGAACAATGGGAGGGATGAGGGGGGGCACCACCAAGGGACAAGGCACAGGCAGCAGCAACCCCCACCCCCACACCACCCCAGTCCAAGGAGGTGCCCCCACAGGAACAGAGGCAGTCTCGGAGAGGGGCGGACCCCCAGAACAAGGCACGTTGGGGGCCCCCGATGCACAGCAGCCCAGCAGAAAGGGTCCAGGAGGAGGAGGAAGGGGCCCCCACAGTCAAAGGGGGGCACATGCAGGGCAGCTGGGTCCGGTGGAGCCCCTCTGCAGGTCCAGCGACACTCCGGCAGGACCCACACAGGCAAGGGTAACGGACCGGTCCGGTCCGGGGGGCGGCAACCCCCAGGTCCTGCAAGCACCCGGGGGGGGTGCAGTTGGTGCCAGGGCCAGTGGGAGAGGACCGCCAGCAGCACACGGGTGGGTCGGGAGCCCACACTGAGCACCCCACCCAGCCACTGGGATGGAGGGGGCTGAGGGCCATGGGCAGGGGCAGCAGCGAACAGCGTGGTGGGAGGGAGCTCACCGAGGTGGGGTCTGCAGGTCAGGAGCAGGCAGCAGGGACCAGGGGGCCCCCCAGGACCAGGGCGGGAGCCCACACGGGGGCACCACACCGGGGGTGCCAGGGAGGCAATTCAGGGGTCACAGGCCAC
>QEPC01008191.1:172222-200233 GCA_003113815.1 Sphenodon punctatus
CCCACTAACCACCCTCCTACACCCCCGCCCCTCCTCCCTAGCCCTGAACAATGAAGCACCCCACCAAAACTTCCCCTGCTGCCCCTGCGGTCCTGAAATGTCCCAAAGTGCCGCACCCTTTGGCCACGGAACTTCGGCTTGCAGCACTTTGGCGGAAACCGCTGGCCGCTGAGCTTTAAAGCCCCAGCTACTTCCGGATGGGGGAGGGGACAAGCCGGCCCTCGCAACCGGCTTCTGCGCTCCCCCCCCCGGCATTCACAATGTTCTTTTCTTGTCCCCGCAGGTCCAGCAGAGTGAGAAGCAGCGGCACAGGAACCCCCTCCTCGCCAGCAGCAGATGGCAACAGCACACAGCAGAGGAAGGCAGACAGGTGAATAATCTGGCAACCAGTATATCCCACAGTGACATTCCAAGAGGGAGTGTTCAAACTTGCTCCTCTGCTCCCCACTGTACCATTGGAATGGCACCAAGAGGGGACTTTGGATTTGTATACGTGCAGGAAAAAATGAGTGAAGTAAAAATTCAGCTTTCCACTGCCTTCCTATGGCTTTTTCAAATGAGATGCTACCACACATAGCCACCAAGGAACCACTCATCCAGCTGCCGATCTGAAGGTGGATGGGGGATGCATGCTCCTGTGAGCCACTCGGCACCCACTCATGGCCACTACCAAAAAATCCAGAGTGCCCCATGGGGGCAAGTCAAAGAAGTGTGGTAACAGGCACCCACACATCCCCTGCCCATAGGAACTGGGGCAGTCACCCACACCAGCAGACAGGTCCCCTGCTCAGAGGCACTGTGGATGTGCCTTTGCAAGTCATACGAACTGGCCGCGTGCACTGGGGAACCCAGTTCTCCAGCACTCATGGCCAAGACATGTCAATTTCAACACCCAGCCAGATGCGCTTCCCCCCTCCCCCATGTTCCATAGCAGGGGGAGTGAGGCGGCTGATGCGGTAGCCGGTGTCACACTGGGAACTGTCCTAGATCCACCCTCCCCAGTTGAATTCCTCCCCACTCACTCCACCTGAGTGGATGCTCCTCAGCTCTGCCAATCAGCAGCCACTGACCCCCCCCCAGAGAACCCAGGAGTCCTGGCTCCCACCCCCCCCCCCCCCCCCCCCCCCCCCTCCCCCTCCCCCCCCATCCCCAAGACTTGTTCATTTTAAAACATACCTAGAAGCAGTGCCCTTCCTCTCAAAACATTGGGGGTTTTGTCTTTCTGAATTTGTGCAAATTGCCAAAAGTTAGCTTTGTAATTTTTGAGAGCAACAAATAAATAAAACAAAACAATGTATCTGTAAATTATAGGAGATGAGCATTCTTTGAGAAAACAAATTGCTTTAAGATTACAGATTTCTTAATTTTAAAATTAATAATTTTTAATGTCACATTTGCTGAAGCATCAGAGGCTTTGGAGCACTGAAGCTTTTTAACTTACCATTCTTTTTCATCCTAAATGGTGTTTTACATATATTTTCCCAAGGGCCTGCTATTTCTCTGACAGGTGTTGGAATAGCAGTTGACATCTTTCATTTTAAAAAAAAGAACTAGAACCAAGGAATAGAAGATGAGCAAATTAAAACAGTGATGCATTATCCTGATTCTGGGGGTTTTAAAGAAAGAATTCCCAGTTATAAAATATCTATTCATAAAATAGAAGTGTAGAACTAATTGCATGGAAATAAACATTAGAAATAATGATCAATATGTAACTCAGTATTCTCCTGCCAGGATTACAAAAGCTAGCCTTTTTGTTAAGACACTGTCCTAGGCATCAGTTGTGTTGGGTATATATTCCTGGCCTTTTCACAACTTCATTTATCCTGCTTCACTATTTATAAAGGAGGAAAATAATACTGGCCTATGGTATAATTTCCTATGAAGAAGAAGAAAGGTCGATTAGGGTCTAGAAGTTAGGTCCATTAGAAGCTAATAGCCAGACAGGATCAGGGAACATGATGGGAACTGGGGGAAAACAACAGGGAATGGATCCCCCATTGTGACCTGTTGGGTGCTTCTCCCAAGCCACCATGATTGGTCATGGCCATTGTCAGAGACAGGATGCTGGGCTAGATGGACCACTGGTCTGACCTAGTATGGCACTTCTTGTGTTCTTATGAGGGTGGGGGTCTCCCTCGGGGGGCTGTTGGGATGGCCTCTGGGGAGGGTCGGGGGGTAGACCAGGAGGGGTCCATAGTCATTGGGGTCATGATGGGCTGAGGAAATTATTTATATTTATTTATTTTATTTATTATTTATTTATTTAATTTCACTTATATGCCACCTCCTCATGCCGATGGCATCTTGTGGTGGCTTCCAACAAATATAAAAACAATCTAAAACAATCTAAAACCACATTAACATCTAAAAAATTCCAATATTATTTAACAAATTTAAAACACAGCCCATACAGCAATTTAACCCACCCTACCCTCCCCACCTCTGAAGGCTTGGGAGAACAGTCATGTCTTACAGGTCCGATGGAAGGCCAACAGACTCAGGGCTAGCCGTGCTTCCTCTGGGAGGGAGTTCCATAGCAGTGACCCAGTCACCGAGAACGCCCTCCCCATTGTAACCCCCCGCTTTACGCAGGGGACCTCCAGGAAGGCACCCCCGGTGGACCAAAGGGGCTGTCCTGAGTCACGGAGGGCGAGGCGGTCCCTGAGATATCCAGGTTCAAGACCATACAGGGCCTTATAGATCAAAGTCAGCACCTTGAATCTGGCCCGGTACGTTACAGGCAGCCAGTGCAGTGCATGGAGCACCGATGTTATGTGCTTTCATTGGTCCGTCCCTGTTAAGAGACAGGCCTCCGCATTCCATACTAGCTACAACCTCTGGGCCAGTGTCAAGGAAAACCCCACATAGAGTGTGTTACAGTAGTCCAACCTCGAGGTGATGAAGGCATGGATCAGGGTGGCCAGGTCGGTTCTGGAAATGTATGGGCACAGCCTCGGTACCAGATACAGCTGGCAGAAAGCCACCTTCGCCACCACATCCATCTGCTGATCTAGATGGAAGTCTGAATCCAATAACACCCCCATACTCCGAACCTGCTGGGCCACGGATGGGTGCACCCCCTCCACAAGAGGGGGCAACATCTTCCCCGATTGGCCTACCACCATCACCTCCGTCTTATCGGGATTGAGCTTCTGTCTGCTCTGTCACACCAGGTTGCCGCGACCTCCAAACATTGGGATAGCACAGAGAGGGCAGGGCCTGAGTGAGCTGAAAAAGAGAGGTAAAACTGGGTGTCATCAGCATATTGGTGGCAACGCACACCAAATCCTCTCACGATCTCCCCTGCATGTATACGTTAAACAATAAAGCAGACAGGATTGAACCTTGTGGAATGCCACAGTCCAGGGCCTGGGGGCTAGATGTTTCTGCCCCTAGGACAACCCGCTGGGTCCTCCCCAAGAGGAAGAACTGGAACCAGCTGAGGGAAGTCCCATCCAGATCCCCCAGGTCACGCAACCATCTCAACAGCAGCCCATGGTCCACTGTACGAAACGTGGCCAAGAGATCTAGCAGGACCAGTAATGTTGAGCGTCCTGCGTCCATCTCCCAGCAGAGATCGTCCACCAAAGTCACCAATGCCGTCTCTGTACCATAGCCGGGTCGAAACCCTTTTTGAAGCGGGTCAAGAAAACCGATGCTGTCTAGGTGACCCTGGAGCTGTAAGACCACCTCCCATTCAACAAACTTCCCTAAAAAGGGAAGGTTAAAGATGGGTCGGTAACTGGTAAGTGCGTCCACATCCAAAGATGCCTTCTTCTACAGGGGGCACACCATGCAACTCCCCTGCCGAAGGGACACATTGATCACTCCTGCCAGCACTGGCCCCAATGTGTCCCTGGAGGCTTTCACCAACTAAGACGGGCAAGGAACTAATTCACAACTGGTGGCCCTAACCGACCCCAGGATCCCCACAGCATCGGCTGGCATCACTTCCTGAAACTCATCCCAGAAAGATACTCATCCCAGAAAGATGGACCAGACGGAGCCCTCATCACCTGATGCTCCATTTCTACTATCTCTAATCCAGTGTCGAAGTTGCTCTGGATTCGAGTCATCTTGTCTGCAAAGTAGATGGCAAACTCTTCACAGCAGGCCTGGCACAAGTCCCCATCCAGGTGGAGGGAGGCCGGACTGACCAGCCCCCGCACCACCTGGAACAGCTCCGCTGGATGTGACTTTGCAGACACTATGAGGGTGGCAAAGAATTCTTTCTTTGCCACCCTCACAGCGTCAACGTAGGACTGCAAATGGACCCTACGAAGAAGTCGGTCAGATTCAGCATGAGTCTGACACCAGCATCACTCTAGTTGCCTGACTTCCTGCTTCATACCCCGCAGCCCCTCAGTAAACCAAGGGGCCCTGCGGTGTCCCACAGGGAGACATATTAGATCTGCAAGTGGGGACAGATGCTTAATATCTCTTCCGCTCACTAGCCCACAGACAGATGGTGTGGTGATTGTTAATCAGAGGGTCCCTGACCTGCCCTTGGCTTGATTAGTGACATCAGTTGCTAATAAGTTAACTATGGTCCGGGAGCTGACCCTGGATCAGACAGCTGACTTTGCATGTATTATGGAGACCTGGCTGGACCTATATTGGCTGACATTGTTCCAGCTGGGTACTCCATCAAGTATCAGTTATGGTCAGAGGAATGGGGGTGGGGGCGTGATTTACCCATTATTTTTAAGGAGACATCGTCTGAGAGAAAATTTTCAGTGCAAACTGTCATGGGAATTGAGGGTCTCCTGGCCGGAGACAGAGTGGGGTTGCTGCTGATATACTGTGCACCTACTTGTACAGCAGCTTCCCTGCCCGCTCTGAGTGAACTGGTGTCGGAGGTGGTCTTGCGGTCCTCCAGGATGATGTTCCATGCCAATACCAGTCTTGGAGGGGTGGAGCATGAGTTCATGGCCACTATGACAACCATGGGCCTGTCTCAGATAGTTGTTGGCCCTAAACATGTTGAAGGACATACCCTGAACATGATATTTTGCATGGGCCTTGAGGTGAGGGATCCTTAGTGGGGGAGGTTTCAGCGGTGCTCTTGTCATGGATGGATCATTATCTCCTCAAGGCCGGTATCCTGGCACTCATCGGTCCCCAGAGGGGTGCTGAGTCAGTTCAGTTGGGGTTGCTCTGGAGAGGTTCCCTCTGATTTCAATGGCCATCCACTCGATGACCACGTGATCTTTTGGAACTCTGTGTTGATGGACTTTTGGAACTCCGTGTTTGTGGAGGCCATCGAACGTACGGCTCCCAGATGTCTGCTCCTGAGCCGCTGACAATGCAGGTCCCCGTGGTACATGGAGGAGCTGCGGTGTATAAAGTGAGAAGGGCGGTGGTTAGATTGATGGTGGCGCCATTCTCATACTGAATTTGACAGATTGTGACATAGTGTCTGATTATATACCTATGTCGTGGTGCTGCAGGCAGCAAAGAAGGTTGTCTTTGCTGCCCTCATTGCATCTGCTAAGTTTAGTCCAACTGAGATTTTCTGGGTGGTGAGGGGGCTGGTGAATCCAGCCTCCCTCCACTTAGATCCAGAATTATCTGATGCTTTTTGTGACTTATTGTCATGGGAGTGAGTATGAAGGAACAAATAGCCAAATGATGATGGGGGAAGGGATCCGGGGTACTCAGGAGGGGGGGGGAATCACCAAGAAGGAAAACCTCTCAGTCAGTCTCCTGAGTCTGTCGAGACAGTTCTCGTCCTTGCCACCAGGTAACCTGGCCTCAGAAGAGAGGACTCATCATCGAGATGATTCTAGTGAGAGAGGGAAGCACCTGAAACTAGGGAGGAACCGGAAGCCTTAGAAAGCAACCGAAAGTGATACAGGAAAAGGGGTGCAAGAAAAGGACTGAGCAAGAAGGGCATCGGGCCAAGAAAGAAAGCCAGCTATGGGGAGAACTGGGCAAGGAAAGGCTCAGGAAGGATGGGCGACCAGGGGGGAATCTGGACCAAAGGGGTAAGGGGAACCCTGCACAAGGGAAACAGAATAGGACAAGGCAAGGGGGGGGGGACCCAATACCCAGACAAAACCGAGCTGGGCAACAAGGGGGAGGGTAACCCTAGATTAGGACGAGGGGGTATGCCAGGACAGGACACTGGCTAGGGAGTGGGGTTCTGGCGATGCAAGGGATCATCAAGACCAGGGAGCAAGACTATGTTCTCTTCGCTGGCTCCCCCTTCCTGAACGTGTCCTGATTAAACTCCTGGTATTCACGTTCAAAACATTCCACAACCAAGCTCCCCCTTACCTCTCGGACCTAATCTCCCTACGCACTCCTGCACGCGCTCTCTGCTCTTCCTCTGCCCCGTCCCTCCCTCCCCTCCCTCCCTTGTTTCTCCTGCTCATCTAACTGCCTTTGACCCTTCTCCCTCGCTGCCCCCCCATGCCTGGAACTCCCTCCCTACCCACAGCCGCCTTGTCCCCTCCCTCCGCTCCTTCTAATCCCTCCTCAAGACCCACTTTTTCCTCACCACCTTTCCCAATGCCTGCTAGTCGTTCCCATATACCTATTGTCTGCCCTCCTCTGCAGACTGCTGAAACCAGCCTGACTGTAACCAAGTCAAGCACATGCACCTGAGACTTCGCATCCACTTGAATGTTTGTTGGTCTTCTCCTCTGTCTCTCCCACTGTCTCCTTTCCCTGTCTTCCCCTCCTTGTCTTTTAGATTATAAGCCACAGACAGGGACCTCATCTATTTCTATGTTCTGTAGAGCACCAGGTCACACTACTGGCGCTATATAAATAAATAATAACAACAATAATAACAATAATAATAATAATAATGTTATTGCAGGAAAACTAGGAAACAAGACTATGGCAGAACAGGGGGTTCAGGGTTAGGAATCAGGACTCTCGTAACTGACGTTCCAACTTAACTGCAGGGACCAGAGCTATGGTCAGAGAGGAGAGCAGGGGACGGGCAGGACTAAAGAGGGTGAGACCTATGCCCTAAAGGGAAAATGAGATTATGGTGCACAAACACCACAACATACATTGAGTCACAAGGAGGGAGACCACAATCCACAGGAGAGGGGAAACACGGCACCATACCCTACACACAAAGGGAAACAGCAAGGCTCCGAGAATCTTAGTATGGAAGACCACAACCAAGAAACCAGTAGGGAGGGAAGACAGACAGGGTGACCGGGCAACCGGGCAACCAACACAGCAAGCACAACCACCCACCAACACACACTGGTAAGAGCAGTTGCTCCCACAGTGTCTTGTTGCCACACCCAGGCTTAAATGCCAATGGTGGCCAATCAAAGCTGAGAGGCAGAACAAGGGAGAGAAGTTGCAGCTGGGGAAATGGGTGTGGTCACACTGGGGAAGCAGAGGCACAAGGAATAACATGGAAAGGGGAAGCTGACTGATCAACACCATCTGAGGTGGTGCTAACCTCTAAAGCAGCACCTCCCAGGCCAAGGGTTCAAGACCCAGCCATGACACTTATTTGTGGACTTTTCTGCAGATAAAATCACTCAGATCCACCATGATTTTGATGCTGCACTTTTAGTAGTGGGTGAACCAGAGGGAGTTGAAGCCCCATCTTGTCCTGTTCTATGGCATCAATTTCAGTGTGTGTCACCCTCTGATGCGGATGATATTCTAGGAGCTGTTCTAACCACTTATTGTGAACTGGACCTATGCCCATCCTGGCTGGTTAAGGCCAGTCGGGAGATGTTGGGGCCACTGCTGACTGGGATAGTCAACACCTTCCTTAGGGAGGGCAGGGTTCCAGACTGCCTCAAGGAGGTGGTGGTGCGGCCCCTGCTCAAAAAAACATCATTAGATGCTGCCCCCCTGGCCAGCTGTCGACCTGTCTCTAGTCTTCCCTCTTTAGGGAAGTTTTTTGAGTGGGTGGTAGCTCGGCAGCTTCTGGAGTGTCTGGATTGATTCAGTTTCCTTCCTGGATCGCTCGCAGTCTGGCTTTCGACAGGGTTATGGCACTGAGACTGCACTTGTGGTCTTGGTTGATGATCTCTCCCAAGAATTGGACCAGGGTCGTTCAATCCTTTTGATCCTATTAAGTCTCTTAGCTGCACTTGATACCATTGACCATGAGTTGTTGGTGACTCAGTTGTGGGACAGAACTGGAGTGGGAAGGACTGTCCTTGAATGGTACCGCTCTTTCCTGGCCGATTGCTGTGATTGTGATTAGTTTAGGCTTGCAAATTTCTGTAGTGGCTTGTGAAACCCATGTCTTGGTTGAGTCCATTGCTCCTTGCATTCAGCAGGCTGATGAATTTTTGTTCCCTTGAGAGCCTTTTGAAGGTGTTGTGAAAGCTGCATTTCAGGACTAGGATGGAGAGATGAGAAATGGCGTGATCATTTTGGGAAAAGTGGACGCCAACAGTAGAATCTGTGTTCATGTCCATAATCATTTTCCTGTATGAGTTCATGCATTTCTGTTAGGGTTGGTGGGTTTCATCTACATACTTCCCATGGGGGCATTTGGTGTACTGGATGAGGTAGACCAGGTTATTGAATTTTCAGTTATAGTTTCTGTGTATTTGGAGTGGGTTTCCACAGGCCGCTGTTTGCAGCAGAGATGTGTGGGCAGGTCTTGCATCTTCTGTCCTAGCATGGCCTTGTTCCTATGGGAGTAGGGCTGTTCCTGGTATTGGGGAGCTTGCTGCAGATAAGTTGGGAGAAGTTGGGGGATTGTTTGAAGGCTAGGTGAGAGGGTTCTAGAAATATCTCTTTTAGGGTAGGATCCCCATCATGTATAGGTTGCAGTTGTTTGATGATGTTACGTATGGGTTTCAGTTTGTGGGTTACCTTGAAGAAAACTACCTAGAGAAATGTACAACCAAACCTTTCCTATACCTAAGATACATAGACAACATTTTCATCATATGGGCAAAAGTACTGAACTTCCTAATTGCATTCCACTGAAATATCAACGATCACCACCCCTCAAACAAACTAACACTGGAACACTCCTTTAATAAGGTCAACTTCCTAGACACCACTGTCAGCATAAAAAATGGATCTCTACAGACAGCAATATACAGAAAACCTACAGACCACCATACATACTTCCAGTGATCCAGCAACCATCCTAGACACACCAAGAAATCTTTCATCCATAGCTAAGTTCTCAGATATCACAGAATATGTTCAGAGGAGAATACCCATGATGCTCACCTGGCCACACTAAAAACTGTGTTCACCGAAGAGGGGTACTCCATCAGAGAAGTGGACTGCATAATAGAACGGATTATCAAAATACCTGGAAATAGCCTACTAAAATACAAAAAGAGGAACATTTCAATTGTTCTAATTGTCACCTACCACCCCAAACTGGAATCCATACGTGACATCATCAAACAACTACAACCTATACATGATGGGGATCCTACCCTAAAAGAAATTTCCAGAACCCCCTCTTCTAGCCTTCAAACAACCCCCCAACCTCTCCCAAATTATTATCTGCAGCAAGCTCCCTGATACTGAGAACAGCCCTACTCCCACAGGAACAAGGCCATGCCAGGACAGAAGATGCAAGACCTGCCTACACATTAGGGATGGGTGAACGCGGTTCGGTAGTTTGGTGTTCAGCCCGAACTCGGCCTGTTCGGACAACCAAACGCGAACACGAACACAAACACAAACATACCAAACGTTACCGAACGGCGAAATGGCAAACATATCGAACATATCCGAACACCGAACAACGAAATGACCGAACAGTTCGTTCAGTTCGAATCGCGTTCGGTTGTGTTCGGGTGGCTAAAACGTGGTCTTCTGTCAGGTCACTGGAAGGCCAAATGTAGCAGGGAGGGGGAAGTCATTTGACTCAGCTAGGAGCAGACTTCCAGGCACCAGGGGTGGAGGGTGGAGAGTGGCTTGGAGTAGCAGCCAGCCTGATGAATCACCATCTCTTTTCGCCTCAGACCACTGGCTTGGCAGTCTATGATTGGCCACGGGCTAGGCTGCACGGAGCCAATGGGGCTGATTTGAGGCGGGCGCAGCAAGAAACAAAACTGTCTGCCTCCCCCCTTCCCAATACCTTCTGAGCTAGTCACTGTTTCTGAGCAGCAGGCGTTTCAGAAGGCTCCCTCACCCAGCATTTTCCAGCTCCCCAATCCATTGCCATCCTCCTCCTATTTCACCCATCCAACCCATCTACCCCCATATTCTCATTTATTTACATTAGCTTTGATAGATTTAGTTGTTATTTTTTGTTTTTATCCCTCCCTGTGTTCAATCTTCAATCTTCCTCCTTCCCTCCCCCCTCCATTGAATATTCCCTCCCCATTCCCTTCCCCTGTTTTTTTGATTCATTAGAGTAGTAGTATATTATTAATTTATAGATTGATTTAGGTTTCATTTCAGTTTTGTACCCCTCCTTGTCTTGTTTGTGATTGCCCCCCAACCCCCATCCCATATATTCATAGGTAGATAGATAGGATTAGGTCGATACATTTTTGTTTGAGTAGTTTAGTTTAAGGTTTACTGATAGAGTGAGTTTACTGTTTTCTGTGATTCAGCTTTAGGGTTTGTTGGAGTTATTCATAGCATTTAGAATACATTTATTAGTTAGGTAGTTAGTTAGTTATTAGTGTAGATATAGAGATATAAATATTTGATAAAAAAATTCAATAAAATTTTTTTAAAAAATTATATATTAAAAAACATTGTTTTTTTCGGGAGAAATGGAGAAGGGAAGGAGAGGCCGATCTGCTGCCCGTAGGGGAGGCAATGGGGCACGTCCCAGAGGCCGTGCACGAGGAGCAGCAGCAGGCAGCAGCAGTAGCCAGAGGCAGAGCGCCTCACCCCCTCCCAAAATCAGGAGGCCTGCTTTAGGGGCCCAGGGTGCTCTGCAACGTCTCCTGGCAGTGCCCTCCACTGACACTCAGGGCACTGGAAGGCCTGCAGGACTTGAGGCTCAGGCTGCTGCATCTGTGTCTGCTGTGCGTGGTGATGGAGCAGGAGCTGGGGCTGCTTCTTCTACCGATGTTCCTCCAGGGCCACCAATGTCCCCCACAGTCGAGGAAATCCCCAGTAGCCCAGAGCTGGTGGATCCCACCCCGGCTGCTAGAGGCAGGGCCCGATCCCCGGGCAATGCCAGTACTAGGGACTGGGAGAGGAGGAGTGGCAGCAGCGGCAGCTGCAGCAGCACTAGCAGCCACAGAGGGGGGCACAGGGAGAGTGCCAGCAGCATGGCGGGCACGGGCAGTCTACCCTCCGGGTCCCAGTACTCCCCTTCTGGGGACATCGCCATGATCGCTGGGGACAGTGAGGAAGAGGCAGCAGTCAGTGACACTAGTGCCGCAGAGGATATCTATGTCCATGAGGCAATGTCTGACCCTCCTCCTCCCAGAGCTGCATCACCACCAGTGCCACAAAGTTCTCCCTCTCCCAGCAGCACTGGCAGCAGCACGTCTGCCGGGGCGGGCAAGAAGGCAGCAGGAGGGGGAAAAAAATCCACTGTCTGGGAGCATTTTAAGCAGGTGAGGGCAGATGATCCCAGAGAGGTGCAGTGCACGCTGTGCCAAAAGGTGGTGAAGCGTGGGCGGGCGCTTGCCAACCTTGGCACAACTGCAATGGCCAGGCACCTGAAGGCATGCCACAGTGCTGTGTTGCTGAGCGGGAAGGCAGGCGAAGTGGATGCCAGCGGGTTCCCGACTCCAGCGGCCAGTCGCCCGGCCCATTCAGCGGGCCAGCGTTCTGCAGCTACTGCTGCTGCCTCTACCAGCAGCAGGAGCATTATGGGGGCAGAAAAACTGCAGGAGCCTCCCCAGCAGCACCGCCAGTCCACCATGGAGGAGATGGGGTGGGGCGATGTGTCGAGGCCATCGGCAGGGCGCCGTGGCACAGGCTTCCAGGAAAAAGGCAAGCGCCTGGTTGCCGAGATGATTGCCCTGGATGGCCAGCCCTTCTCCATTGTGGAGGACAAGGGCTTCCAGCGTCTGCTTGCGTTCCTGGCTCCCAACTTTAAGCTTCCTTCCCGCTCCGCCCTGAGTCGGACTGTGGTCCCACAGTTATATAGGGCTTTGAAGGAGCGGGTGAGGGAGCAGCTTGCAGGGGCTGGGGGGGCAACGGTCCACTTCACCACGGACCTGTGGTCCTCCAGGAACGCCCAGCATGCCTACCTGGCAGTGACTGCACACTGGTGGCAGGACGCAAAGGCAGTGCTTGGCAGTGGCAGGAGGGGACCTGAAGCAGGGTATAGGTGGGCCCTGCTTCAGTCCCAAGTTATGGACAGCTCCCACACCGCAAGGAAGGTAGAGGCAGCCCTGACCACCATGGTGAGGGAGTGGCTCACGCCAGGCGTGGCCTTCACCAAGGGGTGTGTGGTCACGGACAACGCGGCCAATATGCTTAAGGCAGTCCGTGACGGGGGGTTCACGAGTATCCCTTGCGCCGCACACACCCTCCACCTGGTGGTGAAGGACGCTCTGGGCTTGGGTGATAAAGGCATTGGGCCAGGCACCCTTAGCTCCCTGGTCGAGCGGGGGAGGAAGCTGGCGGGCTTCTTCAACCGCAGCGTGAAGGGCAGCGAACTCCTCCGGGAGAAGCAGGCTGAGCAAGGGTCCCCGGTGCACACCCTGATCCAGGATGTCTCCACCCGGTGGAACTCCACCTTCCTGATGCTGGAGCGGCTTCTTGAACAGAAAGCCGCCCTGCATCAGGTGGAACTGGAGACAGACATCGAGTCACCTCCAGGGTACAACAGGGAGGAATGGGATATTATATCCCAAACCGTCTCTGTCCTGAGACCATTCCTGGCCGTCACGGAGACACTGAGCAGCTCCACTGCCACCCTCAGCCAGGTGACCCCGCTGGTGCATAGTCTCCACAGCAGCCTGGATGAGATTCTTGGGGCGGTGGGGCGGGATCGTGGCCCTCAGGGAAGGAGAATGTGCGACGAGGCGATGGAGCTAGCCGACAAGTTGAAGGCGGGCCTGAGCGCTCGCTTTGGTGACCTCCTGCGCCGGGACGAATATGTCCTGGCAACCATGCTGGACCCCAGGATCAAGGGCAGCATGGCACGGGAAAGTGCGCACTATGGCCTCCAGAAGGGGATGCTGGTCGATAAGGTCAGGCAGGCAGAGCGGGCCATGCAGCGGGATGCCCCTGGGGATGGTGGGAGTAGGAGCAGCGACCCTCAGCCATCTGGGTCTATCCCTGCCTCCAGCAGCAGCAGGACCCTTACTGCCAGCAGCTCCTCCTCTGTTCTGTCCACTCAGGGGAGCATGGGGACCAGCAGCACAAAAGGGCAAGCAGCGTGGCTGAGGGCAGTGGGGCAGGTGGTGCCCACCCAGAGCTACCGGAGGGAGTATGATGGCGCCTCAGCAGCAGTGGAGACCTATCTGGAGGAGGAGCCTTGCATAGAACCCGGCAGCGATCCCTTGGCCTACTGGGCCAGCAAGGCCCAAGTGTGGCCGGCCCTGTCCAAAGTGGCCAAGGGATTCCTGTCCTGCCCACCAACCAGTGTCCCCAGCGAGAGGGTGTTCTCCATCGCGGGGGACATATGTTCCCCGCACCGCCTGAGACTGGGGGCCAAGTTGGTGGAGCAGTTGCTCTTTCTCAAGGTGAACCTTCCGCTGCTGGGATTCCCGGAGCTGCCCCTGGACAAAGAGTGATGGTGCAGTGGCACACGCCATCCATCCCATGCCAGGGGCAGTCGTGGGACAGGGCTCCTCCTCCTCCATCCAGGGCTCGGCTGCTAATAGTACTGTGCTGCTGAGGTGCTGTCCCTCCGTCCCAATGCTTGCACCCACCCTGCCTCTCTCTCTTTGCCTCTCTCTCTCTCTCTCTGTCTCTCTCTCTCTCTCTCTCTTACTAGACGGCCTAGGCCGCCTTATCTGACTGACCTCATGATGCAGGCTGGGCCTAGGAAACAAACAAACAAACTGTAAGTCTGCCACCCGGCCTATGACTACCCAATTCCTCGTGGGGCAGAAGCTGAAGGACAAACCCTCTCCCCTTTCCACAAAGAAAAAGAACAGCTTTCTGGGAAATCACAGTGGGCATCCCCAACCCAGCCCCGCTCTCTCATTCCTCGTGAGGAATCTAAAGGGAGAGCTGTTGCAAGTAGCAGACGCTGCCACTTTAGCCCCACAGCACCCTCCATGTCGGGACCCACTCGCAGGGGGGGGCTGTGGCAAAGTACAAGCGGCCCCCCTCCCCAAAAGCCTACTCCTCCACGGATCCCGGCTGAAGCTGGCTGCTGAAAATAAAAGCCCCTCCGACCACCGGTGCCCGCCACCTCCCGACCCCTGCCAAGGAGCCTATCTCTCTTTCTCTCTGTCTTACCCACCCACAGAAACACCAGCAGCCCTGCACCTCCTGGGGGCTTTCTGCTAGTTGAGACCCTTCTGCTGGCACCGCACATCTTTGGGTTACTACGCTACTTGAGGTGGCATGTGCTGCTGGAAGGGATCTAGTAGCTGACTGTATGAGAATTATGCCACCCACCTGCCAGCCAGAACTTCAGCAAATAGGGAGGGATAAAAGAGAGAAATGGTACGAAGCTCGTAACAATAAAATTTAACAATTTACTTAACACTTAACACTATACTTAACAAAATACTAACAAACCTTAACAAAATACTTAACACTATAAACAGGAAAACAGAACAACAACAAAAGCAACATTTCAAACAAAAGCAAACATGAAAAGGAAACTTACAAAACACAACCTAAGAGTCTCTGTCTCTGCTACGTCGGCCACTTAAGTTGGCCTGTCAGTGCCCCCCCCTGTTTGGGGAAAAGGCAGGAGGATTTCTGGCGGCTGGCAGTCCAGAGGGCAGGCAGCCACCGCGGAGGGGTCCGCCGCGCCGCTCTTCATGGCGTCATGCCACCTGGAGAGTGCCTGGTGGTAGACCCGCAGGCGTTGCTGCTCCGCGGCCACATACTGGCCGTAGGCCACCACCCGCCGCTTCTCGGAGCGCACCGCCCGCAGCTCCTCCAGCAGGCACTTCTCCAGGTCGGCGGTGGAGCGGTCGACCTCCTCCTTGTGCCGACGCGATGAGCGACGCAGCCGCTCGCTGACTTCCCTTGCGTATGCGCGGTCTTCATCGCTGGCATCGGGGTTCGCGGCGGCGGTGAGGCTAGAGGCAGAGGGAGGGGAAGGGCGTGTATGCCTCCTTTTTCGGGAGGCCTTCCCCCCCCTTTGCAGGCGCGGTGGCTCCACAGGAGCTGCAGCAGCAGCTTCAGCTGCGCCGGCGGAGTCCTCCTCCTCCTCGCCTGCCCGCCTCACCCGGATGTCGTGGGTCCGCTCAATGTGGGTGAGCAGCCCAGATGTTGTGCCCTCCCTCTGGCGCCGGAAGGCTTTATTGCAGATCTAGAAAGAGCAGAAAAAGAAAGGAACATTAGCATTATTATATTATTAGCATTTCTATAGCACCAGCGATGTACCTGGGGCTTTACAAAAAAATAAGATAGACACGGTCCCTGCCCGAGAGCGTACAATCTAAAGATCTGTCTTTATGGTCTGTCTAAATGGTCTGTCTCTGTCAAGCCCTGCCTGCATTCTGTCTCCACGAGTGGGTGGACTGGGTGGCCATCCAATCTGTCCTTGCAGGGGACTTTCATTCCTAACAGGTCAGAGGGTAATCCATCCAATGGGTGCTGCTGCTGCTGCTCCTTCCAACACTGCCTCTGCTCTGTTCCCTGGGGTCTGTGCCTCAGCAATCCAATGGGTGCTGCTGCTGCTCCTACCAATATGCCTCTGCTCAGCTCACTCACTGTTCCACGGGCTCTGTGCACGAGCAATCCAATGGGTGCTACTGGGCGGCCAAGTGAGTCACCACTGGGCAAGGCTCGACCACTTCGCAGAATAGCTTGTTGAGCTCTAGAGAGTATGTTGCAGTGAAGCCTGTTGTTCCAGTCCCCATGACATACCTTGCATGTGGCGATTCTGTCGCCCTTGACGAAAAAGCGCCAGACGTCCGAGGACTGGCGCTGGATTGGTGGGGAAGACGGTGAGCTCCGCCTTGGTGTCCTGCGGCGCCGGCGACTTGTCCTCCTCCGCCTCCGGGGGCTGGTGGAAGCAGGGCCGGCCTCGGGAGTAGAGGAGGAGTCCGATTCCTCTCTGAAATGGGAATACATAAAGCACCAAGTTAATATCACGCATTTAATGATGATGCCTCTAATCCTCCCTCCTTGTGGGTGCTAGGGACGGCAACTAAAAATAACATAAAGCACGTGCAAATCCTGCCATCCCAGGGGCTGCTAGGGGATGCTGCTGCTAGATAGAGCAACTGGAAAGCCACCCCTTGCTGGCACGTGCAAATCCTGCCATCCCAGGGCTGCTAGGGGATGCTAGATAGTGCAACTAGAGAGCCACCCCTTGCTGGCACATGCAAATCCTGCCATCCCAGGGCTGCTAGGGGATGCTAGATAGCGCAACTAGAAAGCCAAGCTGCCCCTTGCTGCCACGTGCAAATCCTATCCTGTCATCCCAGGGCTGCTAGGGGATGCTAGATAGTGCAACTAGAAAGCCACCCCTTGCAAGCATGTGCAAATCCTCCCATCCCGCCCCTGGCTGGCACACTCTAACTAAAAAACGAATACAGCCTTTCTTGTCTTAAAAGTAAAAAAAAGGTTTACAAACCTTGCAGAAATCACAGTAGAGCCCCCTGCTTCTGCCTCGTCTGAGAGGGAAGACACCACCGTTGCCACGGGAGGGGCAGGGGCAGGGGCAGGGGCAGCAGCAGCGGCCGCCGCCGCCACCTCCTCCTCCTCCTCCTCCTCCGCTGCCAACTCCTCCGCCATCAAACGTGGCCCCAGCTGGTAGATGCAGCCACCTTGATAAAATCTCTTCATATTTTTTTTTGACAAAACCCATACACCACAGTCACCCACAACACACACCAACCCACCCAAACACACAGCACAGCCAAAACCTACACAATCACAACCAAAACACATGAACAAGCAGCCACCCACACAAACACACACTCTCTCGCCTCACTCGCACACCACGCACATGAATTTCCTGTTTCCGGCGCAATTTATGGCTTCCCACGATCTCGCAATATTTCTGACCGAACGGTCGAACGCGAACGCACGACCCAATCGCGAACGAACCGAACGGCCGAACATGAACGCGAGACCTGCCCGAATGACCAAACACGAACATGCGAACCGCACGCGGCCGAACCGAATGGCCGAACACGAACGCGCGATACGGTCGAACGGCCGAACACGAACACACGAACCGAACGCGGCCGAACCGAACGCGGCCGAACCGAACGGCCGAACATGAACCGCGATCTGTTCACCCATGCCTACTACACATCTCTACTGCAAACAGCATCCAGACACCCTTTGGAAACCCACTCCAAATACACAGAAACTATAAATGAAAATTCAATAACCTGGTCTACCTCATCCAGTACACCAAATGCCCCCACGGGAAGTACGTAGGTGAAACCCACCAACCCTTCAGAAATGCATGAACTTGCACAAGAAAATAATTATGGACAAGAACACAGATTCTACTGTTGGCATCCACTTTTCCCAGAATGACCACACCATTTCTGATCTCTCTTTCCTAATCCTGAAAGGCAGCCTTCACAACACCTTCAAAAGCCTCTCCTGGGAACAAAAACTCATCAGTGTGCTGGATACAAGAAACAATGGACTCAACAAAGACATGGGTGCCATAAGCCAGTACAGAAATTTGCAAGCCTAAACTAATCACAAATTTGCAAGCCTAAACTAATCACAGTCACAGCAATTTTCAGGGGACTACTTATTGACTCTTCCCTCCACCCTTTCAAATGTAACTGCCCCACCCCTAATCTGTCCCTACCTTCCCATGATGTATTGTTCCCCAGTCTCTTTATATACCTATCTTGCTTTGCTTTGCTTTGCTCAGTCTGCAGTTTTGACTTGCATGACGAAGGATCCTCTGAGGTCTGAAAACTTGTGAGCCTCCACCAACTTTAATTGATCCAATAAAAGGCATCACCATGCTATTTTGTCTCTACGACCTATTTTGGGGACCAACACGACAAACACACTCCCTTTCCCTGAGCAAACTTTGGGTAAAGAATAGAGACTGGATACATAGACTAGAACCAGGAACTGGAAAAAGGGCTAAATGAAAAACAGCTACTGGGCAGATTTGGTCCATGGACATTAGGTTCTCCACCCCTTGTGTAGAACACCTTGGAAACATGACTGAAGTGAATCCTAAAGACCAAGAAATGAAAATGCAAATAAATAACATAATTATATAAATTGAAATATAATATTTTGAAAGAAAACACATGATTTATATTCTAATCACCTCTTTTTTAGGGAAGGAGAAGGGCACTACTTTGTGTTTTTTGATAACTTGGAGGTTACAAACTGAGAGTACCCTCTTAGTTATTTTTAAGGAGAATTGGTTTTGTAACACAGGTTTTTCTGAAGATAAATTGTACAAGGAGTTGGGACCTTTCCAAAGGATCACTAAGGGGCACAGGGTATGTCCTGGAGCAAGTTTATTTAATTTACTTACACTTTTAATTCTATTTAAGATTACTCTGCATTTTTAAATTTCAGTGTCCTTGCTCTGCTCTGACCCTTTAATTTTTAAATTGAGCAACATTATCATACTGCAGAGGATTTTTGTTTTTTTAAAAAGTTAAGCAGTGTAACTTGTGTTGCGCGGGAGCATACATGCACCCCCACCCATCCTACTTGGTGTTCACACGGACAAATACTGAGCGAACACCCATCCCCGCACCCACTGTTGGCTGTTTGCATGGACACACACACCCCTTACACCTGCCCGAACACCAAGCAGTGGGTGGGGGGGAATCCATGTAAAAATGGCTTTGAGACATAAATATAATCCAAAGACCCGAAACAACAAAGACGTTATGTCATCCATAGATTGTGTAACCCCACTTGGGATCACAAACCATCGTTTAGGAACCTGTCTTATGTGATTGTTCTAACTGGGTTTAATTTACATTCCCCTATCTTTCCATCAGGACAAGGAGGTGCCATTTCCTCTGTTTTAACCCCCAAAGTTGGAGAAGGAACATTAAATAATAAAATCCTGAGTCAGCTGAGGTGTTCAGAGGCAACCCCTACTTGCGTGTAGATCTGTGGAATAGGTCAAAGTTCTTAACTAAAACTTTCCTTTCAAGCAAAATGCATTTTCTAAAAAATGAACCATTTAATTTTCATAAAAATGTAACAGAAAAGTGAGGTAAAATGAGTTTTCAACCCACTCAAAAATCTCATTGAGAATGGGCTTCTCAGTGAGATTTTCTGGGTCTAGAATCTTGCAGGAATTGGTGTTCTGAATGCCATTCTTGCAAGATTCTCGAGCACTGAAAAATTAACCCCCAAAATGTTCTGCACATACACAAAATGGCAAAGTGTTGGGTGGATTTCGAGAATCTCATGAGATTCTCAAAAACTGCTCTGGGTATTCGCAAAATAGTCACCAGGGGGCTGCACATGCAGAAAATGGCCATGGTGGCAATTTTCCACATGCACAGAGCATTTGGGGGATTTCTGAGAATCGTGTGAGATTCTAGAAAACTAGGGCTGAAGCTGCAACTCCTTTTTCTGTACCAATATTTCATTCTGCCATTTCAAAATTGCCTGTGACTTTCTGCATTTTTTCCACCAGCATTCTGCTAATTCCTCACCCTTTTCTTTGTGATATTGGATTTATTGGAATAATCTCGGAAAGTGTCGGAATAATCTCGGAGAGTGTCAGAAGAAACATTGTTCTGCTACTTTCGCACCGTGACCACATTTCAGAAAGTGCTGGCGGAAGTAGCGGAATGAAAGTAGTGGAATGAATGTCTCTATCACACCGTGCTCCTCATTGCAGAAGAGCTCTTTTTGTCAGAAACAGCTTACCGTTTCAGCCCTATCAAAAACCCTAGTGAGATCTCGCAAGATCTCTCTGGGTTTGTGAGAATCTCACAAGATTCTCAAAAATGTGCAGCATTCTCATTTCACCTCTATAGAAAATCCCAAAATGATGACAAAAAAGAGATATACTATCCTTCTCATTTTTTTTTCTTTTACAGGATAGAAATGCATTTGCATTGACACTTATTCTTCTGCTTGAGACCATTCTTGAACTTAGCATTATAGCTCCTTCGAGTCATGTAGTGTTTCCAAAATAATTCGCTCCAGGCACCCTCAAAGTAGGGCTATAATGAGAAATCAAGATTACTCAATGGGTAATTTCAGACGTGACAGGCCTCTCATCCCACCACGCTTTACCCTTGACCAGGATCCATCTCGGATCCCGGTCCGTGATCAGGTCATCCGTCCTTTAGACTCACCGGCCTGATCTTGGAGGGGGGGGGTTGCGCAGCACAACTTGCAGCCACTCAGCCCTGCTCCCTCATGCTCCCTCGGCCGCCCACCCACGGGGAGATAGGTGGGCGTAGTGGCTAATGAGTCCGCTGCGCCTGATCCCGTATCATGGTTTGGGGCATGATTATGGAAAGGGGCAAGGTAACCGATGTTACTTTTGCCCCTTTCTTGATTGTGCCTAATGGAACCATGGTTCTGGCCTTGAGACTGGCCTCAGGGCCAGAACCGTAGTTAGTTGTGACCCCCACCAGAGATTCACTGTGGTGAACATCTGGCATGGGTCACACAGATGTTCACGCAATCGCTGCCACCACATGGGATCCACTGTCATTCAGTATGGTGAACAGCAATCTCGTAATGTATGAAAATACCCAATATCTCTTCAAAATCCCAGTACTCCGTTCATCCTAGGACAAACTGAGAAAAAAATCACTGCACATGCACAAAATGGTGCAGTGTGCTATCACTACCATTTTTGGCATATTGGTATAATATTTCACATAATAGATTCTCCAGGGAAAATTCTAATTTAATCACTTGTATTATTTAACTCGATTATTCATTTTCTTTATTACTGTAATGACTTTGGCAAAAGTACTAATGCTTAGTCTATATTTCTGCAAGTTCCTAAAGTAATTAGATTAGAAATTATGCAGTGAGAACCTATTTATAATTCTAAGCAGTTTTGCACATGTGCAATGCATTCTTTTTTTAAAAAAAATGTTTCTCACCAAGAACTTGTTCTGGGACTGAGAACTCGATGAGATGTTGATCCTGGTATGTGACTATGGCCCTTTTTACACACTCTTACGCTGATTAAATGAGTGTTACATTTAATTATACATGTTGCAGGGCTGCAGGTGTGCACTATGTGTGCCCTGCAACATGTATAATAAAACGTAACATCCTTTTAATCAATGTTAGAGTGTCTGTGTGAAAAGCGCCTATGGCTGTTTTTACACAGACACCCCCCTTCCCGCTGGGTGTGTGGGAGGGTGTTAGATCTGTGGGGGTGTCCGTGGAAATTGCATGGCAGTGGGTGGGGGGATGGATGTTCAATCAATGTTTTCCCGTGTGAACACCACAGGTGGTGGGTGGATGTGTGTGCACGCTGCTGCATAACACCCACCTCTACGTAACACCCACCTCCATCCATCACCCACCCATCTCCACCCACAGAGCCATCCGACAAAATGGAATGGAGATGGGTGGTGGTGGGTGGAGATGTGTGTGTGTCCATGGGAAAGGACACCCACCCACCATGGCAGTACACCCAAACCCCCACCAACCACAGTCCGTGTAAAAAGGGCCATAGTGAGAAATGCTCACAAGCAGCAATTTAGCTGATCATTTCACCCCTTCCTCAAAGTTACGCTATGGGACCACTTTTAATTGACCCAGGAATTCTCTGAAGACTTATTGTCAGGTATGTGGATGATGCCACAGAGATTAAATACTGGATAGCCTCATGCTCACAACACAAATTATAATACCACAGGCACAAATAGTGTCAACTCTTACACATGAAGTATTTTCTTTTCTAGTCTATTCCTTTCTTGAGTATACTTGAGTATACTTGTCTCAATCCTGGTCCTTTCAGACACTAGGGCTGTAGCGGAAAGTCGCAGTGGTATCTATTTCCACCGGAAACAGCATTTCCACAATTAGTGGTATGGCATGGCAGAGACTTTCATTGTGCTAGTTTCATTCCGTTACTTCTGCAGTTCCGCTAATTTCATTCAGCTACTTCCACAGGCTTCACAAATAGTGGAAACATGCCATTTTAGCTACTTCCGCCATTCTGCCAGCGCCACAAAATAGCGGAACACTGCTTTCCAACAGTTTCCGACAATTCTGCAATTTTCCTGATAGTTTCCAAATTTGCAGAATGCCGGCAGAATTAGCGGAATGTTGGCAGAAAAGCTGTGGTGTGGCGTGAGCAATTCCGAAATGGCGGAATGGAAACGCGGCATGGTAAAAGCTGCTGCCGCTTCAGCCCTATCAGACACAGATTTCACATGAAAATATTACATTGGAGCAAAATTCCCAGCATTTTAAAATGGGGGGAACTAATTTAAGCAGGACATTGAAAAATCAAAATCAAAATCAATATATCCAAAATTAACCCAAATTTTTTATTTCTGAAAGTAACAATAGCAATAAAGCAGTTTATTTAAGTAAAATAAAGCAAGATATGTTACAAACTCATATATTTTATATAGACTATCTCTGGAACTATTTTGAAAGACCCTCTGGGAGAATTTTAGAATCATACAATTAAGGCCCTTTTTACACAGACACTCTAATAAAATGGGTGTTATATTTTATTATACATGTTGCAGGGCCAGTGGTGTCCGTTGCTCCGTGGGTGGGTGTGGGTGGAGACGGGTGTTGGCCAGGAGCAAACACTCACCAACACCCACCGAAAGTGGCGTTTACACAGACACCCCCACCCATCTCCACCCACAGAAACTGGGTGGAGGCATCATGTGTGCACAGGGCCCATGGTGATTGGCTGCAGTGGTGCCCTGCAACATGTATAATAAAATGNGCATCATGTGTGCACAGGGCCCATGGTGATTGGCTGCAGTGGTGCCCTGCAACATGTATAATAAAATGTAACACCCATTTCATGGGTGTTAGAGCGTCTGTGTAAAAAGGGTCTAAGACAGTAGACATGAATGAAACAAATTAAATAAAGAGCAATATTATGAACAAGAGGGCTTTTTTATATTTAACTTTCAAGAACATGATTTTCAGAAAATTCTGAAAACCCTTCTGAAAATCGGGCTGTTTAAAGTTCAACCCATGGCTACCCAAAAACTGAGGCAAACAAAAATCACTAGTTACTTTTTTAAAACTTGGCTGTATTGTTAAAATGACAGTAAGTTGCCTATATTGACAAGGTAATATTTCAGTATCTCTGAGACTTTAGTACAAAATGTCTACCGCCTGTGATAGACATGAAACTATTTTAGAATTCATTAAGCATTTTTGGCATATTGGTATAATATTTCACATAATAGATTCTCCTGGGAAAATTCTAATTTAATCACTCGTATTATTTAACTCAATTGTTCATTTTCTTTGTTACTGTAATGACTTTGTGGCAAAGGTACTAATGCTTAGCCTATATTTCTACAAGTTCCTCAAGTAATTAGATTAGAAATTATGCAGTGAGAACCTATTTATAATTCTTAGCAGTTCAGGACTTATGTCAGTGTTTTAATCAAGCAGCAAACGATGTATTTCCATCCTACTTTCAATTCCAATTTTGAATCAAAATTTATATGCGTTACAGCACAAGCCTTTTCATAAGGCAAAACAAATCGTAGTAGTATTACCCATTCTTTCCCATTCTTGGTTGTGAGAAAGAAGAAATTGACAGTAATTTCAGAGTCAAAACACACTGTGCTGTCTAAAAAAACAAACATAATTAGAACATGAGTAAAGTAACATGATTATAATTTATCTAGTGCACCTGCAGAATGTATTTTCCAAATCAGTCTAAATTAATTGTCATAGATAGTTACCTAGATTGTCACTGGAAAATATAGTCCTTGGTGATGAATAGGGTTTGTTTGTTTTTTCTCATTAACTTTACCTTTTTGCAGTTGTTTTTTTAGTTGTTTTACATCTTAATGGAGACGTTAGCAGTACAATGCCAAGGTAACCCATTTCAAATTGGGATATAACATGAAGGCCCACTTGTGATTAAGATGATGGTACATTTAACTTGATTAGTGCTTCAGTTATATGAATGTTCTGCCATTGCTCAGTATAAATTGCTGTTATTTGGTAAAAAAACCCACATGTGCCGGTGATGCCACAGTCATGACCCAGCCTAGGACAGAAATCCATGGTAGACACAGTCCAGGCCATGTCAGGGCACTGACCATACGTGCACATGACCGGGCCACTGTCCTGCCACCCGCGCAGCCCAGGGAGATCCACAGCACATGTGAGCAGTCACCCCCATGCTGCTTCCAGTGACCCACCCCCAGCTATGATGGATAGCGATGGCAACCAGAGATTTATGAATTTGATGCTTCCTTTCCTTCTCCTATCATGGTGAGACCCCTTTAAGCACCCTACCTCAAGCTCTTACCTGGCCCATGGAGTTCTGTAAGGACTCACACTCAAACTGGTGCCCTTGGGGTGCTGGGCATGACTGCTCACTCTGTAACACCACTGATGTCTGCACAGCAGGGCCTGGTTGTGGCTAGAAGATTCCCTGTGGTACTGGTTAGGCCACACTCTTCCTCAGTCTTGCTCCATTCCCCCAGCTTCCTGGTTGGCTGATGGCCTGTATATAAGGCCAGTCAGCAGCCACCGGAAGTTGGCAGATCATAAGTCACTTCCTTCTTCCTGTGTTTTCCCTTCTGTGTCTTATCCTGATGTTTCCATGAACTTTGGACTGGTTCTTCACTCACTATTCCAGGTGTGTCCTGTAGCCCAGCTGGTGGCCCAGAGCTCCCTTCTTGGAACCTGGTCTTTCAGCCTCCACTGGTAAAAGCTGGCTGTTGGACTATTGGGACTCAACGTCAGTCACAGTGGGGACTTGGTGCCTTATAAAATGGGTGTCATGAATCCGCTTGATGTTCCCCCTATGCAATGGCCTGAGGAGCTCCCATGTGATGGTCAGGGGAGTCCATCCTACCCAATGCCTGCTCTATTCCAATCTGTTTTGCCTCATCTTGCCATGTCCCAAATAGTTCAGTCTCAATAGGCCTGCTTTGTCCATCCGTCAGCCTATCTTTGTCCGTCTGACCAGTTCATCCATCCAACTGTCTGCCCCGTCCATTCGTCTGCCTGTCTGTTCCACCTTTTGGTCCGTGTGTTGATCCCTGTCAAAACCTTCTGGATCAAATCCTGAACTCACTCATCCATACTGAAACCCTGGACCTAATCCTGTACTGCTTATCCAGCACCAATCCTGCACCAACTCTCTGTGCCCCAGCCTACACACTTGACAGAATTTATACTAATTTTCAAAGTGGGTCATGGGAGGAAATAGGTTCCCTAATTCTGAAATACTGTAATACAATAGATATTTCTCTATCGCATGAAATTTTTTAATGTTTTTAACAGGTTCAAAGAAAGACTAAATATGATTGCATTGCAGCCTCAGTGAAGTGCTAAAACAAATAGTAGATTCTATGTTCATTAATATTTTTTGGAAATTAGAATCATAGACCACAGAGTATGTGTTGGTATGGAAGTGACCACAAGGGTTATCAAGTTCAACCACAGCTCCAAGGCAGAATATTCTCTGGGTAAAGCATCACAGATGTTTGACCAGCCAAGTTTTGAAAACATCTAAGGAAGAATAGTCTACAACCTCCCTGGTCAACTTATTGATGTTCCCCCTATGCAATGGCCTGAGGAGCTCCCATGTGATGGTCAGGGGAGTCCATCCTACCTGATGCCTACCAACCATTATAGAAACATAGAACGTCAGGGTTGGAAGGTACCACAAGTGTGTCTAGTAGTCCAACCCCCTAGTACTCTGATTATTCAAGTGAATATTCAAACCTAAACAAATAGGCATCTATTCATTTATACCCCTAGTTTTCATGGGGTTTTGTTCATTTCTGTTTGGATGTTCAGTTATCTGAAATGATATCACCAAAAATGTAGAATGACCAAAAAAATATAAAACTCAACTGGAAAACCTGAAACAAATATTATTATTATTATTATTATTAACAAACATTTATATATTGCCAGCAGTGTACCTGGCACTTTACAAAGTAATAAAATAGACACGGTCCCTGCCCCTAGGGCTTACAATCTGAGAGACAGGAGCTGGGGGAGAGACTTAGGAAGGGGAACAGAGTGAGAGACAAGGGGTCTAACATTCATGAAGATGCAAGGTCTCAAGTGCACGTACTTGGCTTGGTACAAATCTGAACAAAGCAGGTACAAATAATGTTTCATACTTGCTTTGTCAGACCACAATTGAAATGAGTGAATTTGAGGAATAAAGTATTAATTGAGGATATTTGTTTCAGCTCCATCTGAATGCATGCCACCTGAATACCCTGCTTCAATAACAGGCATATGCAACAAATGGGGCTTATATTGTCTTGCTGGTTTCAGACACGGGCAACCAGTAGCGCTGTTATCAACTGACTATACACTAAAGCATATTCCATGCAATTAAAGCAGCATCATTCACATGTCTGCAGACTATGGGTGCATTCCAGCTTCCACTGAAGTCAATGGCTAAACTCCCATTGACTTGTATGGAGCTGGATTTCACCCTATTTGTTTCAACACCCTTTATATTCAACTTATTTGTTGCTTATTAGTAGAGGTTAGGAACCAGGGTGCAGAGGTTAGGAACCAGGGTGCAGTGGGGAGGGTGGAAAGGTGGCTGACTGTGCCATGCCAACTTGCTTGCGCTGACTTGACTTGTGCCTTCAGGTTTGAGGGTGAAGCATTCCGCAGTTGCCAGGCCAATGGTGGGGCATGTGTGTGGGCACTGCAGTGGCTGGCTGAGGCTTTTTAGAAGCTCAGCCAGTGGGGGAGGGGGGAAAGGTGGCTGTGCCATGCCAGCTTGCTTGCGTTGACTTGACTTGCACCTTCAGGTTTGAGGTGATGACCCTCAATCTTCTCTTCGCTAGACTAAACTAAAATATATTTTTTCTTTTGCATCCCCAAGCCACTGGACTGTGTTGGACTGGACTGTTGGCAACATTGGATGTCACATGCAAGTAGCTGGCTGCGGGATAAGCGAGCAAGTGTAGCGCGACTCACCTCCACTGCACCACAGCTCATTCCCTTGCTCTACCTCACCTCCTTGCTCTAACTCACCCCCCTTGCTCTACCCCATCCCCTTGCTCTACCTCACCTGTACCTCATCCCCCTGGCTCTACCTCACCTCTACCCCACCCCTGTCTCTTATACACATCTAGATGTGTAATTTCAGAAAGTGCTGGCGGAAGTAGCGGAATGAAAGTAGTGGAATGAATGTCTCTATCACACCGTGCTCCTCATTGCAGAAGAGCTCTTTTTGTCAGAAACAGCTTACCGTTTCAGCCCTATCAAAAACCCTAGTGAGATCTCGCAAGATCTCTCTGGGTTTGTGAGAATCTCACAAGATTCTCAAAAATGTGCAGCATTCTCATTTCACCTCTATAGAAAATCCCAAAATGATGACAAAAAAGAGATATACTATCCTTCTCATTTTTTTTTCTTTTACAGGATAGAAATGCATTTGCATTGACACTTATTCTTCTGCTTGAGACCATTCTTGAACTTAGCATTATAGCTCCTTCGAGTCATGTAGTGTTTCCAAAATAATTCGCTCCAGGCACCCTCAAAGTAGGGCTATAATGAGAAATCAAGATTACTCAATGGGTAATTTCAGACGTGACAGGCCTCTCATCCCACCACGCTTTACCCTTGACCAGGATCCATCTCGGATCCCGGTCCGTGATCAGGTCATCCGTCCTTTAGACTCACCGGCCTGATCTTGGAGGGGGGGGGTTGCGCAGCACAACTTGCAGCCACTCAGCCCTGCTCCCTCATGCTCCCTCGGCCGCCCACCCACGGGGAGATAGGTGGGCGTAGTGGCTAATGAGTCCGCTGCGCCTGATCCCGTATCATGGTTTGGGGCATGATTATGGAAAGGGGCAAGGTAACCGATGTTACTTTTGCCCCTTTCTTGAT
>QEPC01008191.1:224845-237634 GCA_003113815.1 Sphenodon punctatus
TAAAGAGTGCCAACTAGTGAAAGCAGGTAAAAGCTGTAAAAATCTTGCCAAAGAACAAAACATAGTTAAACAGTGGGTAAAAACAGACATGACAGCGGCTCACTGTGGCCCGCTTTGGACTTTGTGCAGATGCCACCAGATGTTGACCCAGGAGTGCCCCAGGCAGTGATGGCAGCTAGCCCAGGCTAGTTGTAAAAATGTTGCCAAAAAACAAAACTTAGTTAAACAGTGGGTAAAAACAGACATGACAGCGGCCCACTGTGGCCTGCTTTGGACTGGACCTCACCTTGCACATCTGTGCAAGTACCACCAGATGTTGGTGAAGTCAAGCTCTGAGGTCACAGCCTGGGTTATGGCCTGCCTGCCCGCCCAGGCCAAAGCAGGCCACAGCGGGCTATCGTGTTTGTTCCCAAGTTCATCTGCCATGACTGGCCATCATTGACCGCCATGGCTGGCCATCATGGTGGGGAGCAGGGCACTGAGTGGAGTGCAGGGATGGGGCATGCCAGCTGCACATTCTTGCATCTCCACACCCTCCCCAGAACCCCAGCCACGTGCATGTTTATTTGGCAACCCAGCCTGGCCAGTGTCCACCAGAGTTTTCCTTCCTCAGCCAGGTTGGATGGCTGCTGCACAGTCATCACATGTGTTTTACAAGGAGAGCATTATGCATTATTATTAATATAGAGTTTTAAATGTTATTTATTTATTTATTTATTTATTTACATTTTTATCTTGCCCCTCTCACACAAAGCAACTCGGAAGACTTACATAGATATAAAAACAAAAACACATTATAAATATTAAATATATAAAAATACAGAATATAAATATAAACCAGCTACAGTATATAAAAACATCTACGTAACCAAATCCCACCCAACCCAACTTCCTACTAACCCATCCCACCCGACAAATGCCTGGGCCAAATTTAGAAGGAGAATGTTATAGTCCTAATTTTCTCCTTTGATTACATGACCAGCAATTGCAGTGATTAGTGATGTTCTTAGCATAGATGTGTAGAAGGAGCTTGAATTTAAGAATGGTTTCAGGACCGGCCCCAGGCATGTGCGACATGTGTGGTTGCACATGGTTCCACGGGAGTTTGGGACCTCGCTCCTGGAGTCTTGTCTGTTCCGCTGTCAGCTGCGCCTGATTCAAATCCATGCCACTGGAGCTGCTATTATTATTATTATTATTATTAACAAACATTTATATAGCGCCAGCAGTGTACCTGGCACTTTACAAAGTAATAAAATAGACAGCTGAGTTCAGCTCAGCTGTAGCCCCACAGTGAGGGGATGGGGAGAGAGGAGGAGAGAGAGCAGCAGCAGCACCACCAGCCTCAGGAAGAGGANTATGCAAATTAGGCCCCACACCAAGACTTCTCACATGGCTCCACAAACCCTAGGGCTGGCCCTGAATGGTTTTACTGCTTAGTTGAATACTAGTATAACATAGTTTACTTAATGGCAGTGGCCATCAGTACTTTTCACCACCTCAACCTGGTAATATGGTTTTGACTTTTTTTCTTATCCGATTCAGATCTGGTCACCACCATCCATGCCTTCGTAATTTCGAGGCTAGACTACTGCAATGCACTCTGTGTGGGACTGCCCTTGATAACTGTTTAGAAGTTGCAGCTGGAAAAGAATACAACTGTCTGCCTTCTATTGGGGGTGTGCCATCGGGAGCACATTACACCAGTGCTCCAGAATCTGCACTAGCTACCAATAGCTTTCAAGGCACAAATCAAGGTGCTGGTTTTGACCTAAAGGGCCTATGCCCCACATATCTAAAAGACCACTTCCTTCCTTATTCCCACCACGGTCTCTGAGATAAGAGCTGCAACCAGGCACCCAAAGATTTAGGCTGTTGAACGCACAAGCCACCAAGAACCCAATTACCTGCCTGAATGCACAAGCTGTGCTTTGAAAGTGAAAGGTCCAAGCTGGGACCTCTGTAGAGCAGAGGTCTGCAGTGGTCCCAGCCATGGCTGTCACTTTCAGAGGCTGCTTCCCACAAACACAACACCTCTCACCTGAGACACACTATATGGGGAAGCCCCAGCCAGCTTTTGAAAGTGACAGGCACCATCTGTGACCGCTGCAGAGCCTGGTTCCACAGCGCTCTTGAACGGTGCTTTTCAGTTTCAGAAGTGGCTTCCCAGACAGAGTGCCTATCAGAGCATTGTGTGGGGGTAGCCTCGGCCCGCCTTTGGAATTGACAAACCCCGGTAGGAGTCTGCAGCACTCCTAACTGGGGCTTGTCAGTTTTTCTGGGTAATGCTTGCCTTTTCGAGTATTGGGCATCTGACTGGTCCTCGAGTAACCTGTCAGGTGCCTGATGGGGTGTACAAAAATGCAGGCTTTACCTGCAGGTACTAATTTTACTACTGGTTGCAGCTCTACTCTGAGGTCAGCTGGGAGTGTCATATTGCAGGAGTCATCTGCAAGTCAAGGTCATACAGCAAGGGTACACAGAGAAGCAATCTCAGTGGCTTCCCCACTATTGCATAACTCCCTTTCCATGGAGGTTCATCTAAGTCCAAGCCTGCTCGTCTTCCGGAGGCAACATCAGACCTTTCTATTTGGCCAGGTATTTCACAAATGGGGGTAGGAGGAGAGCAGATATGGGGATTTTACTTGGTTTTATTTGTGTATTTTAAAGAGGGGATTCCTAACCTGTTCCCCAGGGGAAAGAAAGAAAAATGTAAATAAATAGTTTGCATTTTATCATTATTAACGGAAAAATGAATTACACAAATCTAACTGGTTCTATCATCCAATCAAGGAAGCTTCAAAGCATTACAAATGCAAATGCAATCTAATTAGGCATGATACAAACATATTTACAGCCCACTGAAGTCAACAGGAGTATATGCACTGCAAGTTGGGATAAGGCCCACCAAGCCATAAGAGTTCCCTTTCACACAGTATTTGTGTCTCATTTCAATGGATAATGGGGAATCCTGCAGAAATCCCCTTTGAGCATTATTAGCAACTGCTACTGAAATAATTTCTGAGTCAGTTGCATGAATAAATCTTCATATATCACACTACATTTTCAGCACAATACTCCACCCACTTTGCATGAGGCTGTATTCTCACCTGCGGTGGTGGTGGTGGCTCTTTTCCCGTCAGCCGGCTCCTCTGGGCTGCTGCGTCTTCCCTCGGCCCCCCCACTGCCACCCCTACCCCTACTGCTCACCCCTACCATCCACCACCTCTGATCCTGCTCTTGAGCTGCTGTGCATCTCTGGTGGAAGTCTCATCAGTTCACTTTAAGTTTGTGCTCTCTGAATTTAGGGGTGTCCTTTCCCTGACCAAAGACCACTTGTAGCAGGGAGCAGTTCTCTGGGACTCCTACCACTTTAAGAGGGGGCTGAATGGGCCAGCCAGAGGGCTGTGTGCATGCACATGGGTCTGGGGAAGCCAGCCCATAGTGAGGGGGAGGGGGCAGTCTCAGAGAGAAATAGGCTGAAAGACAAAAAGCAGGCAGGATGCCACCCCTTTAAAGGGCTGAAAGGCAGGAGAGTTGGCCCTGTCCACTTTGCCTTTATAAGAGGCTGCAAGCTGGTGATCAGGGCAGTCTCTGCCTGGGAGTTAACACCCCCTGGAGGCTCTTAGCAGGGGAGCGCATGGACATACTATAGACCTGCTGGAAAGGAGCCTGGATAAAGAGATTGGGGTTGGAAGAAGCCTGGAATCTTGAATAGCCTGATGCCTGAACTCTTTATCTGGGTAAANTCCCCTGATTTCCCCCCCCCCCCCAAGTGGGCTGGCTCCCCAACCCCTCCCTCTGCAAGTATGCAGATTTGCATAAGTGGGTGGGGTGTAATTATGCAAATTAGGCCCCACACCAAGACTTCTCACATGGCTCCACAAACCCTAGGGCTGGCCCTGAATGGTTTTACTGCTTAGTTGAATACTAGTATAACATAGTTTACTTAATGGCAGTGGCCATCAGTACTTTTCACCACCTCAACCTGGTAATATGGTTTTGACTTTTTTTCTTATCCGATTCAGATCTGGTCACCACCATCCATGCCTTCGTAATTTCGAGGCTAGACTACTGCAATGCACTCTGTGTGGGACTGCCCTTGATAACTGTTTAGAAGTTGCAGCTGGAAAAGAATACAACTGTCTGCCTTCTATTGGGGGTGTGCCATCGGGAGCACATTACACCAGTGCTCCAGAATCTGCACTAGCTACCAATAGCTTTCAAGGCACAAATCAAGGTGCTGGTTTTGACCTAAAGGGCCTATGCCCCACATATCTAAAAGACCACTTCCTTCCTTATTCCCACCACGGTCTCTGAGATAAGAGCTGCAACCAGGCACCCAAAGATTTAGGCTGTTGAACGCACAAGCCACCAAGAACCCAATTACCTGCCTGAATGCACAAGCTGTGCTTTGAAAGTGAAAGGTCCAAGCTGGGACCTCTGTAGAGCAGAGGTCTGCAGTGGTCCCAGCCATGGCTGTCACTTTCAGAGGCTGCTTCCCACAAACACAACACCTCTCACCTGAGACACACTATATGGGGAAGCCCCAGCCAGCTTTTGAAAGTGACAGGCACCATCTGTGACCGCTGCAGAGCCTGGTTCCACAGCGCTCTTGAACGGTGCTTTTCAGTTTCAGAAGTGGCTTCCCAGACAGAGTGCCTATCAGAGCATTGTGTGGGGGTAGCCTCGGCCCGCCTTTGGAATTGACAAACCCCGGTAGGAGTCTGCAGCACTCCTAACTGGGGCTTGTCAGTTTTTCTGGGTAATGCTTGCCTTTTCGAGTATTGGGCATCTGACTGGTCCTCGAGTAACCTGTCAGGTGCCTGATGGGGTGTACAAAAATGCAGGCTTTACCTGCAGGTACTAATTTTACTACTGGTTGCAGCTCTACTCTGAGGTCAGCTGGGAGTGTCATATTGCAGGAGTCATCTGCAAGTCAAGGTCATACAGCAAGGGTACACAGAGAAGCAATCTCAGTGGCTTCCCCACTATTGCATAACTCCCTTTCCATGGAGGTTCATCTAAGTCCAAGCCTGCTCGTCTTCCGGAGGCAACATCAGACCTTTCTATTTGGCCAGGTATTTCACAAATGGGGGTAGGAGGAGAGCAGATATGGGGATTTTACTTGGTTTTATTTGTGTATTTTAAAGAGGGGATTCCTAACCTGTTCCCCAGGGGAAAGAAAGAAAAATGTAAATAAATAGTTTGCATTTTATCATTATTAACGGAAAAATGAATTACACAAATCTAACTGGTTCTATCATCCAATCAAGGAAGCTTCAAAGCATTACAAATGCAAATGCAATCTAATTAGGCATGATACAAACATATTTACAGCCCACTGAAGTCAACAGGAGTATATGCACTGCAAGCTGGGATAAGGCCCACCAAGCCATAAGAGTTCCCTTTCACACAGTATTTGTGTCTCATTTCAATGGATAATGGGGAATCCTGCAGAAATCCCCTTTGAGCATTATTAGCAACTGCTACTGAAATAATTTCTGAGTCAGTTGCATGAATAAATCTTCATATATCACACTACATTTTCAGCACAATACTCCACCCACTTTGCATGAGGCTGTATTCTCACCTGCGGTGGTGGTGGTGGCTCTTTTCCCGTCAGCCGGCTCCTCTGGGCTGCTGCGTCTTCCCTCGGCCCCCCCACTGCCACCCCTACCCCTACTGCTCACCCCTACCATCCACCACCTCTGATCCTGCTCTTGAGCTGCTGTGCATCTCTGGTGGAAGTCTCATCAGTTCACTTTAAGTTTGTGCTCTCTGAATTTAGGGGTGTCCTTTCCCTGACCAAAGACCACTTGTAGCAGGGAGCAGTTCTCTGGGACTCCTACCACTTTAAGAGGGGGCTGAATGGGCCAGCCAGAGGGCTGTGTGCATGCACATGGGTCTGGGGAAGCCAGCCCATAGTGAGGGGGAGGGGGCAGTCTCAGAGAGAAATAGGCTGAAAGACAAAAAGCAGGCAGGATGCCACCCCTTTAAAGGGCTGAAAGGCAGGAGAGTTGGCCCTGTCCACTTTGCCTTTATAAGAGGCTGCAAGCTGGTGATCAGGGCAGTCTCTGCCTGGGAGTTAACACCCCCTGGAGGCTCTTAGCAGGGGAGCGCATGGACATACTATAGACCTGCTGGAAAGGAGCCTGGATAAAGAGATTGGGGTTGGAAGAAGCCTGGAATCTTGAATAGCCTGATGCCTGAACTCTTTATCTGGGTAAACTCATTGAAACCCATGGCTTCCATTGTTACCTCTATGCTGATGATACACAACTCTGTCTCTCCACTTCTATAGTCTCCCCCTCCATCCAGTCTCATATTGTTGACTGTTTTGCTGACATCTCTGCCTGGATGTCTCGCTGCCACAACTCAAGCTTAATATGGCCAAGACCAAACTCCTCATATTCCCCCCAAAACATCACATTTCTACTTCCCTCTTAACTTCCATTGAAGGAGTCACCATCCAACTGGTTCCTTAGTCCTGTAGCCTGGGATTCATCTATGATGTCTCCTGTTCCTTTATGCCTCACATCTAAGCTGTTCCTAAATTCTGTTGCTTCATCCTGTACAATATTGCAAAAATCAAGTCCTGCCATACCACAAAAACCCTAGTTCATGCTCTAGTCATCTCTTGTCTTGACTACTGCAACTTCCTCCTTACTGACCTCCCATAATCTGATCTCGCCTCCCCCCCTTTCTGTTCAGTGCTCTGCAGCTAAAATCATCCACCCTGCCTATCACTTTGATCACATTCAGCCCCTCTTCTCTGCCCTACATTGGCTCCCTCTGTGTGAACGCATTCAGCACAAGCTCCTGGTCTTCACCTTCAAGGCTGTTCATGGCCTTACTCCTCCATATCACTCTGCTCTTGTATCTTGCCACATGCCTTCCCAGAAGCTTTAATCCTCTGCTCTCCGCACCCCACCCTCACCTGCTTGTGACCACCTTGCTCCTCTAAACATCTTTGCCCCTCCTCTCTTGATGCCCCTCATGCCTGGAACTCTCTCTGGATACATTCACTCTGCTCCTTCCCTCCCAACTTTCAAATCCCTCCTGAAACCATCAGGCCATTCCTAGCTTGTCATGAGTGAAATTGCATCCTCTTCCTCCCCTCACTCAGAATCTAGTTCCCTGTAACTAAGTGAAGCACGTGCACCTGCAGCTTCTCAACCTCATGAATGTGCTCTTGTTTCTCCTGATTTTTACCTCTCCTTTATCTCTTAGTTTGCAAGCCCCTTGGTGGTAAGAAACTGTCTATGACTATTGATTATACAGTGCCAGGTACACCTCTGGTGCTAATTAAACAATAAGCTGAGATGCTAGTTTCCCCCTTCCATCTCACCCAAGATATTGAGCCCTGCTTTAGTTTTATTCCCTAGACCATATGTCTCCTGTCAGGTGTTAATCCTGAACCCATGATCTTGACCACAAAACAGCAGCTGGGTGATAGCTGTTGTTTGCCCTACACCACTGCTTGGTTTGTGCTGAAGCAGTTTTTCCTCATTTGTGTGTCTTGCCCTCTTTTCCTCCCGCACCTGGTGGAAGGTGTGGACACACCTTCAAACTTCCTGATTGGCTCCCAGTCTTATATAAGGCATGCTGAGAGCTCTAGGAAGCTAACAAAGCTTCTATTGCCATTCTGTTCTTGTTCTGCTTGTGTGTCATGCGTCAGTTGGTGTTCTTCCTTGTAGCCCTGTGTTGGTTGTATTGGTGAGTCTTCTTCAGTGTTTTGTACACTCCTTCTTGTTTCTTTGTTTGTGTAGCCCTTCCCCTCCCTGCTGTTTGCTTGACACTCTTATTCCCTCTGTGTGGTGAAGCACTTGTCCTCCCTCTCTCATTGTTCCCTAGCTCTCACTGTGTGTGTTTCTGCTTTGTATCTTCCCTTGCATTTGTGCTACCCTTGAACTACTCGGTGATAATCATGTCTCCATTACACCTTTTAGTTTCTTGCCTTGTATTGTTCACCCAAGCACTGAAAGACTGAGCTTGGGGTAAGGGAGAATAGAGAAGGACCTATGTTACAAATCCATTATTTGAACCTTCTTCCTGAACATGTGCTTTAACTACCTCTGCATCCCCAACTTCTATGTGGCCCCTGGACCTTGTACTATATTTTGAGGTGGCCCCTGTTAGGGAAAAGTTTCCCCATCTCTACTCTAAATGATCCTTGGGTCAGTGTTTTTGCCAGCTGAAACCAGTTGTGTTATAGCTGATTTACAAATAGCTTATAAATAGAGATGTTAGTAAATTATTTGTAATTCCAAATAGTAAGGATTCTGAATTGTGAACTATCCCCCCTCCGCGTTAGCCGCGGTGGGGGTTTGGCGCTGCCGCCCCCCCACTCCCCTGAGCGGGGAAAAGATGGGGACGCGGGGTGGGGATTTCGGCCGCACAGGCCGGCAGGGAGGCGGGGCCCCCGTTGTGATGCAACGGGGGCAGAATCAAGCACGCCCGGGAGTCTCGCGAGACCAGCGAGATCCCGGGCGCCATTTTAGATCCCCCGCTCTGGNAAAATCTGTCACAGTTTCTCTCGTTCATGTCAGGGCAGGATTTTTGTGCCCTGACATGTGCGAGAGAAGTTGTGGCAGATCCCTGTTTGCACTGGCTATTTTTGTCATCTGGCTCCTCCCCGCTACCACATCTTCCCTCGTGGGTGTCTCTGCTGCTGCTGCAGATGTGAATGCGACCTTAGAATGTGCACATGGGAAACTTAGAATGAGGTACCTCCCATCCCTGTGATTCTGCACAAAGGGTCATCTAGTCCAGGCCTCTGCTCTGTGGCAGGACCTTCCCGTCTACTGTATCGTAGACAGACTTGTCCAGCTGGGTTTTAAAAATTTTCAAAGAAAGATCCCACAACCTCCATGAGCAGTTTATTCCACGTTCATATAGTTCACATCGGGTGATTTCAGATGTGACAGGCGGCAGCACTGACCCTGGGCCGTGGGGTGGTTCAGATCACGGACGGGGGTGAAGGGGTGTGCCAAAAGATCTTTGTCCCCGGCCGTGGAGACCGCCGAACCACAGCCCAGGGTCAATGCTGCCGCCCGTCATGTCTGTTGAGCAACCCCCCTCCCGGAGGGGGCGGAGCTGAGCGACGCAGTGTGTGGCTGCATGGCCCCGCCCCCTGCACTCCCTGGCCGCCCGCCCTCCCTGAGATAGGCAGCAGCAGCGGCCTATCTGGCCGCTGCTGCCGCCCACCACCAGGACTCAGGAATGCGGTGAAACATGCAGGTAAGGTAGCAGACGTTACTCTTCCTTCACCGCATTCCGGATTCCCCCTAACCATGCTTCGTTCACCACCGTGGTGTGGGAGAACAAAGCGTGGTTAGGTTCATCGTGGGGGTGGTTGACTGAGGTGAACATCTGGATGCGAGAAAACAGACGTTCACCTCTGTGTACACACACACACACACACACACACTGCGGTTGACTGAGGTGATTACAGACAACGTAACATCTCAAATCACCCATTGTTAGGAGTTTTTCCTAATATTTAACAAGAATCTATATTGATGCAATTTAAGCCCATTCCCTTTTGTTCTCTTTTCTGTGATGATGGTGAACAAATGCTCACAATCTTTCTTGTGGCATCCTTTTAGAAATGTGAAAACTGGGTGAATCCAATTGTGAATCCACCGAACGGGAATGCCATCCAGCCAACGCTTTATGGGGCAGAATGTGCACATAAAATCTTTGGAAATTGTGGTCATATGTGTGACAATGGCAGCTGTTGACTTCTGATCATTTTTGAAAATTTAGCCCTTACTTTGTTGACCAAATGGTGTATGAGCAAGGAAATCTTGCCTTTGTGTAAGTACTTTGCCGACTAGGGATGAACTAATCCTGAACCAACAAATCCCCATTGGGTGCAGCTACACAAGCTGCAGAGGACCTGATCCCAGCATGGCCCCATGGCAGGCAAATGTAACTGCCACACTGTGGGGCCAGCATGGGAGCAGGGGAGACAGTTAGTTAGCTACCCTGCAGGAAGGAAGGGCACTGTTGGACCTCCCATCATGGTGTGGGGCAGGCTGAGGTTCCCACCACGTGAGCAGATGCCCTGCCATGCTTTCTTTCCTCAACCCAACCGCTGTCCTGCCTCTGGCCATGACTTGGCTGTGTGGGGCAGGAGCAAGTGGCTGCTGCTCAAATGTGGGTCAGATGGTGAACCTGCACAGAAGCTACTGCACCTTGGGAAGCCTTACCTCATTTTGGGTAAGGTTGCTATGCACTGTGATCCTGGCCTTTTTTTGAGGATACAGCATGTAGTAGCCAGCTGCATACCACACAGCAGGGGGAACAGCTGGTGCATTGTGCCGTAAGTTTGCCTGGAGTGCAGTAAGGCTGCCTAAGGCACAGTAGGCATCTCATGTGGCTGCACCTATTGGGTATTTTTACACACACCTTAAAGTTCTGGATTTTTCAATCTTCTGGGTTTCAAATCCACAAGTAAGTAAGTTCCGGATGCTTTACTCCTGTCTCTTATACACATCTAGATGTGTATAAGAGACAGCGGAAGGGCTGGTGCATTGTGCCGTAAGTTTGCCTGGAGTGCAGTAAGGCTGCCTAAGGCACAGTAGGCATCTCATGTGGCTGCACCTATTGGGTATTTTTACACACACCTTAAAGTTCTGGATTTTTCAATCTTCTGGGTTTCAAATCCACAAGTAAGTAAGTTCCGGATGCTTTACTCTCACTCTCACACACAGAACCCTGATGCAGTTCCTGGATACATTCTTCATACAAACACTGCCCTGAGGAAGCCTAAAATATCCATAGCTGTAGACGTGAGGGGCTACCATGGAAACCAAATGACCAAAGAGCAAAGCAGTTTACCAGGAGAACTTTTTACACCCACAAGTTCTGGGAGAAGTTCTATGCAGAAGTTCAAAGAGTCAGATGTTTAAGATCTGGGTGAGTGATTTATACACACATAAAGCTCAGGATGTAACCGTAAACATGCAGGAGAAATGTGTGTAAAAACACCCATTGATTTCAATGGTTGAGAATTGCACATTGTGTGAATGCTAGCTTATATTTTTTCTAAACTTATCTTCCACTACTCCTTTTTATTCACTTCTGGAACGAGTTTCATACAGGCTATATACGGGATTTGAAGTTACAGGTTTCCTGTGTTATTTATATGGTACTATTTACCACTATTCAAAATTCTGTAGTGGGTAATCATTCAAATGAGACCTTCATTAATCAAATGCATGTGAATTTGACTCTGGTGGTTGTCAGTTGCCTCTTTAGAATGCTAGTGGATGGAAATGAAGGTGCATAATATACAGGCCCCTTAGCCTGATTATTCATTTCAACCCAGAATTATTCCAACCTCACTATGTAGCAGCTGGAACACAGTTACAACAGAAGAAGGAAAAGAAAGAATCAAGCCTGGTAGATCTCTTGTTGATGGCTTTTTCGTAGTCTGAAACCTGAAAGGAAATGCCCACTTTAGAATTTCCAAGTAAAGTAATAACAGCTTGCATGTATATGATTCATTTCTTTTGGAAAATAAAAGTTCCTTCCTGTGGTTTGTGCTTGTGGGCTGCTTAATGGCTCAAGCAACAAACCTCAGTGCTCAAAGTGAATGAGTCCTGCTGTTTTTTCTGTTCACAGGTTCTTAACAACATGAGATAAAGAAATACAGGTTAAAAAAGAAATCTACCAGAATGAATACTCCTTATGGAGTTGTTGAGACTGGGCACAACCAAAACTTTGTTGAGAGACCCCATTGTTGGAAACAGGCTGCTGGGTTAAATGAAGTATTCTGACCAGCATGGCACTTACATTGTTCTGTAAAACTGCAACCCCAGAAAGTGTGCCCTGACTAGAACTAAAACGGTTATCAGTTAACTTTTGGGCTCATTGTGACTGAACCAATATGGTAATGATTGGCTACTAGAGTTGTGCACCAGGGACCCATGTTCAATTTTTTTTGTTTTTGTTTAAAACTTTCATTTTTGTAAATATTGAAGCTGTGTGTTTTGTGTTTGGTCTTTTTGATTTCCATTGGGGTTTTTTTGGTTTTTTTATTTCTACTGGTTTTAATGGAAAACGTTTTCAGCTGTAACTTTTTTGTTCATTATATTTGGATGAAACGTGGAGGAAATGTACCTCCAATGGATGGCATTATGCATACCAAGTTTCAGAAAGAATTAATAATGTTTTGCAAAATTATGCATATATATTCCTGGCTGTAACTTCGTTGTCTTTCATCCAATGTGGATGAAACTTAGTAAGTTTATACCCTCCCCAATTTTACTATCTCTGCCAACTTTCAGAAGAATTGGATAAAGTGTCCTGGTGGTATGAGTAATTAACTTTTAAATGTATGCCTCACTGTAAGAGCTTTGTAGTCAACCAGTGTACATAAAATTTGGTAGAGCTGTATTTCACACAATCAGGATCATCTCTGCCAAATACTGTAGATGTGATAAAGGGTCCCAATTTTATACGCCTACACAGCACATGCAGAGAATGATCCTATGCAAGGGATTCTCTGCCACAGTGCTGCAGGATGTGATTGGCCAACCTGGATGTGTAAACCTTGTCTCCCGATTTCTGGTATGCTATCTTTAAAGTCCCAATTATGTATCTTCCCTTCTATGCCTGCCTGAGGGCCCTCCCTTATGCCTACCTTGAAGCCACCACCGATTGGTCATGTAAAGCTGAAAACATACAGTAATTGGCCAGTGAATGTGCCAATCTGTTGGGTTGCTCCCCATCCTCCTTCCAAAAGCCTCCCTGCCCCCTTTCCATGCCAGGTGCCTT
>QEPC01008193.1:15417-179686 GCA_003113815.1 Sphenodon punctatus
TGTCACCTGCCGCTCTCTTCCGCCTCCCTCCTCGCTCCATCCCGCCACGCGTGCCTGCGGCTGATTTCCCTTTAAATCTCCCTCTGGCGGCTGTGTTGTTGCTGGTTTCCCAGCAGCGACGCTGTGTGCATTGTCCACGGCTGGGGCTCGTTTCCTTTGGTTCTGCCCGGGGATTGGCGTCCAGATGTTACTTTTTGTTGGTTCCCGGTGGGGATCTGTTTGACCACGCTTCCCGGGATATTCCCCCCGCTAGCCCGGGAAGCATGGTTGAAATTGACCCCATGTGGGTATTGAGCGTGGTGAACATCTGGTGCGCGCCGAACAGACGTTCCGGGCACATTGGCCCCGCCACGGGATTGAGCGTGGTTCACTGTGGTTGAGCGTGATCTTGTAACGTCGGAAAATACCCTGTAAAGCTCATTGTGGGGGGGGGGGGCGGAGGCCAAGCAGTTTAATAGAGCTTGGACATAAAGACCAGCAGGACAAGGGTTTAAGTTCTGATTTATGAGCGAGGTTGTTTTATGGCTGTGCAAGTCTTTTAAGATTTTTTATTTTTAAAGCAGTGGTTTTTTACCCCAGCCTTATAGTTAAGTAATAGAATACTACTAATTTGCATATTATAAGCGTGATCCAGCAATGTGCCAAAACAGCGTCAGTAGATGGTGCTAGGGCCCTGGCGACCACAGCGCCACATCCAGCTCTACTCCCCGACGGAAGGGGGAGGTGGAACAACGGGGCAGCACTGCAGATAGGGACACAGACACCGGCTGCCTGGAGTCCTCGAAGCAGCTGCTTGCCCTCCCGACAACCCCTGAGACACCCAGGGCGAGAGAGCCATTCTGGTTCCACGTGAGACCCGGCTTGCACTGCGGCACAAGAAAGGGCAGGGGAGGGGCAGGGCTCTCTCGCCCTGGGCGTCTTGGGGGCTGGCCGTGCGAGAGTGCAGGGACTCCAGGCGGCTAGTGCTGTGTCCCTATGGCTGTGTAAGTCCACGCTGGCCTGGCACCTCAATCTAATTTGCCATGCGCGGGGGCAGTCCCCCAGTGGGGTGCCCCAGCTTTGGTGAGGCATGCCCAAGGGGTAGGGAACCCCCCATGGGCTGTGCCCCCTTTCCTGCGAGGGGTGTGGCCACCACTCTGTTGAAGAGGGTGTGACCATCTGGCCAGTGGAACATGCTTCCGCCAGCACTCTCACACCCCTACTCCTGGTCGCTTGCTGCTCCTCAGCCCTGCTGCCAGCGCAAGGCCCCTTGCGCTGGCAGTAGGGCGTAGCTGGATCGTGCTCTAAATATATATATCAAATTATGTCCCACATTGTCCCTCATTTCCAAGTCCAGAGGTATGCTCCAAGTCCTCACCTCCATAGATTGTTTACTGATGTTTCTCTCTATACTGTCTTATCCTTCAGGACTCCCCTCTTCTGCAAGTAACCAAGCTAAGCTTGTGAACCTGCATTGACTTTGTGAATGTATCCCACCTGCTTTGACTTTGTGAATGTATCTCTGTCTCTCCCATGTTCCCTTATCCCTTGTCTCCTTCCCTCCTATATTGTCAGCCACGATCTGACTCTAATCAAGACTGATGATCAGTGTCAGACTCATTACTGGTGCAATATAAATAATAATGAGAGTACCAGAATTGTGCAGACCCTTTGGGGAGAACACCTTGCAAGCAAGCCGTCTCTGTGGCCTGAGCACCTTTGCTATTTGCGTCCATCTTTCATAAAAGCCAGTTCTTTTATTAAAGCCATTGCTTTTATTTTAAACAGTGATACCCTGGCAAAGGATCAATATAATTGTGGATTTCAGAGAAGGTGGAGTACTTCCTGCTTTTCAGCAACTGTAGTATAAATCCTCAGTCCCAAGATTTTACAACAACAGATAAATACAGTAAAGGGACAAAACAGTGAATATAGTTTCCTGAGAGGATCTAATGGTATGATTAAATTGTACAGGGAGTGATCTTGTACTTTAATCAAAGCTAAATTAACATTGCAAATGGATTGTGAGAAATGATATCTTGAAAGCCATTTGCTAACTTTTCAACTGTTGTCTTCACACTGAAAGCAAAAAATACACCTTTAGTATAATAATCCTTAGCATGCCTACGGTGCTTTACAAAGATTGACTACTAGCAAAACAGGCGACACATACTGTCATTTATACAAGAGGGGAAACTGAGGGAGAAACTGGCAGGTAATTTTGACTGCACAACATCAAACACACTGGGCCTGATTTTCAGTTGTTAAGTGCCAACAACTCTCATCCACTTCAGCTGGGATTTGAGGTATTTGACTTCTCTGAAAATCAGGCCCAACATTCCCCAAGTTGACAGGGCTGGCCCTAGCTATTTTGCCATAGGGGGAGGGGAGAATCTTGTCCAATGGGTGGCCAGCCCAATACACTGGGCACCAAAAACTGAAGCACCTAAAACAAATGCCCCTTTCCTGATAATCTTTGTCCAAGTGAACACAATGATTTGTTTTCACAGCAAAGACCAAACCTTGTGATTCCTGCCCTAACACTGTGCCTCATCATGGACATCTAATAATTTATTGTTATTTATTTGTTTAAATACTTGGTAGCCACTTAAATCTGTCATATATGTGTGTTAGAGCCATTATCCAGTTCTCAAATCTAAAACTGCTCCTTTTTGTGTGCATAAAGTTTCACTTCTGATTTAACTTCTGATCTTAAAATTAATCAGGAATATTGTAATATAGTAATAAATATATATCAAATTATAGTTGACCATAAAATGTGGCAGGAACTATTCACAAATGAATGAACCAATATAAGTATTAATTCAAACTTTGGTTCTTCATTAAGCCTTTTGAAAAATATCTAGAAACGATAGTTTAAGGATTATTCATTACATCAGTATCCCATCCCACTCTCTAGTTTACTCATTTTGCCAGGAAACTTTATGTACATTTCATTCTTCAAAGAACCAAATCTTTACTCCCCACAAGTGTTGTTGCAGACTTTAATGTGCATTCTGTCTGGAAGCTGCACTGCTTGCTGTAGTGTTGATCATTTCCCTTTGCACAGGCTCCCTGATTTTCCATGGATTCTGTGCTCTAAGGATGTTAATGCTAGCTACTCAATTTAGGTACTGAACACGTGTTCCTCTGTTACGTCTGTATGTGCAAATATGCATCCCACTATGCGTTGTTGAACAAGGTCACCAAAGAAATGCTATTCTCAGACAAAGGACAGATGATAGATGCTATCAGGAGGATCTTGCTAAAAAAATTCCTATGAAGATCTCTCCATGGTATCCAGTACTTAAAATAACAGTTGAGAAGGAAGGCTACCTTGATTTAATAACCAAACCCTGTAGAGCATTTTCCTTATTAAGATTTCAGGTGTTTGATTCAGCAATTCTTAGAGATTGCTTTTCTAAGTTATCTTACTCCTCTAGAAAATGTTCCTGTGGCTCTAATGATATTGAAGATCTGCCACATGTGGTGTTCAAATGTTATTTCTATTCTGATTTAACGGAATGCTGGTTAGTGCCATTGCTGCAGGGTAAGGAGTTTTACCACTGATTCAGAAATTGGAATTTCTCCTTGCCTCAAATTAATAATGTAATTATTCGCCTTTCTGAGTTTCCACAGGCAAGACATTTTTGCCTTTTACTTAATTTTGTGCTTGATCCATTAGAAATGTGCATTGCATTACTATCATTTATCTATTTATTTATTTATTAATTAATTGATTATGGCTAATTGCTAATAAAATTATATTAATTCAACAAGGGCATAGAGCTCCAGGATGCATTGTGCATCTTATTTAATTAAATTAATTAATTAATTAAATTTTAAAACTGATACCCCCACTCCCTCCCACTCACGGCTGCTTGGAGCAGCTTACAACGTTCAATAAAAACATAATAAATAATATTATACATATTTAAAACAAAAACCATCTCAAGAAAAGGCCCAACCCACCTTTTAACCCAACCACCCCTCACCCCGCTCCCTCTTCAAACACCTGCCGGAACAGCCAGGTCTTACATCTCTTCCGAAAGGAAGAAAGGTCTGGGGACAGGTGGACATCTGCCGGGAGAGAGTTCCAAAGTCTTGGTGCAGCCACCAAGAACGCCCTCCCCATCGTTGCTACCCGACATACATGGAAGACTTTTGAGGAGGGAGCTCTCAGTCGACCGCAGGGACCGATCCACGACCTGGCCGGGGGGTGGGGTGGGGAGGTGGTCCAGCAGGTAGGTGGGACTGACTGTATAGGGCTTTATAGGTCAAAATCAACACCTTGAATCAGGCCTGGAAGACTATAGGCAGCCAATGCAGTGCGTGGAGCACCAGTTTAAATAAATTTAGCAGGGGTTTTGAATAGAATATTTCATACTCCATAGAATACTTCATTTTTTGTTGTTGTTAACACTGAAGTTAAAAGTTGCAACAAGTTCGAAGAGTCTGATTTTGCTTACACTTGATTAACTCTTCTGACTCCTGTAAAGAAACTCCTAATTTACATCAGTGCAACTGATATCTGAATTAGGCCCAGTGTATTGGGAACCTCTGCCTGCCCTTGCCTGTCTGTATTATTAATGCATCTTGCTAAAGATACAAAACAGGAGCCAAAGGCCTTTTTTACACAGACGCTGCCGTGGCGCCGATGGGTGGGTGAGCACACCCACCAGCACTGAGCAGGGAGGCGTGTACATGGACACCGCTGCAGGGGGTTGTGGGAAGGAAGGGGAGAGGCTGGCACACACACATCAGCCAAACACCCACCCCAGGAAACACCGAGCAAACCCCCAAGATGTTTATATGGGCCGCCAAGACACTGAACAGAAGGGAAAACACGCCCAGCACAGTGTCGTGACAACATCGCCGAGGAAGGGCCAATGAAGCCGCAGCACCAGGCACCGCCCCCAAACCACGAGACCCCATGAAGGCGGGGGAGGAGGGAGTTGGAATGACAGGAGACACAAAGTAACAGCCCCACACAGGTCACGGCACACAGACCAGAGAGCCGGGCACCGCGGGCCCAAGGGAAAACAGCCCCCGCCGTGCACAATGGAACACTGGGTAACACAGGATGTAAAGGGAGCGGGGGGAGACCGCAGCTGGGGGGAGGGGACCAGGGAACAAGCATGATCACTGACATGAACAGGCAGGACCAGAAATGGATGGGGCTCATTCCTAGAGACCCACAAAGACCCCCAACGTACAACCACACATAGGAAACCCCAGGCACCAGAACACTGCACCAGGAACAAGACAGATGGGGAGTCCGGCCAAGGCGCCAAAGGCCATAGAGCAAACAGGAACCAAGGACAGAGAGCTGAGAGCTGAGACGTGGTCCCAAACACAAGGGAAGCAGCCGCAAACCACCATCCAGCAACAAAGCACCAGCCAGGGGTGCAGGCGGCACAGGGGGAGACCAACAACAGTACAGGGAAGGGAGGGGGGCATTACCAGCCAGGCAATGACCCTAGAGGATGGGCAACCATCCCCCCATGGCCTGAGGGACACAAGGGATGGGAGGGTGCAATGAATGGGACGGGGGGGTATCCATGACTGCACCTACACAAGATAGGGGTCAAAGCAACAAATACAGGGAAACAGGATGCCAGACCATAGGGGATACAGTACTCAGGGACAGACCCACGCAACCCACCAACAGCACCAACCCCAGACAGGCAACCACACCAGGGAAACCCAACAGGGCACGGAGAGAGGGAAACACCACAGGGAAGGAGGACAAACACAAGGGGAACCAAAACAACAACCTTTATTAACGAAATCTAAAGCGCAACATTCGCTGGAAGGTCCAACTGACAGGTATGGTGACCAGGAACTGCAGCCTCAGTAAGGTCGGTGACCCTGTACCCTGTGCCAGTGAACCACCTACTCATCATGGTCCAGTTAGTGCACCCACTACAGCAAATGAAGCATGAGTTGCACCACCACCTCCTGCTCCCTGGTCTGCTCATTGATCAGCGCCTGTACTACAGAAGAGAGGGAGAGGGATGGCACCAGTACAGCAGACCACAGGCCTCCGCAGCCATGGAGTCCCACACCAAAGGGGGGAGGGAGGGCAACCATAAACAGGGCAACTCACGGATCGCGTGGTACAGCCAGGCCCCTGACCGGAGCTCTGATTCCACCCTCTGGAGCTGTCCTGCCATCTCTCCAAGGTGCAGGACAGTCAGGAAGACTATAACCGAGGGTAGAAGGAAGGAGGAAGCGAGAGATACGAATGGGGAGCCAGCAACCAAGGGGGGGAAGAGGGGGCACCCACAACATGGGTAAAGCACACCAGACCTCACCCCCCTGGGCCACCCAGGCAACGCCCCATGGGGCACTCCATCAGGGGTGACCGCGCAGGTGGGAAGCGGCCCGCAAGCTGCCTGAAACTACTATCAGGAGAACCGCCTCCACATCGCCCATCCATGCTCGTCAGGGTATGCAATGGGGAAATGAAAGGGGGAGTCCATGACAACTCACCCCAGGGGGCAGAACAGCATAGTGGATGGACCAATAGGAAGAACAAGCTGCACACTGGAAGACACAGTGGCAGAGCCCTCGGCAGCATGCACACCTGTCCAAAGGAGTGGAGGGGGGGAAGCTGAGGGCTCAGGAGGTAGTACAGGTAGCTGGTAAACATGGGGGCAGCTACCAGCAAGCTGCCAGAGCCCTGCACAATAGCTACCATCCACAGAATGCCCTTGCGAGGCCACAGGAACGGTGGGGACTGAACAGCTATCTCCTGAGGCAACTGAACACACGCAGTGGGGTGACAGAACACCTTGAGCACACACACCCTTATGTGACAGGAGGGCCACATTGGGAGCACCCCCCACTGCCATGATGTACATGCAGGCAATGTACCCCACCTCCCCCCCAACTCAAAGAGCCATCCAAGAGCCCTGTACTCGCTGATGGGCCGGTTCCACACCAGTCAGAGGTCCCCTCTACCACATGGCTGAACGCACAGCGCCCACACACCGGTGAACTGCCACAGCCCCTGGAGGTGGCGGCGGACGGGTCCCATGTGAAAGGAGTGACAGCACACAGAGCCTACACAGCATTGCTTTTATTGCAAACCTACTAGGTCCATTGCAACATAGACAGGGGAACCCTACCACACTTGTGCGTTCATAGCGGTTCTGATGGCCAGGCCGGTAGGACAAGCAAGCGGGAGGGAGAGGGGATGGAACAACACATCGAACAGGGGGCCCAGACAGCCCATTGAGGCCGAATGTCCCACGGCAGGCATGCGGATGTGAATATAGGGCAAACAGAGAAAAGCATCCGCAAGATGTGGACAAGGTCATGGGCTCCTGTCCATCATGGGCATGTCCATACATAAGCTCCTGTCCATCATGGGCATGGGGACAATGCAATTATAGAAGCAGGGTATGAGGTGTCAGGGGGCACCTGCAGGCTTTTCCGGGAACAAAGGCCCATTAACGAGACCCTCCCAGGTGAAGAGGCCCCTATGATAGCCATGCGGACACATATGGGCAGGGCCCCGAGGGATCCGCGGGTCTGCGAATCGCAGATTTCCCGCGGAATTCCCCTCCCCCCGCGGAATCTCCTGCCCCGCTTCCCCCAGCGCAGAATTTCCAGCCTGCGCTGCGGGGACGCGGGGCAGGAGATTCTACGGGGAAAGGGGAATGAACAAACCCTCGGGGCTTCCCCTCCCCAGCCTCCCCAGCAGCCAAGGGCCCTTTAATTTGCTTACCAGGGATGGCTGCAGCAGCTGCTCCGTCCAGCACGCTCTTTTCCTGCTCGCACTTCCTGGCCCCTCCCGACGGGGCTCTCAGGGCGACGCAGCCCGATGACGTCATCCGGCTGCGTCGCCCTGAGAGCCCCGTCGGGAGGGGCCAGGAAGTGCGAGCAGGAAAAGAGCACGCTGGACGGAGCAGCTGCTGCTGCCATCCCTGGTAAGCAAATCCTTTTGGGGTTTTTTTGGGGGGGTGGGGGGTGGGAGTCAAGCACGCCCCAGCAGCTGGGGAGGGCAAGCCCCGGCAGCTGGGGAGTGGAGGCCCTGAGGGTTTACCATGCGGGGGGAGGAGGAGGCAAACCAAGCCCCCCCCCCGCATGGTAAATCGCGCCGAGGCGCAGAATTGGCCCCTGACTCCCGCGGAATTTTAAAAAAAATTCCGCGGAAGAATCGGGGCCCTGCATATGGGCATCCAGCAGGAAGCGGGGCAGGAGGGGATGACCCATCGCTGCAGCAGCTCTGACATCAGTTTGGCTCAGCACAGCTCTCAGGGCAGACATCTCCGGTGGGGTGGGTGTCCCGGTATGGAGTGGTTCTCCCACATCGGGGGGCAGCAGGCCAAGTTCACCAAGGTAGGTGGGGCAATCAGAGTGCGGGAGCTAGAATCCACGGGCACTCAGGAGAACACCGGCGTAGTTGGTCGCAACATGGGACCCACCAGCCTGAAGGACCAAATTGAAATCACGATGACTTGCCACCTGGCGAGCAGTTGCGAGCTCCCTTGCTTCCCAGGGCACTACTACGGTGTTCGGGTGTGCAGGATGCGGTTGGCGGAGGGGCGTGAATCCAAGTTCCCGTGCACGCAGCTGGCATTCAGTTCCGCCAAAGGGGTGGCCCAACAGCCACATGTACCGTGACAGGAGATTGAAGCCATCACCAATGGAAAGGGGGTCAGTCATCAGCATCTGTACATCACTGATTTGCCAGAGGGTTTCCAGGAGCATGGTGGCACACACCGGCCACTCATCCCCGGCCCGGCCACCTGCTACATGATCGGGTACAGGGCCCGACATGGTCCACTGAATAGCAGGGCGATCAGGAGCAACCGATGTAGACAGTGTATGGAATGGAATGTGCCTGTATGGAGGCGAGGCTGATAGCTAACTGCAGTGTGGCCTTGCTGAACTGATAGCGGTCCAGCTCCTCGGCCCTGGGAAAACTCACCCCACACACAGGGCGGACACATTCCAGCCTGATTGGAGACAGGGAAGCGAGACATGGGCTGGGGGCTCTGTACGGAGATGCCGTGGTAGCACCGCCCTGTCAGCACGGGACACAGCTGTCCAGAGGCCCACCAGTCTACTACATTTACAGCGTTGGGGGACCAGTGGGGCCCTGTGCACACACCCTCAGTGGTGGTGGGCAGTGGGCCGCGGGGTCTTGTGGTGCTGGCAGTACTCAAGGGGCCTTACCAATGGCACACAACCACCACCAACACAGGTAGCGGCATGCATGGGACATTGAGAGTTGGTGGAGGGGTGTGGGAGTGCCGGTGCGGCACAGGATGACCAGCAGGGACAGTGTAGTTTAGGTGCACAGGGTGCATTGAGACTGTTAACAGGGTGCTCCACGATGTATGTGACCTTATAGTGGAACTCCTCATGGAGCGGGTTATACAGCTACAGGACCCGGATGTAGTAATCAGGGGGTTCGAGGCTATGGGCTTCCCCCACTGCATAGGGGCGATTGACAGTACTCATTCCAGCCCCCTAATGCCAAGATCAACTATCTGAATAGGAAGCAGGCATTCTCAGTGAACCTCCAGGCTGTCATAGACCACAGATGCCTCTTCATCAATGTGTACACAGGCCTCTCAGGGAGGAGCCACGATGCCTGGATCCTGCGCTCATCCCCCTTCTTTGCGAGGATGTTCGATGGGGAGATCGCACCCAACATGTTCTGGATCATTGAGGGTGTTTCCTGTCATTATCGGGGACCCCGCATACCCACTAACCCCATGGCTCATGCGGTCCTATCCTGTTCCCCGCACCCCCTAGCAGATACTGTTCAACGAGCGCCTGGCATCTGCGAGGTGTGTTGTGGAGCAGACCTTCGGCCAGCTCAGGATGAGGTGGCACCTCCTGCTAACAGGAGTCAGTTTGACTTGCAGCACACCTTCATCCTTGTACTTGCAGTCTGTGTTCTTCACAATATATGTGAGACCGATGGGGCAGCCTGGGACAACCCATCCCCTGCATACAGAGCTGATCTCGTGCCCCTGTACCAGTATGTCCGGGGGGGGGGGGGGAGCTTCTGGAGGATATCGGAGGAGAACAGACAGGCCCTTACCAGGCGCATAGCTGTCATGCAGGCAGCGTATCAACGCTAGGTTATGGGAACCCCCCCTCTGCGGTACCATTGCTTGTTTGACCAGTGCACAATAAATCTATTGTATCACCCTTGCTTCCGATGTTTCCCTCCGCGCTGTATACCACTTGTCACACAGTGTGGTGCCTGTCAGTGGCAGGGCGAGTAGCTCACACTGTACCCACCACCATGGCCTCTGGGACCATTGCAGATCCTACAGGGCAGTGCCACAGGGGTTCCCTTTGTAGCTTTATTGCAGGCATGCAACATTTGGGTGCAGCTGACCCCACAACATTTGTATGTCTCCCTCCCACCTGGTTGCCCCCTTGTAATGACATAGTGGCCACATGGTTTGTAGTGCTTGAAACTTTTTATTGGGGGATATTTACAGGGGTTGGGGTTTTGTTTCTGTGGGGTCTCCCACGTCTCCTCGCTGCACCACCGGGGTTCTGGTCTCCGCGGCCCGTCACAACTGCAGTCCTCCTTGGACGCCGGCTGGCGCGCCCTGGGTCTTCAGCCTCCACTGACTGCTCCACGGATAGTAGGGCATCTCCAACCTGTGAGAGGGTTACATAGCAGTGTGGTTAGCTATCCCCCCCCTTACTTGTGTGCGCTCGCTGGTGGTCCAGCTCATGGATGACCCTTGTCCCCCGCAACATGCTGTGTTCCCTTGCTAACCCTCACTTTTCCCCATGGCCTTGGAGTACCAGTCAGGCCATTCCCCTTTTACAGGTAGCTCCACCGCATGGGCTCGTACCCGCTTCTGTAGGGCAGCCAGGTCTGGCGGTGAGGTTGCTAGGGGTGGTGAGTTGTTGGAGATGTGATCATGGCCCAGTGTCCGCTCCTCCTCCGCCTGCAGGGGCTTTCCCCGTTGCCCGAACCTTCCCCGCAGGTGACGGGGGGAGGGGGTGTCCGGTCACGCTCTGGCCCCGCCTCTGGTGGGGACACCGGATGCAGGGATTCCGGCTGAGGCATCACCGGCCGGAAGCGAATCGTGGCCTATGGCCACGCCCCCGACATTGGAGCTTCATGCGGGGATTCCCCCACCCCTGCTGCGCCACTCAGAGCGGCTATGAGCACGTACAGGGGCGGGGCTTGGGATTGAAAAGCCAGCGCCGCAAGGGCAGCGGCACTGGTGATTGCAAATTAAACAGGCCCCCCACTTGAGCCTTGGATGTACGTTAGTTGGAAGAGTGAGCGAGAGATTAGAGTTGAGCGTGTGACCCTCCTTCCTGTGGACCTGAAGAGAATTGGGTGCGATTGTGAGCGTGCTTGGTGAAACGTAGTAGTACCCCTACCTTCCTCCTTTCCCCCCTGGGCTTATTACGCCTCCGTGTGGATCCCCCTTCTCCCCCACTTCCCTGGAACCCTTCCCCTCCGGCACCAAACCCCACCATACTGTCCTTCCCTTCCCGTGCTCTCTCAGTGTGTGTGGACTAGGACTTGTTAGGGCACCCTGGTCTCCTTGCAATACCTCGCCCTATGATGATAGAGGCCCGTTCTCTTTAATTAGAGGTAAGGGCCTAATTACTATCCTGACGGGAATTTATCCTGTGGGGCGCGTGCCCTGTTGCAAGGTCAGATCAGTGGGCATACCTTCCTCTCGAACCCCAAGTGACACCCAGGTGGGGTGGTGTTGAGGACTGCTGGAGGGGAACCAGGAGGCGGAAGACCCATCCGGGGTGGGGGCTTGGTGTTGAATGGGGTCCATGGGGAGGAGGGCGCCCCCATGGGCCAGGCCAGGGTATGGCACCTGCTGGGGAAGCCAGAGTTGGCAGAAGACCTGGGGAGGAGGCACCTGCACCTGTTGGATGGTGCCTTGCTGTTCTAGGGCTGCCGGCCCTCCTACTGTGGCTTGGGGGCCCATATCGTGCTGGGGTTGCCGCCTCAGGGTCTTCTGCGTGGCCTGAAGGCCCTTTCGGCAGTTCATTGCAGCGTGACATGGGTCTTCTCGCTCTCCAGCCTTTCCAGGTGCTGCTCGCATAGGAGGTCGGCAGCCTGGTGCCTGTCCCACAGGTGCTCGGTGCGGGAGCAGGTGAAGATGGCGGTTGTTATTGCCCAGTCCCATTCCCCCTCCCACTGAAGTACCTCCCTGGTTCTAGCTTGTTCAGAGATCTGGGCTTCTGCAAACCTTCTGCTTTCCGTCAGCACCTCCCTCCCTAGGTCCTCCCTCCTCCGCCGGTTGTGAGCCCGCACCTCCTGATTCCTCTCTGCACTGTCGGTGACTGCAACCCATGCAGAATGCGGCGGCCTGTCTCCTTTCGAGGACGGGTCGCCGGGAGCACATAACACTGGTGCTTCAGGCTCTGCACTGGTTGCCGATAGCGTACCAAGCCAGATTCAAGGTGTTGGTATTGATTTACAAAGCCTTACACCTGTCTCTTATACACATCTAGATGTGTATAAGAGACAGGACTATAACATGTGCTGAAGCTGGAGGCTCATCTGTGTATGGTAGGGATAGTATAGATTAGATGGGCTACCCGTACCTTCCCCTGTGGCTATTCCTGCCCTGTGCCGGTGTGCATGGACGCCCTCCCTCCCTTGCTGTCCCATCAGCTATCCCATGGGTGTCCTTATCTGTTCAGGGCTTGGGGTGTGTGGCTGTACCCCCTGTCCCCTCAGTGTGACCCAGGCACCTCCCACCACCGTTGTCTTGTTGTTTTTGACCTACCATCAGTATCCCGGTCCCAGGGCCATGGGATGACCTCTGGCTCTTCCCCTTCCCCTTCCAGGGCCATGACCTCCTCCTCCCGCACGTCCATGTCCGCTTGGGCTGTTTGAAGGAGGAACAGTTGGTCAGTTCACCTATTCCTCTCTGTTGGGGCCTTGAATGCCATGGGCCAGGACCCTGCCCCCCCCCCTTCCCTTGGTGTCCCTCATACCTGGATCGTATTCCTCTGGCTCCTGGGGGGCGTCCCTGGGGTTGGGCCTCTCCGCGAGCACCCCGTCCCTGTGGGGTCTGCCCATGTGGGTTCTGGGGGCACAAGCGGAGGGTGATGTTCCCACTCTCCACCTCCAGGGATGCCTCCCCCACCTCTAGAACGGGGTTGTCACCGCCCGCATTTTGGCTCACCACCAGGGGCCGAGGGCTCCCCCTGCACCATGGGATCAGGCAGGAGGGGTGTTGTCTTTGCCCTCTTCCTGCCCCTGGTGAAGGTGGTGCCATGGATACGGGAGGCCACTATGCCCCCGTTCATGCAGAGGAACCGATCCAGCTCCTCCTGGTACTCCTGTGTGCGCATTGCATGGCCGTACCGGAGATTGTTGTCCTTGATGTTTATATCTGGACCTCAGATCCTTTGTCAGATGCATGCACTGGATTACATCCCTGTTGTACCCCAACCGCTGCATCTCCTGGGCAATGCTTTCGTAGACCTGTTTGGTCTTATAGTTCTGCACCAGGTCATGCTGGACCTTTTCGGTTCCCCATGCATAAATGAATGCCCTGGTCTCAGTGCTGGACCAGGCAAGGCCAGCTCCAGGGTTTGTGAGGCCATGTGCAAAGTCTTGGTGCGGGGCCTAATTTGCATAATTAAGCACCACCTAATTATGCAAATGTATACATTTACATAAAACTTACTCCCTCTGGCCAGGAAGAATTCCCATTCTCCACCTCTCCGAGCAACCATGGAGAAGCATGGCCTCCTAATGCTTCCCCCCCTCCCCAGCCAAGTGTCTACCACCACTCCCCAGGAGTGGTTCCACTGCAGAGGCAGCCAAGCGGGCAGTGACACAGGCACAGAGAGACTGACTGCGTCCACTGCCTTACTGGAGGAGGGGCCAGGGGGTGAGCTTAGCCAGTCTGGCCTCCAGGGCCTGTTGCTTCTTGCTGCCAGTGCCGCCTGTGCCTTGTGCACGCATGCGGTGTGACCAGTCCAGAGGTGCTGCTATCACACACACAAGACACCCAAAATGCAGCTAGCTTATTAAGCGCATTATGCCATGAAAAGAGACATATAACCAGTTCAGTTGTGCCCCCATAATCAGTTCATGCTGCCCCCACCCCATAACCAGTTCATTTCTGCCCCCGCCCCCATATAATCTATTCACGCTGCCCCCACCCATAACCATTTAATTTGTGCCCACGGGGCAGCGTGAATTGATTATATGGGGGTGCAAATGAACTGGTTATGGGGTGCGGGTTTAAAGACAGTATTCCTGTTAGCAATAACTTCATTAAGAAGAGTTAGTGAAATAGCAGCCATAATAATCTCAGAACCATATTTGCAGATTTATTTTCCAAGACAGAATAGATATTGCTTTACATCCTAAATTCCTACCTAAGATAGTATAAGTAAGACAGTTGTGAGAATGTGGCCCTTTTTACACAGGTCTCTCCTCCCAGCCATAAACACGCAGTTCATGGATGGGGGAACCCCATGTGAATGATGTGGTGCACGTGCCCATGGTGAGTGGGGGTGCGTGCACACTCGCCTAACACGCATCCCCACTCACACCCCCACTCATCCCCATGCACGGAGCAACCAGGGGAAATTGTAGTTACTATGTGGGTGTGGATGAGTGGTGGGTGAGTGGGGCTGCATGTGCAGCTGTGTGCATGCCCCATCCATGCACTGGCGTGCCCACAGACTCCCCACCTGGCAGAGCCATGTAAAAATATCATGTGAGGAGCCACTCGAAGAACAGAAGGTTGCTACCTTGCAAACAAGGTTCTTTGAGATGGGTCTGAACATTCTCGCAACACCCACCCTTCCAGCGCCACATGGAATTCTTTTCTTATATTTCTAGAAAGGGTTGAAAGGAACTGTCATTCATAGGGGGAGGGTTCTTTTTATACCAGAGGAGCTCAAGACCATCATGTGGTCTATTATTTGAACAGGGTGAGCTCACACAACCCAGTTGTGAGAATGTTGGGAGCCATCTCGAAGAACCTTCTTTACAAGGTAGCAACCTTCTGATCAGCACTGGGGAGGAGCTGTTTGTAAACAGCCTTATCTCGCAGCCCGATTCAGTGTCCCCACTGCTGCTACCGCTGCAGCACTACTAGAAGGCAGAGGCAGGTGAGGGATGGGGTCTGGAGCCAGGGAGGGGAGGAAGAATAACTTTCTGGGGGAGAAGCTGGCTGCAGCCTGCTGCCCAGCCAGGCAAGTGTGGGGCCCCAGCTGGTGGTGGGGCCATGTGCGGCCGCACATGTGGCACATGCCTGGGGCCGGCCCTGGGACCAGGGCTCCCCTTTCAAGGCTCCGCATGTGGGGGCCCACCAGGTGTGTGACATGGGGCCCACCTGGTGGCTGTTGTGGCAGTGGAGCATGAGGTCTCCTATGGGGGGAATGCATTTGGGTGAACAGTTGTGTTGCTGCTCCCCAGTGGCTTCTTGGGGTGTTGACTGGCCCCCCCCTTCCCCCCCTCCCAGGTGCTCCCCTTACCTTACCTGACTGGCACGGAGGCCCTCCTCGACTGTCTCCCCGATTGTGCTTTGCTCCCGAGTGTGGTCGCTGGCCTGTGGGGATCGGGGGTACTGTCAGGTGTGTGACCGGGTTTTCTGCATTATTTCCACGGCCCTTGTGGCCGCCCTCCCGTGTCTGGGTGGGTTCCTCTCTCACCTACCTCTATCTCAGGGGTGCTCTACTCCCTGGGCCGCATGGTAGCGGCTTGGGTTGGAGCTGCAGGTGGAGCCAGAGCTGTGTTGCGCCCTCTGCCCTGTGTGAGGAGGGGATGAACGGTCAGCTGCTTTCCTTTCTCCTACCCCCCTCCCCCGGGTGCCCAGGTTCCCTCTGCTTACCCTGCCCTGTCCCGCCCATGTCACGGCACTGGCTCCCTTGGTTTTGTCTGTTGCTTTTCTGCCTGATATTTTGGGAGCTGGCGCACCCGTATCCTGTTCTGTTTCTCCTTTAAGGACTCCCGGCCAGGTGTGGGGCATCTCTCCTGGTGGGTGTGTCTGCTTGCAGGCTCCTGTGGGGCCTCTCTAGCCATGTCTCTGTGGTTTCAGCAGACCCTTCCCATGGGTGTTTTTGGTTTGTCATTTACGCGGACTTTTGGGTGTTGGACACCCATCTCCACCCACGGGGCTTTCTGGCTCCCTCGCTGCTGCTCCGTGGGTGGGTGGGGAGCGTGCACCCACCCACTCATGGACGTTTACATGGACTCTCCCCCACCCATTCAATGGGTGTGCATGGGTGACTGTCATCTGTGTAAAAATGGCCTAAGTCAGGCAGGCTTCGAAAAACAGCCCAAATCATTTTATTAATGCCAGTTCATTAGGCATTAAAACCTGAATTAAAGCTAAATGATGCCTTCCAATACATGGGTGAGGCTCACATTGAACCTGGCAGGAGACACGTGTATGTATCTAGGGGCAAAATTTGGCTCCTTGCCTGCGGTTTTAGTAGATCAGTGTGCAGTAACAGCTCGCTGTGAGCTAATAGATCCATTCTTTATTTACAGCAGTCTAGACGAAAACAATGAGACTAACATTTCATTGAAGCTTTGTTACATAAAGTCTTCAGAGAGGTTGAGGTGGCCATAGCTCCCAATTCCTCTCGGGGGGTCACCCATTCCCTGTGCCCCAAAGTCAGGGGGGGAGGGTCTGGGGGTGGCGGGCAGTACCGTACATACCTCTCTCTGCTGTGGGGGAGCAGGTCTTCCTGAGGCTCCTGCTGCCTGTCTGTCCAGACTCCAGCTGCTTGGCTCGATGGCAGGCTTGCGGCTCGGTCCCCTCCATGTGGCTGGCACTACTGGCCCTGGGAGGAAGTGAGAACCAGCGGTGGCCTGCTTTGCAGCCTCCACTTCGGCCGGGCCCAGGCCCCCAGTCTTAGCCCGGGCAGCTCCAAGTCTCCACCTCTCCCAGCCAGGCCGGCCCCCGTCCAACTCCAATCGCAGCTGATTGCGGCTAGTCAGCAGAGTGGACCAGTGTTGTAACAGCAGCGGTGGCAGGTCCTCCCCCCTTCCCGGTGGGGCTATGGGGAGAGGTGGTTTGCTGCTGCTGCACTGCCTCCACATGTTGCCGCCCTCTGCTGCATGCCAAAAAAGCCCTCCGGCTGCAGCTACACTCTCTGCCCTTCTGCCCACAGGGTCCATGGGTGGAAGTGCAGAGAGTGCAGCTTCAGCCAGCCAGCCCTGAGACTCGGGATGGAAGGGGAAATTCCTGACACTTCAATGGTCCGGTTCACCTTCCATCCCAGATAGCATAAGCTGTCAGAAATGCCGGGCGGTCTGGGACAAATCCAGACCTCTGACCACCCTGTGGGTAAGGCTGCCCAACTCGTGGTAATGTCTTGCATGGTTTCACCCTGTCGTGGGATGCAACACGGCAAATAAAGGAGCATCTAGGGAATGAAAGCAAACGGTTTGACTACCAAAACAGCTCAACTGCCCAAGTCAATTGAGGAGATTCCCAAACAACTTTCCTCTGAGTCTGCCCTCCAATATGGGGTGCATCTCCTAAGCAGACAGGTCCATCCCTAGGCTCCTGGCCTGGCCCTGACCCTCACCAGCCAGCTCCAAAAGCAGGCCCTGGTTGCATGGGGGCAAGCTCCAGCCTCCTTGCTCCAGGTGCCCTCTCAGCCACTGAGGCTGGTGCTCGCCCCCAGCCTGGTATCCCCCTATGAGCAAGAGGGCAGCTATAATAAGAGGCATATTGCAGTTGCAGTTGTATCAGACTCACAAGCCCCTTGGCGCAGCTAGGAGTGGGGAGGCATTCTGGCATCTGCACCAAACCCATTTCAACTTTGCTATGCCCCCGCCTATGGGCTCCGAAGCTCAGCCCTTTTTGGCTAGAGCTCCTAGCTAGGAGCACTCAGCCATTTTCCAAATTGGCTTGGTAGCCATTTTCAGTTTAACCTTTTAAGTGCTGCCCTCTGCAGTGATTGGTTCTTGAGGGAGTCAGTTACACCCTGTAATGATTCGGCCTACCTGCCCTGGGGCCTCATTCTGCAAGGAGTTAAGGTGTCCTTTTAAAATACTCCAGTAACCATTTAGCTCTTCAGCTTGTGTTCGAGCTCTTTGCCAGTATTTTTTAATCTAAAGGAAGAAAAAATCACTTTAGGGGATGTTAATATACTGCAGAATTGGCCTGCATGTGGAGGTTTTTGCTACCATGCTCTCACTGTGCTTCTAAGGCCACTTTTAGACAATCGCGGCGATGCCCGTGCTTGTTTTTCAAAACTACCGGGAGGCGGGTTTACACGCGACACCGCTGCCGATTATGCGCATGTGTGGGCGACGCGTGTCCATTTCCGGCCACGTATGTCCACCCTCGATCGGCGACCCAATCAGCTCGCGACTGGAAATGGATGCGCGGCGCCCACACATGCGCATAATTGACGGCGGTGTCACGTGTAAACCCGCCTCCCGGTAGCTTAAAAAAACGAGCGTGGGCGCCGCCACGATCGTCTAAAAGCATCCTAAGTTTTCAACTGATGGGTGGTTTCTGGTTTTGTAGAATTTTGCTGTATCTCATCGAGTTTCATAAGCAAGAAAATGATATGGGAGAAACTACAACACAGAGGAGCGGGTTGTATTGACATTACATAACAGGGCTGCACACTTAGGATTGTATTTCTGTTGTGTTAATGATAATCTTGCTGTGGCTCTTCAGTGACAAGAGACATATATTTTCCCGTAGACTGCGCTTCATTTTAATGAGATGCAAATGCACTGAAATGGGTGACCTTTTCAATAGCTTCATATTACTACAGGCACAAGCAGCATTAAATAAACAAATTTTAAGCACTCTATCCTAAACATCCTTTAGGGTGCCACTCACCACTCTGCAAGGTCTGTGTGCTGCAGAGACCCTGTTTTTCTACAGAACCAAATTCATTAAAAGACCAAAAAACAAACAAACCCAAGAGCAAAAGTTGCTTGCAGCCCTAAATCTTTTAGAAAGATTTGGGTAACAAGAAGAGGAGAAAAGCCTCTCTGCAGCATACAGACCACAGGTCAAACTGCTCACCAAGCCTTGGTGTTAATGGGGTTGGGGTGGGGGTGCTGTCTGAGGTAGAAGATCTCAGACAGGTCTGGAGCTAGCACACTTAGCACATCACTGAGCTTTGAGCTGGAGCTCGCACACTGCTAACAAATCCTTCGTTAACACTCCGCAAACATGCAAAATCCTCCATGTGACTCTTGCCTAAATTTCCACCTTTTTCCCAGGAGGATTGGTTTCATAATATATGCATATCCCAAAATGAACCTGTCCTCTGCTGCTGGTATAATAAGCTGTTCTAGCAGGGGTTAGTTACTGGGGGAATCTGTAAGTAATGCTGAAATACTGCATCCAGAGCAAGCTGATCTTGTGCTTGATTGGAGAGCTACGCTTTCACAAGAAAGCTCAGCTGAAATGTCATGTACACAGCAGGATTTTTAATCATATGTTTGCCACCTATAAAGAGCATGAGAGTTATAATTTCAGTTAACAAGAGCAATTAGACTTTCCTTAGCTGAAAAGCAAAGATTTGGGGTGGAATCAAACAAGACAAAAGCCCATATTAGCATTTACCAGGCATGTTCCCACGTGCCTGTCTATAATGGCATCTGCCACGTGGTCACAGTTGCACAAGCCAGCTTCCATGGGGTGCTCTCTCACCCACTTGAGGCAATATGGACAGGCCGAGAAATATACAAGGAATGGTGCCTCTGTCATCACCTGAACCATGAACAAATACTCTGGAGGCGTAGATCAATGTGTAAACTAAATTTCATTACTGAAATAGTCTTCAAGCAACCAGGGATCAATACATAACAAACAGAACATAACTGGGATATTGCTTCCCACTCCTCTCCATCTCCTGTTTGCTTAACCCCTTCTCATCCCCCTCCCTCCGGTCCTCCTTCCCCCTAACCCCTGCTCTCCACTTCCAACCCTTCCACTTGTCCCCTTGATCCTATTCCTTCTCACCTCCTGACCACTATCGCACCCACTGTCTCCCCATCCCTCTTGCACATAAGTCAATATCTCCTCTCTACCGGCTCCTTTCCCTCTGCCTTCAAACATGCCACTATTTCTCCTATCCTCAAGAAACCTACCCTTGATCCTTCCAATCCCTCTAATTACCGTCCCATCTCTCCTCCCTTTGTCTCTAAGCTCCTGGAACGTGCTGTGTACGCCCATTGCCTTGAATTCCTCTCCGCCAACTCCTCCCTTGACCCTCTCCAATCTTGCTTCTGCCCCCTTCACTCTACTGCAACTGCTTTAGCTAAAATAACTAACAACCTTCTCTTAGCAAAATCCAATCGCCTCTACTCCATCCTTGTCCTCCTCGATCTCTCTGCTGCTTTTGACACTGTTGACCACTCTCTCTTACTTGACTCCCTCCACTCCCTTGGTTTCCGTAGCTCAGTTCTCAACTCAGGTTCTCTTCCTACCTCCCTGACCGATCCTTCAATGTGTGTCTTGCTGGTGCCTCCTCTATTTCTCTTCCCCTCTCGTTTGGAGTTCCCCAAGGCTCCATCCTTGGCCCTCTTCTCTCTATACACTCTGTCCCTAGGCAAACTCATTGAATCTCATGACTTCCAGTACCATGTGTATGCTGATGATACCCAATTCTCTCTCTCCGCCTCCACCCCCCTCTATCCAGTCTCGCCTCACTAACTGCCTTTGACATTTCTGCCTGGATGTCTCATCATCAGCTCAAACTTAAGGGGGTTATAACCAAACTCCTCATTCCCCCCCCCTAATCCTTCTTCTCTCTCTCCCTTCTCTATCTTCGTTTAGGGAGTCAACATCCAGCCCGTCCCTCAGACACGTAACCTAGGGTTCATCTTTGACTCCTCCCTCTCCTTTAAACCTCAGATCGATTGTGTTGCCAAATCCTGTCATTTCTCTCTGCACAATATTGCTAAGATCCATCCTTTCCTCACTGTTTCCTTCCTCTGCTAAAGCCCTTGTCCATGCCCTGGTCATCTCTTGCCTCGACTATTGCAGCCTTCTTCTCACTGGTCTTCCTCACTCTCACTTTGCTCCTCTCATTTCTGTTCATAACTCTGCTGCCAAGGTCATCCACTTTGACTGCCTCTTTGACCACCTACAGCCCCTCCTCTCCTCTGGTTCCTTCTTCCTGAATGCATTCTGTACAAACTCCTGGTTTTTACTTACAAGGCTCTTCATAGTCTTGCTCCCTGCTATCTCTCAGCACTCATTTCCTACTACACTCCTGTCTGGGATCTTCGCTCCTTCTCTGTCACCACCCTCGCCTGCTCACGGCTCCCCTGCTCCTCAAAACTAGGGATGGGAATACTGGTATCAGATTAATCCGATAATCCAATAATCACCGGTATAGGAGTACCGAATTTTTAACATTGGCCGCTTTACTGGGTTTTTTTACATTGCGGTCATTGAAGTTAATGGCTGCAATGTAAAAAAACTGGTAAACCGCCCAAGGTTAAAATTCCGGTACGCCGATACCAGTAAATCTGGTACCGGGGAGATCCGATACCAGTAAATCCAGTGTCCGGTACTCTCCCCAGCATCCCGCCCCTACTCAAAACGCATCTGCCCCTTTTCCCGTCGCAGTCCCCCATGCCTGGAATTCCGTCCCTGAACACATTCGCTTGGCTTCCTCCCTCCAAATCCCTCCTCAAAACCCACCTCTTCCATCAAGCTTCCTCTTGCCCCTTTGCTGACTTATACTGAATCATCATATCTTGTGGAACATTAAATGCGTAACTACACCTTTGTAACTAAGCCAAGCATGTGCACCTGGGAGCTCACGAGTTTGTGTATGTAGCCTTCTCTCTTCCTCTGTTTCTCCCACCCTTTGTCTCACCCCTCCCTTGTCTCTCTCAGATTGTAAGCCTGCTAGGGCAGGGACCGTGTCTCTCTCTTATAATTGTAAAGTGCCAGATACATTGCTGGTGCTATATAAATGCTTAATAATAATTAATAACTGCCATTCATGCAATCTGGCACTTCGTTGTGGGAAATTCTTTGGCAAACTCAAGAAATTTGAATGATTACAGCTCAGAGTGACTACAGTGCGGAGTTATTACAGCTCTTCTCTTGGTCTCCCATTCAGGCATGATCACAGATCTAACTTCTCCTGAATGCTTCTTCCTCACTTCCCTGGAGGGAACAGAAAGACAGACCTCAACAGTTAAACTCCCCACCTTTTGTAGAACCTTGCTTCTCCCACTTTGCACATGACCCTTCTGAATATTTGCATGCAGTGGATTGTAAACTACCATTTTGATTGGACACCTTATGTGGCACCTATTAGCCAATCCAGTGCATACTAAATATTCTTAGGGGAGAAGTCTGCCAAAAGGGGGCTCCATAACTCCTAGCTATGGAGCTTTCTGTCCATAAGGGAATTGAAACCTTCTCCAATTAGCCATTACTATTCCCTATCCTGTTGGCTGACATAGTCCCTCTAGGTCTGTCTAGGAAGTCAAACAGCTTCCTATCTTGGGCTCTTTTGAACTACTTACCAAAACCCACCATCCAATGGCAACAGGACATTTGAATAGTTTCCTTTCCCAGACATATCCAAAGCCTCCCTTCAAATACACTTTTTTAACCAATAAGAAAATGCTAAAACTTGCCAGGAAACCTCCCTGACTTATAACTTCTTCATAATTGCAATCAATATTAGTTTGTTATTTTAGGTATGAGAGCTGCTGAGTGCCAAAGGAATACTTGTTGAGGGTACTTCATGGACCTTGCAGCATTGACGGGACTCTCTACATGATCATGTAAGTTATAACTCTTCGCATATATGCATTTACCTATACTGGGATCAAGGTGGAAAAAGGCCTCTGGGGCACATGGATATCAAATGTTTTAAATAAATTTAAGGTGTGTAGTTGCAGCTGGGGGAGGCTTTGCTGGAGTAGAGACTGTGAAGGGAGAGCTGCCCTTGCCCTGCCAATTGCTCATGGGCCCTCCTCCTCCCACAGGTATTTCTTCAGGGACTGGAGCCCTTTGGATGACATACCCAAAGTGTGTCAGCCATTGCTGGGGCTGGGGCAGCTGCGGCTGCACCCCCTTTGATTAAGAAGCCCTTGGAGAGCCAAAGAAGATGAGAACTTAGAGGACTTGAGGAGCTTGAAGAAGCGTTGCTAAAGGTTCAAGCAAGGAGTGGAAGCCAGAACCTGTGGACTGAAGCTACCATTGGCGACTTCCAACCACCCTGAGGAAGGACCTTGCTGTTTGTCCATGGACTTGGATTTCTGTTTCAGTGCTCTGTTTGAGTAGAACTGAGAACTCATCAGGTAGGAAGATATGAACTGGACTAGGAAAGAGAATTGATGCCTGGGTAATTTAGAGGCTTATTTACACATTTACAAATTCAGTTAGGGTTTCCATATATATGGACGAATAATACCCAAATCTGGCTGCCTGTGGCTCTCGGTGAGTGCCTCAGACCGAAAGAGCTGACAGCCAGCTGGACTGGTGTTGTAGCTACTGCCAGGTTTGTGTTTCCCTCACTGAGAGGGTCAACTCGTTTTTGCTTTCCCTGGACAAGTGCCCTGATTGTTTACCCGAGGAACCTGTGACGCCAGCAGGGGCGTGTGGAGTACTTCCGGGCACCTGGCTTAAGGCGGGCTGTTGTCTGTGGCCACGCCTAAGGGCTGCGCGTGCAGGGCATGCCCTTGTGCGTGCAGCCTTAGGTGCCGACTGAGGCGGTGGGGGTTGCCCCAATTGCCGGTGGCTCTGGGACCAGTATTGTTACGGTTTTCCTGGGCTGGGGTGTGATGCCCCTCTGGGGACTGCCTTGTCAAGCCAATCCCTTTTTGATGGTTTAGGTATAGGGACCAAGTACAGTCAGGCATCAGCCCTGTGAAGGGCTAGACGGGGCCAAGTGCTGCCAGAGTCATCAGCCCTGTGAAGGGTTAGGCACTCTACAGGGGTTAGTGTTGTTAAGCATCTGCCCTGTGAAGGGCTAGGCACATAACAGGGGCCAGGTGTAGCCAAGCATTAGTCCCCTCCCCCAATATTGTAATTCTGTGTTCTAAGTGTGTTATGTCTGAAAGGAAGAGGTCAAGGCGTCCTAACTTTCCTGTAAATGCCATTGAACAACCTCGTTTAAAACAGGCCAAGATTTATGATTTAATCAATGATGCACCCATTCTGTATGTACATTCTGACTCTATCCCTCTATCCAATAGATTTTCTATTCTGGAGGAAGAAGCTGGTGAGGATTCTTTTCATCCACTCAGTGGGCTAAATAAAAATAACGGGATAAATAGTAAGACGATATCTCTTCTTGTCTCCCTTTGCTAGGAATAGCTAGTAATGAGTCCCCTGCACCTCATGCAGGTGAAGATTTGCTTTGGGGGATGTGCTTAGAGCACAATGTTTTCTAATTAGTGAGACCGTCTCTTCATTCTTCTCAAGTATTTCTGAGATGAGTGATTCCTTGTCCCAGGTCAGATCTCAAATCACAGATGTAATGGCCAAACTTAATTCATTAGATTTTGGTCGAACTATTAAGGAGATTCCTTCCGCTCCTATCCCTCCAATGGAGACATTGGTTCACCTTAGGAACCACAATTTAGGTCTTGGGAAGCTAAGCAGAAATGAGTTATTGGCAAACAGAAGAAGAAATTATCCTAAACATATGATCTTTCATGATAAGGCCATTTGGATTAACGTCCGTCCTTTGTCTAATGGAGTAATCCCTAGCTGGAGTAATAAATTGAATATAGCTAGAAATGTATCTTCTTTGTTAGGCCTTAATGTAGGTATAGGAGATATTGACAGGATTGTTTTTCTGTCTCAAAGGTTTTCTGTTACTGCCTTAAGGTTTATTTTAATTCTCAAGTATTATTTCATAAATTATTTCAGGCACGGAAGTATTTGAGATGGTGGTGGGGATCTCCATCGACAGAGTCTTCTCGTATGAATTAAACTCTAGGAACAATGAAAGAGCTTCTTCTAGGGTTTCCCAGGAATTTCTTATAAATAGTTTTGGTAATGATGGTAATGTAGCAACTTCTAATAAATCCTTTTCTGAGAGTGATCATATGGAGGCCCTTCCAACCTTGCCCCAGTTCTCCGGGGAATTAACTAGCACCCCTAGAAGTAATATTCACCAAATATTGATAGCATTCTGTCTGGCCAAATATAATTCTGATCAAGATGGAGACATTATTAAAGCTTTTAGTGCCCTGCCCCCTATTGATCAAGACTTAGTAAAAGGGAAATTTAGCTACATCCAGGGGAAACCTAATTGCTCAACTCTTAATTATATGACTTTTGCCCCAAGTCATCAATCCTGTCATGATTTAAACAAACTAACCAACATGAGGTTCCTTGACAAGGATGAGTTGGGGTCCCAGTCTCCGGCTCCCCGCGGTCATTCTGGGAGAAAGATTTTCTGACAGCACAGGAAATGCTCATGCACAGGCTATGGAGGGTTTAATTATAGCTCCTTCATCAGTGGGTGATGCCAAATTTTTCCCCACTCCTATTTCTCTTTCTCCCCTGCTTCAGGGGAACTTTGATTTACCAACGTCGCAGGATTCAGGGCTTGGGTCAGCTGCCCCTGAAATTTTGCCAGTTCACAGGGGACAAAATGAGGATATTCCTTGTGGTGAGGAAAATCTCCCCCTTGTTGATGTGCTCCCTAATAATAGCTGACATCATTACATTGTGGGTAGGGAGGCTGATGTTTTAGAAATTGTCCTTCCTTTCCTGGAATATAGCTGGTTGGAGAATGCTTCTCTCTACGGAAGTGATGAATCTGTTTGAGAGTTATGATATCCTCTGTCTGCAGAAGACTTGGTTGTTAGATCTCAACTCCCTTTCGCTCCCAGGCTTTCATCTTTGGGACAGCCCTGTTATTAAATTGGGAAAGTATGGACGTCCATCTGGTGGCCTATTGACTTTATCCAAAATGTCCCTTGATCTGGTATGTACAAAGATTGAGAATAGCCCTAGGAATACTTTGGCAGTTAGATTTGTTTGAGGAAATGATGAAGGAATTATTCTCATTAATATTTACATTTCTCCATCTGACAATTGTAGTCAATCGTATCCCTTTTTGGTTGCAACTTGAGGATTTCATTGAGTTTTTAAGAAGAGTTATACCCCCACACTCCGATTGTTCTTGCAGGTGACTTTAATGCTAGAATTAGCAATGGAACCCCTGAACAGGCTGAAGCTATCGGTGTGGATGAGGATGATGACTTTTTCTTTCCTCCTAGTTTTTCCAGAGATCTGGTTATAAATGCTCAAGGACTTCAGTTTTTACAGTTCTTGTACAAGGGTAGATGGAAATTTCTTAACGGCAGTTTTCCTACTGACTCAAGTGGTGACTTTACATTTATTTCTAAATTGGGGCTTAGTGTAATAGACTTTTTTGTGTATCCCTGACAAGTTCTTCAATCATTTTGATAGTTTTGAAGTTCTTATGATAGGATATAGTGATCATCCAATTATTTCCGACTTCTCTTCATTATCAGAACAAATCAAACTCAGAGATGCCAATTTAAATCTGGCGGATATAGATCTTAATGATTATGTCCATGTAAAATGGAATACGAAAACAGCTAGTATAACTAATGAACTACTACTGGTCTCTGAGGAAATAGGTATGCTTAAGAATACTATAGTAGCATCTTACCACAAGAGTTCAGCAGAAATAGTTGATGAATTTTCCTATCTGATTGATATTCTTTAATGCACGATAATTGGACCTCTGAACAAAGATAAAAATTAAAATTGTCATTCCTTTTTCAAAAATTCCTGGTATGATCAGGAATGTCTTTTTGCAAAGAAAGCTGTTTATAGGGCAGCTAGACATGTCAGAATTTCTAAAGAAAGCTTAAGAGATCTGCTTCGACTAAAAAAACCTCAATTACCATCTGTCTTTATGGTTTGCTCTTGCAGATGCGGTCCTTACCTGTAATCAATCTAAGTTCTGGCACTTGGTTAACAATGGAATGCATCCTTTTGCAATTCATCCAAACACTGCTGCAGCTGCATGGCAATCTCACTTTTCAGAGATCTTTAACCAAATGCCTGACACACCAGTTTTGAACCCCATTAGTCTAAAGGACCTACCACAGTGGCCTCCAGTGAACCCTGTGGAAATTAGAGGGTTTTTAGAAATAATCCATTCAGGTAAAGCCCCGGGTGGTGATGGAATACCCGGCGATATCTTATTAAATAAAATTGACTGGTGGCTTCCCCTCATTTGTACATTGTTTGATGCCATTAATTGTAATGGTTTAGTTCCAGCTGGTTGGAATATTAGTATAATTATTCCAATTTTCAAAAAAGGTGATAGAGAGCTCTCGTCCAACTATAGGCCGATAAGTTTGATCAGTGTGATAGCTAAATTATATGCCCGTTTTTATTAATCAAACTGGAGGCCTGGGCAGAAGAGGATAGCTTATTTTCAGAGGAACAGGCCAGCTTTCGCACTGGTCATTCACCTTGGACCATTGCATTACCTTGACACATCTGATTGACAAATATGTTAGGATCAGAAGAGGGGGCTCTATTTCTGTCTTTTGTAGATCTTAGGTCAGTCTTCAATCTTATAGGTAGAAAACTTCTATGGACTAAATTATCTGCAACCAATATGGATAAGAGATTTGGAAATCAGAAAGACATGAGCAACTTACTGCAACCAAGCCAAGAACGTGTACCTGAGTTCCCGCATTCTCATGAATGTCACATCCCTTGTCTCTCCCTCTGTTCCCCCTTCCCTGTCTCCCCTCCCCCTGTCTTTAGACTGTAAGCTCTCGGACAGGGACCGTGTCTACCTTATTCTTTGTAAAGTACCAGGTACATCGCTGGTGCTATATAAATGCTAATAATAATAATAATTAATAATATAATATTAAAACACCTTGTTGCGAATACAAATCACTCCAAAAGGGCATTTATCGGATACTATACTATCGATACCAATGGGGTGGAACAGGGATGTGTTTCTTTTCAACTTCTTCATAAATGGAATTGTCTCAGAACTTGCCAGTGACTTGTATTACCCTGTTGCAATACAAAACAGGCGGATTTCGATTCTGCTTTACGCGGACGACATGACCCTTATGTCAAGTGCCAGATTGGGTCTGAAGAGACTCCTTGGAGCTCTAGGGATCTTTTGTAAGACCAACCATCTTAAAATTAACTACCAAAAACTAAAGTCCTTGTAGTGGCCAAGAGCTTTCGTAATTTTAACTAGGTGCTTGATAACATCAGCCTTGAACAAACCAAGTCTTACTGTTATTTGGGGCTGACATTTTCTGCCACTGGTTCTTGGGCAAAGCACGCAGAATTTACCAAATTAAAGATGGGTCAATCCATTGGGGGGCTTTTTAAGTTCTGGAGAAAGGATGGAGGCAAACTTATATGACCAACCTTGAAACTATTGGATTTGAAGGCCAGTCTGCAAGCCCTATACGGTGCCGAAATTTGGGGACCTTTTCTTAGGAACAATCTGGAATATTTCCAAGATCGCTTTTTACGGGCGATCCTTTCTGTACTAAAGAGCACCCCATCCTGCCTTGTGAGACTGGAAACAGGTGTTTTGCCAGTTACGGTAAAACTCGATTTGGCTCAGGCTTCTTTTTAGCTGAGGGTGAGGGGTATGATGGAAGATAGTTTACCCTATCTTTGTTTTACTGAATACAATTCTCCTACACTCTCGTCACAGTGGTATAGGAAATAGAGGTTGCTTACCGTAACTTAGTTCTTTGAGATGGCTCCGTGCATTCTCACTCATGGGAATCACGTGATGCCCTATCTAGATTGGATACTGTCTCTTTAAGAGCAGTTCTCTATATGCTTCCTATAGGAAAGTTCTGGAAGCATGTAGGAGTGCCCTCTGCCCCTCCCCACTCTCGCAAGAGTACCGGCGTATAAAAGGGGAGGGGCAGGGCACATTTCCCAGTTCCTTAGACCGCAATAGCGGTGATTTGGCCCCCAGGGTCAAGGGAGACTTGTTGTACCCACCAAGAGGGGATGGTGGGTGGGTAGTGAGAATGCACGGAGCCATCTCGAAGAACTAAGTTACGGTAAGTAACCTCTATTTCTTCTATGACTGGCTCCGTGATTCTCACTCATGGGAGAATGTGAGCAGTTACCTATTGCTGAGTCCATCCGGGTGGCAGAAGTCATCATGGGAAAATAGAGGCTAGGACTGCCCTTCCGAAGGCTACATCTCTCTTAGCTGCTAAAGAGAGAGTAAATTTATTGTACCTAGCAAATTTCTGCTATAACCAGACAATTAAATTAAGGAAATTATACAAGCTGGACAATAACATACACACAGACTATAAGCTAAAGGATAATAAGAAGCAGTAGAGGAAACATACCTTTCAGCTAGGTCAAGTGCATAATGTTTTACAAAAGTCTCAGAAGAAGGCCAGGTTGCTCCTTTACAGATGTTCTGCATGGGGATATGACGGAATGCGGCCATGGTGTTCGCCATGGCACGTCGAATGAGCTCTCAACCCTTGTGGTGGTTGTTTGTTGTCGAGTGTGTAGCATAGGTTGATGCATGCTACAATTTGCTTTGAAATATGCTGTGCTGACAGTTTCATGCCCGGGTGTAGGCCTGCGTGGGTGAGAGAGTGTGTCCGTCTTGCGGTATGGTCTTGTTCGGTCAAGATAGAAGGCCAAGGCCCACTTGGCGTCTGTGTACGAAGGGTTGATTCGATGGCTGAGGTGTGTGGTCGAGGGAAGAATACTGCTAAGGTTATAGGTTGGTTGATGTGGAACATGGTCACTACCTTTGGACAGAAGGATGAGTCTAAACTGAAGGTAGGGTGGGGACGCTCAGAGCAGAAATTTCACTGACTCGTCGTGCCGAGGTGATAGCCACGAGGAAGAGGACCTTTTGTGTCAGGTGTGACAACTTCATTGTCATTTATTAAAGACATGACCTTAGGTCATTGTCCAACAATACAGAAAGGAGAAACCAAAACAACATACATAAAAGAGTTCAAGGACAATAAACAACCTATCCTACTCACATAATAAAAGCAATGCTTCCATCTCTAAAAGGACTTACAAAGTCCAACAATGACCCTTAATAACAAAGAAATATTATAACCAAATAAGTGGTAAATAGCGATAGTATAATAGGGCCATTTTGCATACAGGGATTCCTAGTTACTTCCCCTTAGAATACTCCTCCGTCCTTACAGTTCTCACTAGCTAAGCTAGTAGCTAAGTTGGTTCCCATCTAGGGTAGCAACCAAACTAGCCCTACCCTACTTACTCACAAACCCTCAACCATGTCCTAGGAATAGCCTAATATAGGCCATATCCACCTGCTGCCCTATCATAACTCAGTAGGGCCAATCATCTAAGTGAGCGTACCCTCTGAGTTCACTTTGCCCTTCCCAGGGATTATGACGGCAGCACTTGACCCTGCACTAAAATTAAGATAGGGGGAATATATAGCACTAAAAAAAAAAAGTGCTTAAATTCAAAAAAGGAAGCACGTGATTAATGGCCTAACCCTTCACAAGATCTATATTGGGAGTACGTGACCCCTAAACACCCAATTACGTATATAAAGGGGATAAAGGAGCCAGTACAAACGCAACCAAAATTTGGCGTAATTGAAGTCCTATGACCACACAGAGCTAGATTAGTGAGCAGAACTAACCCCAAATATGTTATTTTGAAATGTTAGGGAAGATCTAAACTCATATCATGTCGGGGAGAGAACAAATCCTTCCCCTCTTGATCCTGTCCTATCTAGCTGGGATGTAGCATTGCTAACCAAACAAGATGTGATATGTAGACTCTACTGCTAGGTTATCAAACGGGCAAAGACGGTCCCCATAAGGAATCTTGGCTATCCGTCCTTCCATCACCTTAGTAGGGAGGGCATTTACCCTAGCGGAAAGGAACAGGAACTTCTCCCTATAAGTACCAGTTGATCGCAGGTACCTCACCCCTATTCCTGTATACGGTGCCCATGGGCACCTTATGGGCACTCCTCCAGATGGCGGGCTCGTGCCACCAGCATCAGATCGTTCTGCCGGTCAATATCCCGGGAACGAACAATGATCTCCTTTTTTGCTGCTGCAAAAGATTTCATCCCCAAATAGTCTATCGAGAGCCCCAAATGTGCAAGATGGTCTGTCACAATCCGACACCACGGATTAGTAGATGAATCTAATAGGACCATATGCAACAGATTTTCTGAGGGGGCTCTAGATACCTTGAGCCAAGAGAGGGCAGCCTGTTCCCATGCATCCGCCGTCCAGCCCCGTGTGCCCGCTTCCAACCGAATAGCAGCCATTGGAGTTTCCTTGGGTAAATTGGTGAGGGAGGTCAGAAATATACATTGTAAGGTGTTTAATGTTTTTCCCCATAAAGGGCCTATAATGCTGCTCTGTACAAAAGAGTGGGTTTGACCTTTGCCTCGAACACCTTAATGGCCATGGCAAGATGTCTTCTCCCTGTCCTGGCAAAATGTCTAAGGATTGCCGTTGACTGGCTTTTTGCTGTCACTTCTACCCTGGCCATGTGCTCTGCCCAGTGTCCTGTAGCCGAGAAATTCACTCCCAGGTACTTATACCCCCTAGTTTGTTGAAAAGACAAACCATCCACTACCCATGGATGGACCCTCCTACTCCGGGCAAATACAACTATATTAGACTTGGTGCAATTAATCGTCAAGCCATTCTCCTGACAGTAGCTGATAAATGCCGAGATTTGTCTCTTTAACCCAACCTTGGTTTGAGATAATAGCACCAAGTCATCAGCATATAGGAGGGCACCAATGGGTCTGGATGCTAGTTTTGGGGGATGATATCTCACTTGCCTTGTGCCTGGAATAAAGTCATTTACGTACAGGTTGAATAACACAGGCGCAAGAACACATCCCTGCTTTACACCCTGGTTGACTGGGATATCTGGGGTTAAGTGACCTTTGTGATCTAACTTGACTGCGACTGTAGTGTCTTCATATAAAGCCTGGATAAGAATAAGTAACCTGGGCTCAATTCCCAGGGTAATCAGCTTCGCCCATAGGCGCGGTCGATTGATGGTATCAAATGCTGCCCTCAGATCCAAGAAGGCGGCATAAAGCTTCCCATTAGAGGTTCTATATTTCTCCACCAAGTGGTGAAGAACCAGACAATGATCTAGGGTTGCATAACGTCTGCGAAACCCTGCCTCTCGGGGTGGATTATCCGGTTACTCTCCATCCACTCCGTTAGTTTCGCAAGCAAAAATTTTGCATAAATCTTACTTACGACGCTAAGCAGGCTGATTTGCCTAGAGTTAGCCGGATCCGACCTCACCCCCTTTTTGTATATGGGAATCACTACGGCACGAGTCCACCCCTGGGGTAAAATTCCTGTGTTGTTTATTTTGGTGAAAAGTTTGGCCAGGACTGGGAGCCACCACTGCAGATTTCTTTTAATGACCTCAACTGAAATTAGGTCCGGCCCTGGTGCTTTGCTGTTACGAAAGGTATCGAGTATTAAACCTACCTCCTTCTCTGTAACCGGGGACCATTTAGGGCCCATCTGTTGTACATTCCCAGAAAGGGATATATCGGAGTTTTCCCCCTCTATCTGGCCCATCTGGGATGCCCTGATAAAGTCAACCCAGCTTGCAGAGGCAATCGGCATAGGGCGAGCTGGTCTAAAGGGGAACGTGGCACCATTCACGATTCGCCAAAAGGTTTTTGAATCATTTTAAATCCCTGCTGCAAGGAGATCCTGCCACATCCTATCTCCATATGTTCTTTTTTCCCCCTCTAATGAGGTCCCTGTACCCTTTCCTCTCCTAGGAATACTGGGCCAGAGAGATACCCTCTTGCCCTGCTCTAAAATCCCTATACAGCTTATGAAGTTGCCACCTAGCTCTTCTACATTCAACATCAAACCACTTTTGTCCTAAGGGACGCAGGGGTCTGGAACGGCTCTTCTCAAGCATCACCAACACTTGGTAATGTAATTGTTGTGACAACCAATTATACGACTCCACCACCTCCATCTCATCTACCCCCGATATTATCTGGGCCCTAGTTTCTAAAAAAGCATCCAAATTCAAGATCACCCTCCAGGCCACAGCCAACCTTTCTTCCCATCTTTGATATTTGAAGGGGGGATCATCATCCACCTTAAGTGGGGGTTCCTCCTTAGGATTTGAAACTTCTAATGCAGCCAGACTCGTAATCAACGGCAGATGTTCCGATATCGGGACAGGAGCTACCTCAAAATTAGCCAGCAAACAAGACCTCTGATGAGACCAGGGCGTAGTCCACCACACTGCAACCCTGTCCACCAATAAAGGTAAATTCACCTGTTGGATCTGCGTATCCAGTACCGTTCAAGATAGAAAGGTTTAATCCTTCCACCAACTGGATAAACCTCAAACCTGAGGAATTAAATTTATGGTCTTTAGATACCCCGGTTTGCCTAATAACAATATGGGTATTGTCCGGCCACTCCTCCATATACGAGGCTAAGATGCTGTCCCCAGTCCCTATCCTGGCGTTGAAATCACCCATGACTAAGCATGGGGTGTTAGGGTATTTAATCAGCAGTTCTCTTATTGCTTGCTCTAAATCTGCCCATATCTGGCTTTTGAACGCACCAGCGTTAGCCGGGGGCACATACACCCCTATTAACAAATATCTATGCATCCCATACTTTATCAGTAGTCCCAACTGGAAAGGGGGATATCTAAGCTCTGCCTCTATCTTCCATTGCTCACTATCCACCACCAGAAAGGCTAATCTTCCACTTGCTCTGCCTCTGGGGGCATGGAAGGCCGCTGGTAAAGAAACCACTGTATATCCCCTCAAGCTCTATATGGTCCACTGCCCAGGTCTCCTTAAGTAGGAGTACCTGATGTTGTCTAATAAAAGTGATAAAATCATCTCGATTTTTATGGGCATGCCATCCCGAAATGTTCCACGAACAGATTGAAAAGTGGGTGTCATACTGCTGAACCAGTCATTCCTGTTGGTTTCGGCCTTGAAGTTCAGAGGAGGCCCGCTTAAGGACAGGGGCATGGGCTCTCTGTACTGTACTTGACAGGTTCTCCATGCCCCCCCCTCTTCTGTATCTCTCCATAATCCACCCTCAAATCCTCCCCCTCTTGACCCAATTGTCCCTGCAACGAGCCTTCCACCTGCCTAGCTAAAATATCTAGTTGCAGTGAAGGTGTTGGTGCCAGGGCCTCGGAGCAAAAGCTCTTGCTAGCTTCCATAACTAAACTCCCTATTTCCTCTGACAAGGTCACTAAATCTCTTACTGATTTAACTACTGCTTGCTCCTTATACTCTACTGGCCTTGGCTGGGCAGACATACCCCCAGTTACTTGCATTGCCATATTCCGCAATCTTTCTCCTATAGGGGGAAGAGTAGGACTACTCATTGGTGTTATTTTAATTGTCGTTGTACTTGTTGATTCTTCTTCTGGCTGGTGTGCCCTAGTCCCCATCCTCCTTCCGGGAGGACCAACCTGAATGGAATTATCCCTCTGGGGAACCTGAGAGCTAGACTCCACCAGGGGTGACACCTCCTCCATCCTATATTCAAAAACGTCTCCCACCTGTACTCCCCAAGAAAATAAGGGGATGTTATCCAGAAGATGAGAGGCAAGGCCCAAATTGCGGAAATGTACAATTAGACATTGAACTCTCCCCTGAGATGATATCACTCTGAAGTTCCCAATATGATGCCTAGGAACAGGCTGACTCAAAATAAAAGACAAGTGGGACTGGATGTCCTTCTTAGTTTTCCAAGAAGGGAAGGTTCCACATGGCAATAGTCTTATACGAAATGAAAGTGCGCTTGGGATCAGGCTTGGTCTTCTATCGCCACTAGATTTCAGGTGAACCTCTGTCCTATTAGCTGAAGCTCTAACAAAAGACCTTTTGGCCCGGGGTGCCCCTAATAGCGAACTCTCCTCCGCCCCTTCCAGGGGCAAAGGGTCCTGTGTTGGGGTACTTACCCCTTGTTCTAACATCCCGAGCCTCAAAGCATTCCACGTTTCCATTTTATGGTTGAGCTTCCTCATTTCCCCCATGAGATCACTTGCTATCCCCCATTGTTGCTCCTGCTTTTTTATCAAGTTGGTAATAATAGACAACTGATTGCTCATTTCTTGAGACAGGGTACTAGAGGAAGTATCTAGTTGAGTCGACTGGCTAGAAAGATTAGCCCCCCCCCCTTCCTGCAAACACTCCCTTAAGCTAGATTTCTGTGCTATGAAGGATCTGTCTTCCATTACTGGCACTTGTAGATAGGGGTGCTAATTGGGGCTCAACATTAGAACAGTCCTCTTGCATGGGCTCAAAAGTAGAGCCCAAAGAGGGTCTCTTCCCCCTTCCTTTCAGATTAGCCTTGGGGATTGGAACACAGTCCTCCAGTACCCTCTGCCTGGAGTGACCCTTGGTTCACCTGTGCGCTTCCTAGTTAACATCCTCCACTCTGTACCACACAGAATACTAGAATTTCCAAGTGGGTCACTGAATAGCCCACCCCTAGCCCAGCATAGAATCCTATTGACCAATAGCGTAGTAACAAACAGTAAAACTTTCACCCCAACTATAACAGAAGCTCACCCACCGCCCTTGGCTCCACCTGTACTAAGTCTCTTGACTAAGTCTCTTTACTCAACCGACCTAATGAGCTCGGTTGAGTAAAGAGACTTAGTCAAGGGGTTGGTAAGGCGAGAAGACAGTGCAGCAAGGTGAACTTTGACTGAGGAAAAAGAAAGGCCTGAATGGCGGAGTTCAAGGCGATAAGTGAGGATAGCCTGGAGTTGTAGCTGTTGAGGGTCGAAATGGTTGTTCCGACACCAAGCGGTAAATCTGGTCCATTTAGCATTGTAAGATTTTCTAGCGGAGTGCCTCCTTGCGGTGACAACTACTTGTCTAATATAATCAGGGAGAGTGTCGTCTGGATTGTTCATAGTAAATACCATGCTGCCAGGTGTAGGGACATGAGGTCTGGGTGGAGGAGATGTGGGTCCCCTGTGTCTGCTTAAGTGGTCCGCGAGAGAATTTTGGTTGCCGTCGAGATGGATGACAATAGGGATGACTGAGTTCTGGATACTCCAGTACCAGAGGCTCATGGCCTCATTGGTTAGGGGTTTTGAATGAGCTCCCCCTTGTCGGCTGATGCAATATACAGTAGTGACGTTGTCGGTAACAACTTGTACGGTACGACCTTGCACCAAAGGTCTGAATGTTCGAAGAGCTAAGCGGGCAGCCTTGAGCTCTAAGAGGTTGATGTGCAGGAACTACTCTGCTGGCGTCCATTGACCCTGGGTGGTCAGGCCTCTGCAGTGTGTTCCCCATCCTGTCATCGATGAGTCTGTTGTAATTGTGACGCTAGGATCTGATGTATGGAATTCGGTGCCTGTCAGTGTTTTCTCAGGAAATCCACCATAGGAGAGAGTGTAAAATCTGATTTGGGATAGTCAGTCTTTTGGATAGTCTGTCCTCTGTGGGCAGGTAGTTGTCTCATAGCCAATCCTGGAGGGGGTGCAGTCTGAGGCGTGCAAAAGGCGTGACAGCTGTTGTGGAAGCAAAAAGGTCAAGGAGGTGAAAGAAATATCTCACGCTGTTTGTAGGTTGTGCTTGGATGCGTCTGACGGTGAGGATGAATTGAAAGCAATCTTCTGGTAGGAAGGCTCTCTGCATTCGTGTGTCTAGGACAGCCCCTATGAAGGGGAGTAGCTGGGTGGGCGTTAAGTGGAATTTTTGGTAGTTTATGAGGAGGCCCAAGTTTTGGAGGAGGTGTATTGTGCTGTCTATGTGGTCTTGAAGTTTGTCTTGAGATGGTGTTGCTAGGAGCCAATCGTCTAGATAGGGAAATAGTGTTACTCCTATTTTTCTTAGTCTGGCTGCCACAGGTGCCACACATTTGGTAAAGACCCTTGGTGCTGTGGACAGGTCGAATGGGAGGACGCAGTATTGGAAGCAGCTATTGTCTGGAATGAAACCAAGAAATTTACGGTGAGAACATCTGATGATCATATGAAAATATGTGTCTTTCAGGTCAAGAGCGACTAGCCACCATCCCGGCTGTAAGGCTGGGAGGATTGTTGCTAGGGATGTCATTCTGAATTTGAACTCTCTCATATATTTATTTAGGTGGCGTAGGTCCAAGATAGGTCTCATGCCTCCTCCTTTCTTGTCAATTAGAAAATAGTGTGAGTAAAACCACCTACCCCTAAAGCGAAAGGGGATTTCCTGGATCCCTCCCTTCTGAAGGAGTACCTGGGTCTCCTGCATCAGCTGTGTCTTGTGAGAGGAGTCCCTGAAGAGGGACAGGGGTGGGGAGGGGAGATGGGGGGTAGGAGTGGAATTGGAGGCAGTAGCCGAGTCGGATTATTTCCAGGACCCATCTGTATGATGTTATGTGCTCCCAGGCCGGGTAGTATTGCCTGAGGCGATCCCTGAAGGAAGGGATGCATGGCTCGCTCTTGACCTGATAAACCCTAAACCCGCAACCTGGGCTGGGATGACATGGAAGACTGGTTCTGCTGGGGCTTCATCCTTGGTTTATTGAACCGCCGACTATTAGGTTGGTAGGTCTGTGAGGATTGTTTTTGGGGTACAAACCTCCTCTGGTGGAATGATGGCTTGTGCTGGCGATAGTAAGACATTGATGGAGATGGCCTGTAATTGTGTTTGGGTTGTTGCACTACCCCTTGGGCTCTAGCTATTTGGTTTGTCGCTCTTATTTTCTGCAGGGTTCCGTCCATGGCTGTTGCAAATAGTCCTGTACCATCAAAGGGAAATCCTCGAGTTGCGCTTTATTGTCTGGCGTGAGGACTGTAGATCTGAGCCACGCATGACGGTGGACGGTTACAGATGTCATGATGGATCTGATGGTGCAGTCCGCCACATGCATTGCTGCAGACAGTTGAAACTGTGCTAGCTGTGCTCCCTCAGCATGGATTGCTTGCTTCTCCTTGGGGCCCGTAGTGGTCAGGGAACGGGACCATAGCGTGTGCTGGTATGCTGCCATGGCTGCAGCATAATTCGCTGTGGGCAATGAGAGTGTGGCTGAGAAGGCCTTCTTTGCTAAGATGTCCAGGTGACGTCCTTCCCTATTTGCAGGTGATGTCTTTACTGTATCTGATGCTGGTCTGCTAGATGCCGCTGCGACTACCATAGAGTCGGGCATGGGATGGTGTGCGAACATAGTGTTGGTATGTTCCACAGGATAAAGTGTGTGTGCTAGTTTGCTAATTGGAGGGGTTGATGAAAGATTAGCCCATGCTACCTTGGTTGATTCCATGAGTTCATCAAACAGCGGGAGCATTATATGCCCTACGTCACCACCTGCCAAGATTCCAAAAATAGGCCTGGAGGTTGCCTTTTCCATCATTTTTATGGGTATTTGAGGCATTGCCAGGGCCAATCTATGGAGCAGAGACTGAAAGTTCTTCACATCCTCCGTTGTTAAGACTGGGGGTGATTCTGAGATGCTGTCACTAGGTGGTGGTGTGAGCGCATCCGCCGGTGCTGGCTGTTTTTCAGTAACATCCACTGCAGGGCTAATTTGTTGGGGTGGTGCAGGCACTCCCACAGATGATGTCGTAACTGCTGTAGGGGCAGATGGTGTTGCAGGAAGCAAGAGTGGGGGGAGAGGCCCCAAATGTTGTAGTTGAGTGGGGGCTCTTTAATCTGTGTCCTCCGTCTGGTGGATCTGGTTCCCAAGGAATTGGAGCTGGAAGTAGTATCTCTATCCTGCGCTGTGCCTGTGCTCGCTGGGGAAGGGTATGTTGTCTGATGCCAGCGAGGATCCCCGTGAAATGGTGGAAGGGCATAGGGGCCCGTGCTGGGGGGGCATCCCCCCCACTTGGTTGTGATGGGGGTGAATTCCGCTGGCCAGTCCTGTGAGGGCACCCTATGTTTGCGATCTGAAAGATCGCAGGGGTGGTAGAAGTGGTTCCTGAAGGACTTACTCCACCATGGTGGTGAGGGGCTCCTGGGATAGTACCCGTAGGGATTCTGTGGCTGTTGAGAAGGACTGTCGGGGTGATGATGGTGCCGCTCGTAATGGGGCCCCCTTTTCCCAGCCTGGGGTCTTGGTACAGGTGCACTGCTTGTGTCGGGGGCTCATCCAGAGAGTCTGAGGAGTCTGGGGAATGAGCATGTTTTCTCTTGGCAGTGCGCTTTCTAGGGCTGTGGGAGGGGACTGTCCTGTACTGCTGTTGCTCTGTTCCACTTTGAGTCCCTGGAGATTGCTGCTCATGCGGGCTGTGATGCTGCACTGGGCTGCCGTGCCGGTCCACTGTTTGCTGTGTCGGGGAACTCTGCTGTAGGCAGTGTCGTTGTGGGCTGAGGCCACCCTGGCGCTGCTGCAGGCTGCATTGTGCTTGGTGCCGTTGGGTGCTCCCTCTGGTGCGGCGCTTAGGGAGGGTGGTTTGCGGCTGCAGCTCCGGTGGCAAACGAGTCTCTGTATCAGACAGGTGGATGGGGAGCTGTCCCAGCGGCGCAGATAAAAGGTTGAGCTTGTCCGGTGCTGGCAGAGACGAGCCGCTGACAGTTGCAGGCTCGAGGCGGCGGCGGCTGCTTGCACCCAGCTCGTTTCCCTGCTGTTCCAGCAGCTTTGCGGGCTGAGCCGATAAGAGATGTTCACTGAGAGCCGGCTGGGGTGGATCTGAGCTGCTATCTGTAGTGCGACCCCCTGCTCTCGGCTGTTTGGGGAGGGTGAGTCCCTCTGCTGGCTTCAGTGCTTGCCTGGTGAGCGCCTCATCCAGGTGTCTCTTTCTGTTTTTCAGCGCTCGTTGAGACAGGGCTTTGCAGGCTTGGTAGGTCTTTTGCATATGCCCTTCCCCTAGGCAATAAAGGCACAGGTCGTGCTGATTGGAGATGGGCCAGGGGCAGACTGGGAAATCAAAGTGGCCCGAGAAAATATAGCCTTAGTGGCCCTATGCCGGTGGCAAAGCTGCCGGCGTGCCGGAAACTGGCCAAGGGGGCGTGGCTTGGGGCGGGCAGAGTGCACCAGATTTGGGACCTATCAGAACTGAGTCCCCAGACTCAGATCCTCAGCAGCCTGGCAGGGGTGAGTGGGAGGTTATGGGGGGCTGGCAGGGGGGAGAATGCCACTGGGGGGGTACTGGCCCTCATTTCAGTGCTCTGGCTCCCGAAATCACTCAGTTTCAGTGCTCAGTGGCCCCCAACCAAAAAATCACTCTGTCCCTTGCTATACATCCTACAGTAAGACTTCTTTGTACCCTCTGCCCGCATGCTTGTTCTATGCTGCATGGGAAATTGCAACTGCCATCATGGGCGGGGAGCCAGCTCACCACCCTCATTTGTTTTTAGTTTTCACCCAGCATTTGTGCAAGTGTAGCTTACCAACTCGATGAGTAGCTGACCTGGCTTTACGAGGTGGTCACCTCAGCGTGAACATAGACTCAATTCTCCATGTAATGAAGTGATACCATTGTCTGTGCTATTAGAAATCAGTAACAGGTTGTGTTTCAACTGCTTAACAGCAGGAGTAACATAGCAAAGCTAAATTATAAGTATGTTTTTTATACATAGCATGGGGGGCTGACTTCTCTTCTACCAACTTGTTGCAAGAGCAGTTTTCATTTAGGACAAACATTTCTGCAAACCAAATTTGAGATCAGAAATGTTCTTTAAACAAGCCACCTTCAAAAACATTCAAGTCAAGCAAGGTGTAAGACTTTTTCATTTAAAAATGCGTTTGCCAGGTGCGGATAGGGAGTTTGGGGTAGAGTTGTGAGGGGGTTGAGTGGGTAGGTGGCTTTGGGTGGGGTTGCTGTGGGGGTTTTAAGGTTTGGTCTGTTTTAAATGTTTTTATATATTGTAAGTTGCCCTGGGCCTCAGGGAAGGGTGGCATATACATTTGAATGAATTTCTAGTTGAATGTGTCACCTTCTTTGGACCAGAGCAGTATCAGCTCAAACTGGCAGTTTGCTATTAATATTTGTCCCTAGAAAACATTGCTCTTTTGGACCCAAAGCAATGCTATTAATTCATACATTTAATGAAATAAATAAATAAAAAGAGTTAATATTCTTGAACATATTGACAATGTAGCAAACAAGGTGGTAAATGAAATTAATCTGGTGCAAGGACTGGGCAAGTGTGGATTAAGAAATTACACAAGAGATTGCTAGGTCTAATTCTATAGCTATAGCATAGTTAACAAGCAATCAGTACCCCCCGTCTTGTATTTTATAGCAGTAACTGGGAGAATGTTCTTAGGAACAGTCTGGACTGTGTACCTTCTCACAGTTTGCAGCCTTGGGGAAAGGTGCCTTCTCAGACGATGCAGGTAATCATTAAGTCCAGCCTCACTTCACATTTCTGTAATGGGAGCAGAGTTTTTAGAAGTTCCTGCCATTGGTTCCCAAGCAACATGACAGGGCACACTGGGGTGCCTCTGCAAGTTGCCAGATGTGCCCTGGAAAGCACTTCCAAGTCATGCCATGGGTGGTATAATGAATAATTTACTAGTTCATTTAACACCCACTTCGTGTCTTTGGTTGCACAAAAGGAGATTTCAGTGTATATTGACAACTAAGCATGAAGGGGTGTGGCTATCATGCTACAGGGACAGGAAGAACATTTGTCATGGGGCCCAAACGGGGTGGGGGGAGGTGGTAGGCGCACAAATCCTATCCTGTTGTGGTGGGGCTGGACATAGGCTGAGCTGAGCGCAAGTGCCTACACTGCACAGGGGACCCACCTGGCTCACGGCAGCATGGGGCAGGCAGTGGAGCTGCAGGGCTCAGGTCCAGCAAGCAGAGGCACCTCAGTCAGGAGTGTCTGAACAGGAGTATATGAAGTTATCCAGCAACTTAACGTCTCATTACTTTTCTTCTCGAGGAAGTAGTGTTTAGTGGCCAGCAGCCAAACGCTGGTTATGCTCTACTTGTTTATTGGACTTAGCTAAACTCTTTCTATGCTATACTTACCTCGATAACACTAAATGAAAATGCTGTGACAGCAAGCATAGCTGCCTTAATTTTAGTAAGTGTAGAATATTGCTTAGATGTGGTCCTGCTTTAAAGCATTTAGAACTACATTTTAAGAGGCAGCAGTGTTTGCTGGAGAGGACGATTAGGAATACCGTTTGGACTGGTCAGAAAATACAACCAAGTGCTTCACCTCTGTTTTTTTTTTTACGCAAAATGGCACAAATGGTTACCTTGTAAAGACTTCTTGGGGCACTATATCCTATCAATCAATCGTTTATTCAGCTTAGCCAGTGACCATTGCTTTAACAAACATTATCAAACAAAACATACACAATACAGCCCTAGAGCATCTAAAACCCAGGGTCCTCAAATAATAAACTTGGGTAAATCTAACCAACCAAGAGTCTAATTTGCATATGGTTCTTAATCTACAATCTAAAATAACCGCTTCACAATATACTTACACCAAGAACAAAATATCCAATTGTTATCAAACCCTCAAAACCTTATATTGTTGATCTACATACAGTATCAACCACCATGATTTCTTCAAGAATTGATGCCCCCTTAACGGGCAATTCCACCCTTTTCTTAACAGACTCATGGTTGCCCAACCCCGGGCTTAGCACTATGGGACACTGATACTGGGCTACGTGCAAACCAGACAAAGGGGCATCAGTATGGGGATAAACAATAGACCCCTGGGCTTCGGGTGAAGATACAACTTGGGACTCTGAAGTAACCTGGGAGGCTACTCCTAGGGGAAAAGGACTACCAGATCTGGAGCAATCATGCACCAACTTAAGTGGTGACATGATCACAATGGGCTTTTGCCTCGTGATTGGCACAGGGGCAGGAGAAGCAACAGGAAGTTCTATCTGGACCCCTTCTTTAGAACTATTCCTATCCAATTTGTCCAATTGGGGACCTGACTTCTACGTGACCGGGTCGAATTGAAGTTACTTTCACGAGGGGTCAGCCTAGACAGCAAACCTTGTGAAAACAAAGGTTCTATTTCCCTCTTTGTGTATACTTTACCCAGATGAACCCCCCAGAAACAAAAAGACTGGGCACTAAATAGAAGCCTCTCCACTATTTCTGCAGAGTGAAAATAAATAACTATCCTCACTACACCTCCTCTATCTGGAAATATGCGAAAGGGCTCACACGACAAGCATTGGTTGCAGAGACTATGGCACTGCTTATTGATGGAACGGATCACAGCCAGCCTTGAAGATAACCTAGATAAATTCTATAAAGACTGGGACCAATGATGGACAGTACTGACAAAAAAGATAAAGATGGAACAGTTCACACACTCGACTTGCCTAAGTAAAATATACTGAAAGGGGAGGGAGGGGAAGGGAGGCAGAAAAGAGGGAAGAAGGGGGGAAAGAGGGTGGGAAAGGGAATGTATACTGGGGGAAAGAAGGGAGGGGACGGGGAGGCAGGGTGGAGAGGGAAGAGAGGTGGGGAAGGGGAAATAAATGTAATATTTTGATTGGAATATGATACTATATTGTTAAAGTTAAAATAAAAAGAAATATATAAAAAAAATACTTGCCTTAAGTATCTCTAACTGGTGAACAATCTCATAAAAATGGGACTGGCTATTATTTACTTCGGGGGCTGTAGTTGTTAATTTAATATTATCTACTATCCCAATATTAGGAGACTCTCCCTTTTCTATACTCTCTCCAAAGGGGGACTTCATCTTATCTGCCAGCTGGGATTCCCCACCATAGACCTCCTGTACACAAGAGGTCACTTCACCAGGAGCTATTGGCAAGCGAGAGGGCTTATCAAACCCCCCCTGATTTATAGTTTCACTGGTTAGTAACTGGGAAGACCCCTTGACCTCACTAGCCTGACTTGTTGGGGAAGGTGCAACCTCTATCAGATGGGTTGACATTTCCAAAACTCTCTGCCCTTGACGTAAACTTAAGGATTTATCCCCTACCTCTGCTTGGGGAACAGAGAACAAAAACCCCTTGTCCTCAGTTTGCACTTGGAGGGAGCGGGTTCTATCCTCTGTATTTGGGATCTGGGGGCTTGAGACAGTAGGCTGACAAGACCTGCGAGACCTTGCAGCCATTGCCAACCATCTCTCCCCCTGCCTCTTGAACGCCGCAGCACTCCAACAGAGAAGTGTCAGGCGGTACCGGTCTAGGCACATCAAATGGAACAAACCCATCACTATTTAGACCTACCCCCAACCTTAGCAAACCTTGCGACCGGGAGGGAGATGAACGGGCTATATGAGTAACCCCAATTTCCCGGCCCGCTTCCAAACCCTCCGAGGAAGAGCACAGGGGAGTTGTCAAAGAGCCACCTCACCCAGAGTTGGGTTGGATAGATGTCTCGGCAAAGCAGTCGGGAAGCTGCAATTGCCTAGCCTGATTTCTAGTTACTGCCCCTGCCCTCTTACCTTTCCTAGGCATTTTACAACACCTAATAAGGGGAGGAAAATATTAAAATACAAACTTCACCCCCACTTCAATATAACAAAACAACAAAACAATAAAACAAACCGTTCCCGCAAGGTCTAGGGCCCACTCCCGGCCCACGCCTAAGGCTGCGCGCACAAGGGTGAGTCCTTGCACACGCAGCCCTTAGGTGCGCTGCCCCGGCGCACGCCTTCGGTGCTGCCGGACGGCGCGCTGGATTTTGAACCTCCTGGCGACAAAGTTCCTCCCCTTCCTCAGCTGTCCCGTGTTCAGTCAATCAGCCGGCATGGGCTCCTGATGTCACTGGCAGACTGGGATTCCCTTCAGGGCACGGGCTCGGGCTCCCTTTCCCTGGAAAAACAGGGCAGGTAGAAGCAATACACTGGCGGGGGATGCAGGAGGACTCGACTCCGCCGGACGGCGCGCTGGATTTTGAACCTCCCGGCAACAAAGCTCCTCCCCTTCCTTGGCTTCCTGTGTTCAGTCAATCAGTCGGCATGGGCTCCTGATGTCACTGGCAGACTGGGGTTCCCTTCAGGGCACGGGCTCGGGCTTCCTTTCCCCAGGAAAACAGGGCAGGTAGAAGCAACACGCTGGCGGGGGATGCAGGAGGGCTCAGCTCCGCCGGATGGCGTGCTGGATTTTGAACCTCCCGGCGACGAAGCTCCTCCCCTTCCTCGGCTGTTCTGTGTTCAGTCAATCAGCCAGCAAGGGCTCCTGATGTCACTGGCGGACTGGGGCTCCCTTCAGGGCACGGGCTTCCTTTCCCCGGGAAAACAGGGCAGGTAGAAGCAACACACTGGCGGGGGATGCAGGAGGGCTCAGCTCCGCCAGACAGCGTGCTGGATTTTGAACCTCCCCACGACGAAGATCCTCCCCTTCCTCGGCTGTCCTGTGTTCAGTCAATCAGCCAGCATGGGCTCCTGATGTCACTGGCGGACTGGGGTTCCCTTCAGGGCACGGGCTCGGGCTTCCTTTCCCTGGGAAAACAGGGCAGGTAGAAGCAACACACTGGCGGGGGATGCAGGAGGGCTCCGCTACCTCCAATATTCTTAATAATTATTGTGCTTGCCACGAGAACCTTCGCAGGTGATTTAAATGCAAAAAGACCAAGGTCTTCATATGATGTGACAGCAGTCTGGATGCACATACTAAGCAGCAGATACACAGAGTAAGCAGCAAGACTGGCAACAATCAGTAGCAGGGCACGCACCTAGCGGTGCTGGCAGGAGCGGCTCCCCATCCTGCTTCTGGGGGGAGAGGTATCAGCCCTGCTGCTCGTAGTTGATGCTGCCGGACCCCGACTGCTCCATGGTGCCTGCACCCCACAGCTGCCCGGCTGCGCCGCTCCGTCCCCACCGGGCTCAGGGGGGCGGAGACTGGGAGCTCCCTCCTCCGCCCAGAGTCGGCAGCGAGAGGCGGTGCCCTCGCACGCTGGGCGCCGGCTCTGGCGCACTATATTTATCAGCTGGGTCCAAGGCTCTTGAAAAGAGCCAAGAATTTCTCTCTCTCTCTCACATAGTTATTTCATAGTTCAAAGATGCAGCTTGTAGATTTTATATCTACAAATTGCATCTGTGTCCTACTGCCACACTGATTACTCACATAGGGTAACTCATTGGAGTACTGTAGACTAAAAAAATTCTCCATTTGGTTATAGCAACATACATGCTACTTGTAACCAAAAAAAAGGTAAGATACCAAAACGTAATTGTTTATTTAGGAAACATTTACTCTGAAGACCTCACTACATATTCAAGTAGAATTGCAACTCTGCTCTACTGAGTACAATGGGATCAGGGTTTGGTCCAAGTTAAACCGATATAACATATTACTTTGCTAAGAGTTCCAATCTTCCAAGAGTACTAATCTTCCACCGACTTCTATGAGAGTCACTAACGTTGATAGCAGAGGGGTTAAACAGAGCAATTTGTGAGATCATGCATTCAGTATTTTAAAATTGAGTACAAGTAGAAAGTTAACTAAAGGCAGATTTTCCCTAGGCAGAGACACCTCAACAACAAATATACCAGACCAAGAAATGGAGAAATATTTTTTTAGCCAGTTTGGAGATTTTCCATCAGCATTTAAATCCAATTTCATGCAACTGAAAAAAGAGCTACCATTTTATTTTTTAACTGTATAATGCATAAAAGTAAACAAAGCTTAATCAATCTATTGTTTTCATCATTTTAATTCACTCTCGTGAGTGTATAAAGGATTGGGAAACAGCATATGCCAAATATTTTCAATATTTCAAATGAGTACCAATCCTTGGAACAGCTACTCCCATTGGGCAGCAGGAAAAATCACAGTTACAGACTGAGTTGTTTCAAGTAAAAATCAAGTCTCAAGTGGGCATGATTTATAGTTCAAGTAGCAGGTTTATATATTTATTATAAATAAGTATACACAACCTCTTGACAATCTGTGTTGCTATTTAAAAATAAATTGAAGTATTTGTCAATTGTGCATGATCGCTAATATAAGGATTGCATTTACATAAATAGAAAACATTTCCATACTTTAACACTGCTGTGAGTCTATTCAAGTTTAACACAGATTCCACTGCCCCATAGAGAGAGGTTTAGAATATGTAAACAAAAAGTTACATATTTAGCAAATGTCTAATGACTACCACCTTATCAGCTGCACCCCTTTTGGTACTTCCAGCACAGGTGGTTGGCTGTATTTAATTCTAACTTCACATTAATTTTAAAATTCATTCTCCAATTCAAATCATCATACTTTACTGTAGTTTCAGCACTGGGCTAGCTTAAATTTGCCCAAAACAAAAAGGTGGCAAACTGGTATTTTTAATATTAGGCCAAACATACTTAGCAAAAGTATTCATTGTAGTTCAGATCAACAGCCTCAACATGCAATTATAAAGGAATTATGCTGATCATTCTACTTATCTCTATTGCAGTTGCTGCATGATGGGACATTGCTTTATCTATAGATTAGTCTAAGGAGATTTTTGTTGTTTTTTAATATTCAGTGAAGCAGTAACCATCTTCTATTCTTTACTACTTCGTTAACTTTGCTATTCTTCAAATGTATATAGATCTGTATTTACACTCCAAGTGTTGTCTTATCACAAGTAAGGAAAAGGGCATCACCAAGAACAAGTTTCAAGAATCAATGGTCAGCATTTTTCACTCGTATGATTTAACATTCCAGTCAGTCATGTTTTGAGATGCGTAACTTATGAAAGCATTATGATGTATTTACTATATTTTCACATACAAGTAACAATTTCTGTGTGGCCTGAGGGCTAAGCAACAAAGCACCACAGAGGGAAAACCTTTACTAGCACTATCTTACTGTGGATGAACAGGGTGGTTAATCCAGCTGCCTTTGCAAACACTAAATTCCCTTAGGAATAGGATTAATAAGGATGTTAAAGAAACCTCAGAACAGGCAGAAAGACTCCCAAATAGACAGTCTAAATTTAAAAGCAGGACTAGACTAGAAAAAGCTGAGGAAAAGGTACAAGTGTAGATGACAAGCAGCAGACAAGACATACAAAGTAATGACTAGGGACAATAAAACAAAGCAGATGAAAGTTAGTGAACAGCTTTCCTCAGAGCTGCTGCTGAGAACTCAACTGGATAATAAATAGACTCAATCATGTTTTGGGGAAATGTATGTTGAAAGTCTTGCTGATGGATCACAAGCAGCTTGATTACTGGAGATGAAGCTACATTAGTGTCCTGTAGAGACTTGACTGCTCAACAAGGTATCGAAAATGAGTCAAGGTTTTTTGGAAGTTATTAGGAGATTCCAACAAAAGCTGAAGGGCATTCAAGTATATAGAGGAATCCAGCAAATAACCCAATTCTCAGCACTCCAGGAAAGGGTCTTAGTCCAGGTTAGGCAAAGGAAATGGAGGAGAAAATTGGAAAACCTCACAACCAAAGGGTTTTCAATTTTGTTTTTAGCCTAAATGTTGTGTGCAGCAAGTTGTGGACTATAGGGGTAAGTCGCTGTCCCATAGGTTTGAAAGTGACAAAAATATCTATAATCAAAGCTACACGTGGAGGGTTTAATTAGCAATGGGAGGACAATTAAAAAAACAAAACAAAACAAACAAAACTTTTCTACTTTCACAAGCCCTTGTCGCAAATCTAAATTGGGCTATATTCACATTTTGTACCGTTATAATAAATCCGTTTCTGCCAGTAGGACTAACATTGTGCAACTGATTTAGTGTTTCTCTGCCAGTTATACTAGTACACAAAACCTGGAAATCTGAGCATCAAAAGCATCAAGAAGCCCTAAAATACACCTGTGCTATTTATTGGTTGACTGAATCTCACTGGCTTACCTTTGTGCCCTGCACACCAGTAACAAAGGATAATCTCAAGAAAACGTCTGTGGCGATTCACATTGAGGTCTTGAATACAGCAATATATCACAAGGCCTATTTAATGAGTGGGGAAGATATTTCCTTTTCGGCCCATTTTTAGCTAAATAAAATGTTCATTATGCAACCAGTTAAGCAGAGGATGAAGAGGGAGGTTCCATTTACAGTGCAGTGTACTTACTGTATCCCTTCCACATACTGATGCAAGACTAAAAACAGTAAGTAGTGAAATGTTTTACTACTTAGACTACGTTTAAATGCTGTCGCCTTTTAAAATAATTCTGGTGTTTAAAGTAATGCTGGCAAGTTTTACTTTCCAGCTACCTTAAGCTACTTACCGTTTAATAGACTACAGCAGGTTTATCATAGTCTTAAAAGTAATTTTGCTCACTTAGAAGGCCCAATTACAAAAGTGCACCTATGCTGACAATGCGGAAAGCATTCTAATTTTCAATAGGCGATTACTGCCCTTAAACTAGAAAAAAAGAATGAGGCACAGGAGAGCAACAATCAAACAATTTGAATATTTAAACATGTTTTGACATGTTTAAATACAGTTTGCAAAATCATACAAGTGTTTTAACCGTGCTTAGGATTACTTTGGCTTTATGTGCATCCAAGAAACATTTTATACTTTTTAAAGTTAAACACGTGTCACCAAGTAGAAACCAAAATATACTCTGTGTGTGGCAATTTGCAGCATGTGTTTTAATGCTACTTTGTCTAAGACAGTTTCTAAACTGTTATGCTTCAAATAATAATGCTTTCCTTTGTAGCTCATGATGCACTGAAAAGAAGCCAACAGTAATGAATAAGCTTGCCCCCCAGAAATTATTGTGGCATAAAGAGAATACAAGGAAGTAAAAGTGTGGTATTTACAGAAACGTTTTTTTTAAACCTTATTTTATAAGGACAAACATGCAATGCAAGAAGGATCAAATATTTGTGGCATTTGCACAGGAATAAGTACTTATTTGTTGAGGAATAAGTACATTAAAGACCACAGTAACGAAATACAATGCAATCAAGACAAAAGTATGAAAGTTTATGTCCATCCTATTCCAGTGGAATCATGCAGTTTCGCTTTTTTACATTTGATTAATCTGCCCTTATACAGTAAGTTTCAAGGTGCCAGAGTTCATATTCATTATCTTTTTCTGGTGCATAGGAGCTGCAGAACTTAAAGCCCTAAGTGCTAGTTTCCTAGATGCTGGCTTTCTAAGTGAACACTGATTACTGCTGTGATTTATGGAGGAAGTGTGCATATACATTTGATGCACACTTCAGTGTGAAGCTAGTATTTATACTCTCTTTAACATTTAATATGGTCATATTATATAGCCAATACTCATAGGATCAGAGTTCCCTTGAACAAGGATCAGTCATGACTACGTAAGACACTAACATGTTCCCCAATTCATTAATACTAATGGAATGTATGGAATTTGTGCATGAATTGAGCATAAAACTGCAAAGCAGAGCTGAAAGAGCATGACATTCATACAAATATTTGCACCAACTGTATCAAAAAGCAAAGAAAATAGCAAGATACATGAGTAATGTGATTGTTTGGAATGCGAGAGCAAAACAATGATTAGGTTACAACGTGGTTTAGTAACATTATCTGAGCTGGGCTTGGTCTTAAATACTGGATTGTTGTGTTTTTGCTTTTGTTTTTAGTTTAGTCCCTAGTAGGGACCTGGCCACAACAAAATAATACAACTTATCTAGGCTACTCTCAACAGAGAAGCTTGGTAGCAAACAGCTAGTCCTTTAGGGAAATCTGCAGTAAACTGTCTTGCTTTAGAAGTGCTAAACTAACCATAAGTGCCAAACTGACATGACCGTTAAGTCATTTACAGAAATTTAAGTAATAGATGCAGTTGAAACAACAGGAAATTTACAGATTAAAAAGGCCAATTTGAGATACTACTCCCATCTAATTAAATTACTTTTAATTAGTCAAGTACATGATTAGTGTTTTTGTTTACAGGAACTCTGACAAAAAAACCTTAAAAAAAGAAGACTGCCCTAAACTGCATTTCTTCCTCTTATTAATTGGATGTCCTTGCTTTTTGAACTCACTTATACAGATTCCCATTATTATTTATTTTATTTAGATTTTTTTTCCTCGCCCATCCCAGGTGGCTCAGGGTGGCTGAGTGTTTCCTTGGACAAGAACGTTTAGTCAAATTCAGATCAAACTATGTACAGCTAGTTCAATATACATCTTGCCCTCCTCTTCAAAGATCAGATGTTAATGGTGCCAAATCTTGCCACTAATGGATATACTAGGAATTACTATATCAAGTTTCTATATGCTTTTTTCCTGAAAATATCAAATCCTATTAAAAAGAACCCATTTGACAAAGTAGCATGGTCTGGACAATTGCTCTGTTGTAGTGTCATGTTCTCGGTAATGGGAAGATAAACCAACATTAAATAGGTGTGTAAGATATGCCATTTCTAGCAAACTTGAAGTCTAGCCAACAAAATCAGAGGTAAAAGAATGAAAATTGAACACATCTTCCTACAAGTTAATAACTCCTCACAAATTCCACTAGCTTTTCATACTAACCTTAGCAGCAGCCTGTCATGAGCACAGGGTACTTCATATACAGGTATATGTGGATGAAGAGACCATGAGCATTATTTTGAGCAAATGGCAAAGTAGTTTTACTGATATGTATTTCATGACAAAGAACGCTGCTGATATGCTTCTCCAATTAAGAAGTGTTCTTCTGATGGAGAAAACCCCAATATTTTGTTTTGTCCTATAGTACCCTCTGCCATCTTGGACAATATTAAAGAGTTTATAACCTATAGTTACCCCGTCATGCTAGGAATGCTTGCTTTACCTTTAAAATTAGACAGACTTTGGTTCTCCTCAGATAGATAAGCCCTACCTTTGAAGAGTACCTTGTTTACAGGAGGACTCCTTTAGCTCAAGAATACAATTGGTTTCGGCCTAGATAAAGACTCTCCTAAACCTCCCTAATTCCTTTCTTATCTGAACTTAGAAGTGAACTGTCCTTTCTCTAAATAATGAGTTTAAGAGTTATGTGGTAATGGTCCTAAAGTGCGCCGATGCGACAAAACCATATATGGGCCTCCGCCCAAGGATTTCTGTATAAGAGTATAGTGCTCTTTGTTGTGGTGTGCTCGGGATTCCTTGATCCTAGAGGCCCACAACGCGTTGTGTAAATCTGCTGAATAAAGAGTATTTGCTGTTTGCAGCTGCAGCCTCCTCGTCTCAGATCTTTACCCACGGGAAATCCTCGTCACTTCCTAGCCTAGTATGTTTTGTCCAACAAACATGAAAGACCTTTCAGTTCTCATAATACATCAAGAAGTGGACTAGTATGCCAACTAACCTCTATTTTAATAATTAAAACAGTACAATAACTAGAAAAGGTCAGTGCTTCAAGTGGCAATATTTAAGCCACCTCAGATATGATATTTTTCAAAATAAAGATGCAATCCGATCTACACTTCAGCATCAGTAGTGCAATACAGTGTCCTTTCCTGAATAAAGGAGCTGAGGTTTATCCACAATAAAAGCTTTAAATAAGGTAGATTGTTGCCATTTATATATCAATTCTGCCTGTTTGATATAAAATATATTGGGAAAGCTTCAACTGACTTGTACAATCTATGTTCAACTAAAGTTCCACATAAGCGGCATCAATGGAATGAACATTTAGAGGTGCACTCAATAGAAAACAATTTCAAAACTACGGCAAAGAACAAATGACAGAAAGTTGGCTAAGAATAACTGAACATCTGCAGTGTGTACCAGACATAAAAGAAAAATGGACCCTCTGATTACTTGCACTGCTTTTAATTAAATGAAAAGCGTAAAACTTAGTCCACTTCCATTTCTCCAGATGGTTTGGTTGGCTGGAAATTTTCCTCCGGCTTTGTTTCAGCACCACTCTGTCCATTCATTGGTCCATTGTGTTCACTGTTAGCTTTTGCCTGACCTTCAGCAGGGGGCTCCACCTTCGGCTTGGGCTTGTAAATAATAGGGTTACAGAGATTATCCAGTTCCTAATTTTATAGGAAGAAAAAAAGGCAGTATGTTCATTCAGTCATTAAAGTACCATTTTAAAAACTTAATGTGTTATTTTTGAGAAGTTCTCCAAACAAACTGAGATTTGATCAAGCCTTTCCTATGGACTGTGTACAACAAACTTTGTTTTAAAATGTCTACCCTTGGTAGGTGTGAAGACCCATATCACTGAAGGTCTCCTCTTTCAGATTTCAGTTAGATAAGATGATCTGGATTGCTTATGTAATTAATAGAATCTAAGGTTCCTGTCAAATGTGGGGCAGTATCAAGAGATAGTAATTTAAACATGTACGGCAAAGAGAGCCTCTGAATATTTAATACAATTAAATAAATATGCTAAAAAAGAATGCCTCTATTTTCTGCCATTATAAGTATTTGCAGATTTTATGTCCTTGGTCATTACAGATAAAATTCTTTCCTAATTCATAGGAAATCTCTAATCATGGGCTTTTACAAACCATTTCCTTATACTAACAGAACAGCGGCTTCTTTACCTTTGATTTTGCTAGTATTTCTGCCACCTTCACCACCGGATCCTGAGTCAGACTTAGTTTGTTCTGTGCATTCATTTTGCTGTTCAACCAATTCATGGCCTCACTAGTGTATTTTTCAACCTTCTCCATGTCAGCAGGATCTATGTGATCATATTTCTCATCCTGGGGGAGAGGGAGGAAATGTCATTTAGGTATCAGTGAGTTTATGATGCTTTAACTCAAGAATTCAGTGTGCAATAGGATAAATCCATGCTCGAATTAAGAATTAGGAAATAAAGGAGAATTGGTTACCTACCTTTGGTGAATTCCTTTCTCTCTTACACTCCTTATCCTCCTCCGGCTGGGTAGCTTTGCCGCTGGCTGATAGGAGGCAGATGAAAACTTTTCTTTTTCTGCGCATGCGCAATAGGAGCTACCCAGTCTCTCCAGTCTGTATCCTAGCCGAGTGCCCCTGGAAAGTGTCTCTTAGCCAACAAAATACAACTTAGAAAAAACCATTTAACTATGTACATTTTAACATGAGAATAACCTGAGAGAGTAACTTTGACCCCGACAAGGTCCCTTAACTTAGCTTAACTAAAAACAGTCGGATGGAAGAAGTACTCTATGCTGTCTGGCAGGGAGGGTCCAGAGGAGGATAAGGAGTGTAAGGGAGAAAGGAATTCACCAAAGGTAGGTAACCAATTTTCCTTTCTCCTCTTACCTCCTTCTCCTCCTCCGGCTGGGATATACCCAAGCAGTCACCTCTTTTACGGGTGGGAGGCGACAGCACTGGAGAAGTCCAGTACCGACTGCAGCACCCGCCTGCCAAACGCTGCCTCTGCTGATTGGAAAATGTTAATTTTGTAGGGTCTCCCAAAAGGTATGGAGGGACGCCCATGTCGCGGCCCTACAAATCTCCTTGTAGGAGGCTTGCGCCTTGAAGGCATAGGAAGTAGCCGCACTACGAACAGAGTGGGCCCATATCTGCATGGAGGGAACCCTACCACCTGCCTTGTAGGATTCTATGATGGCCTGCTTTACCCATTTAGATAATAAGGTTTTGGAAGCCTTGAGGCCCTGAAGGCCTGGACGAATATTAATAAATAGGGTTGTGGATTTACGGCAAGCTTGGGTCCTATCCAAGTAAATTTTGAGAGTCCGACAGACATCCAATTTGTGCCATGCTCTCTCTTTGGGATGGACTGGGTTGGGGCAGAAAGATGGAAGTTCCAACTCCAGTGATCTGTGGAAATATGAATTTACCTTTGGAATGAAGGCTGGGTCTAATCTGAGAGTAACAGAATCTGTACGAAAAATACAAGAATTGTCTTCCATGGACAGTGCGCTCAGCTCCTAAACTCGTCGAGCCGATGTCACTACTACCAGGAAAACCGTTTTGAGGGTCAAAAGATAGAGACACATGCTTTAATGGTTCAAAAGAAGGTTTTGTTAATGCCTCCAAAACAAGGTTTAGGTTCCATGAAGGTACCCTGTGTACTACCGGTGGGGAGAGGAGTCTTGTAGTCCTTATGAATCTCTTAACATGTGGGTGGGAAGAGATTGCCCTGTTAGTTGATGCTCTTAGCACCGAATCTAATGCTGCTGCCTGTCTGGCCAACGTGTTGGCCCCGAGCCCCTTGTCTAATCCCTGTTGTAGGAAGTCTAGAACATGGGGAATCCCTGCTTGGCGTGGGTCTAGTCCTTTCTGTCTTGACTAGGAGGCAAACATTTTCCATGTGCTCTGGTAGGCCCTCCTAGTGGCTGGCCTTCTGGGGCTCTGAAGGGTGTCGAGGACTGGGTCTGTATATCCCTTTCTCTTTAGTGCAGAGCGCTCAATCGCCAGACTGTCAGTTTTAATGTCTGAATGTCCAGGCATAAGACTGGTCCTTGATTTAGAAGGTCCGCCTTTGGAGGTAGTCTTCTGAATTGACCCTGGCTGAGGTGGATCAGTTCTGAGAACCATGGTCTCCTGGGCCATCAGAGTGAGATCAGCAGAAGTAGCGCTTGTTCCCTGCATGCCTCGGCTATGGTCTGCGCAATCAGTGGGAATGGAGGAAAAGCATAGAGCAGTCCCTTGGGCCATGGTTGGTTCAGTGCGTCGGTTGCCTCTGTCTCCCCGCACGTCTCCCTTGACATGAAGCGGGGTAGTTGAGTGTTGGTCTTGGAGGCAAATAAGTCCATGATGGGTAAGCCGAACCATTTTACGATGTCCAGGACGACTGCTCTGCTGAGGGTCCACTCGTGGGGCTGCCGTGCTTGACGGCTCAGCCAGTCTGCTGTTGTGTTGTCCTGTCCCTTGATATGGAGGGCCTTCAGAGAAGACGTGTGAAATTGTGCCCATGTGAGTAGTCTGGTTGCTTCCTGATGTAGCTGTGGTGATCTGGATCCCCCCGATATGGTTCACATACGCCTTCGCCGTCACATTGTCGGTGTATATCAGAAGGTGGGAGCTGGTTCCGGAGGGGAAGAGTTGTTGTAGGGCAAGACGTATGGCCTTCAGTTCCAGGTAATTGATTTGTTGTTGCGAGTCCTTCTGTGACCACGTCCCTTGTACAGATTGAGTTGTCGTGTGGGCTCCCCAGCCTGCTAGGCTGGCATCTGTCATTATCTCCCTCATGGGCTCTGTGAGTGGGACCCCTGCCTGGAACGTTGCGGGCTTTAACCACCAGGACATGGATCTTTTTAGGTGTCCTGGTATGGTCACCCAGGGATTCAGCCCGTTGGTGAGTTCGCGTTGAAAAGGCCTTAGCAGCCTCTGCAAAGGACGTAGATGGAATCTGCCCCACGTCACCTGGGTCATGCACGAGATCAGAAGTCCTAGCAGCGATGCCAGTGTTTTGAGCCTCTTTTGTTGCCTTGACTTGAGGTTTCTTACTAACTTCCGGATCGTCTGACTCCTGTCTTGGGGGACCAGCGCGAGGTCGGAGCTGGTATCTATGATGATGCCCAGGTGTTCTAGTCTCTTCGTCGGGATGAGATGACTTTTTCCCGTTTATTACGAACCCGTGTTGTTCCAAATAGACGATTGTTCTGTTGAGATCCTGCAGGGTCTTGTCCAGAGAGTGGGCCCAGATCAGCAGATTGTCCAGATAAGGGTGTATATGTATGCCCTCTGCCCGGAGGTTCACCACCAGTGGTATTAGTACCTTGGTGAAGGTCCTGGGAGCCGAGGACAGGCCGAAAGGAAGGGCCCTGAATTGCCAGTGGTTGTGGTTGTATGCAAAGCGGAGCCACTTTCTGTGAGGAGACCGAATTGGGATGTGGAGGTATGCCTCCTGTAGGTCCAGAGACACTAGCCAATCGTCCCTCTGTATGCTGCGGCAAATGGATGTCACTGTCTCCATTTTGAACGACTTCTTCCTCACATGCCGATTCAGGGCCTTTAAGTCCAACACCGCTCTCCATTTTCCTGTCTTTTTTGCCACCAGAAAAAGTATTGAGTAGAGACCTGAGCGTTGTTGAGCAGTTGGTACTCTCTCTATGGCCCTGGCGGCCACCAGCCTCTTGATTTCGGTGGACATCGCAAAGTGTTTCATCGCGTCTCTTGATTTTGGTGATATTAGGAATCTGCGGGGAGGGGCGCTGTCCAGTCCGATGGAGTATCTCCTTTCTATGCAGGAAAGGACCCAAGCGTCTGTGATTGAGTGTGCCCATACCTCATAGAACTGCTGGATCCTGCCACCAACCTTGTAATCGGAATAGTCAGGCATCCTGTCTTGCCTGACTGGTAGGAGGGCCCCATGACCTGTGTCTATCGTACCTGCCTGCCCAGAAACCTCTGCCCCTGAAGGCGAAGTTGGGGGTGTAGCCTGTAATTGGAGTCTCCTGGAAGTTCCTGCAAAACCCCTGAAACAAAACGGATGCCCCCGAAAGGAGCCCCTCTTGGCCGACAGTTGTTGTAGGATCTTCATCTTGTCTTTGCTTGAGGCCTCCTCTAAAACTTTTTCTAGGCATACTCCGAATAACTTAGACCCTTTATATGGAGATGCTGTGGGCAGGTTCTTTGCGATCACATCTCCATCCCAAGAGCGCAGCCACACTCTGCGCCAACTGCTATGTTGTTTGCTACTGCCCTGGCCGACCATGTCAAATTGTCTGTGGTCGTGTCTGCAAGGAAGGCAGCTGCCATGTATATCCTGGAATTTAGTCTCTGGGATTTACCTTCCGAGATTTCTGGGTCCTGCAGTTCTTGCATCCAGGCTAGCATGGGCCTAGATACATAGGAGGATGCAATGCCTACTCTCAGGGCAGCCGATGTAGCTTCCGAAGCTTTTTTGAGAGCTGCGTCAACTGCTGTCAGTTGCATCTCTCGGGTGGCAGTCCCCCTCGGTGGGGAACACTGTCTGTCTAGCGAGGGATGCAGCCCCCGTGTCCACCTTAGGGTTTCTAAACATAGGATCCTCCCTTCTGGAGAAGGAGTATAAGGAAACCTGGGTTCTGTTCATTTTAAAACCCTTGTCTGGGTGTTTCCATTCTTGGAGTACAAGCCTCTCGAAGGTCTTGTCTAAAGGAAGACCCTGGTCTCTACCATGGACTGAGGGGATGTACTGTCTAGTTTCCTCCTCCTGCGAGTCTGAGGAATCCTCCTTAGAGGATTTTTCCTCCAGCTGGAGGGTCTTTATAACTTGAGCTACCAGCTATACTGCGCGGGGAACTGCCTCTCTCTATCTTTAGGGTCAGAGGCTAGCTCTACCCATTCCCCTTCCTCTAATTCAGAAAGGTCATGGTCTGATTCTGAGAGAAATTCAGACTCCCCCTGACCTTGATCAGAGAGTGCGTGCGTCTCTGTATCATGCTCCCCTTGGTCACTCTCCTCAGAGGAGCCTGGTAATGTGCTCACGGCGCCCTCTGGTGGCCTTTTTGCTTTCTTCTTGGGAGTCCCTGAGTTTCCTGCCTTGGTAGGTTTTTTTATTGGGCCTGACTGAACTAGGCCTCTTTCTTTCGGGTTTAGGTTTAGATAATTGCCCCAGGGTTGCTAGAATCTCTCCCATTGATTTTTCTAGGGAGGCTAGTCGTACCTGGGTGTCCTGGCTGTCTTGCGGGGAAGCTGCCACGGGAAGTGGGGTGGCCCCTGCCGGGGGTTGTCCCATGCTCATTATTCCCTCTCAGAACTGAAGCCAAGAATAACTTGTAGGACCCCGGGCCCAGCAGCGCTGTCCCTGATCGCTGTTCTGAAGATACTAGGGACAGAGTCCAGCCGCGCTGTCTCCGCCCTGTTCTAGGCCCTTTTCAATGTGGTTTTGTGGCCGGGGGAAAACTCTGAGGCCCAGCCGCGCTGTCCCTGAGCTCCCGTTTTTTGTTTGTTTGTTTTTTTCAGGAGGAATTCAGACTCCCTTAAACAAATCAAACCACGGCCTTCGTATGCTCGCGGGCGTAGTCGCGCCGCCCCGGAGCTTCAAACGGAGGAGGGAGAAGTGGAGGGAAGGGAGAGAGGGAAAAGCCACCGCAGCGCTCTAAACCTGAAGGGTTTCCCTGGAGGCGGCACTGTTTAAATTCGCCTACCCTAAGCCTAGTTCACGGAGGCTTCCTAATCCCCCCCAAACTTTCCTTTTCTTTCTAGATTTTTACGGAGCTGCGCCGACGTGTGTCCTACCGGCCGAAGGCAGACGAACGGACTGGAGAGACCGGGTAGCTCCTATTGCGCATGCACAGAAAAAGAAAAGTTTTCATCTGCCTCCTATCAGCCAGCGGCAGAGCTACCCAGACGGAGGAGGAGAAAGAGGTAAGAGGAGAATGACTGTCTAAAAACATAGCAAAGTTGTCACATGGATCATTAGGCTTTATTCAGTAATATTTAAAGTGCTTTTATTTCTCTCTAACCACAACCAAGTCTGGTTTTAACTCCCTCAGCTCATCCAGGCTACCCCTGTGCCCACAGGGAAGTATCTCCCTTCAAGACCCATTATGAACTATTATACCTTCTATGCTACTTATAGTGAGCCATACCACAAACCACTCCTAATGTGTACATGAATTGGATACAAACTTGCACCCATTGATCCTCCCTCCCTTGTCTTCTGTAAGCTTCTTGGAGGATGGACTTTCCAAGGGTTCAATCCACTGGCTGTTTAATGCCAATACTAGTTCTTAGCATCAGCATGAGTCCCACTGAAGTGAATGTGATTAGCAGAAGTGTTAAACAGCTGAAGGATCACAGATTTTGGAAAGCACCCAGCACGTAACAGCTGCTACTGTAAGTTAGCAAGCTTTATTGCACCACCACACTCACACCAAGTCAATCCTCCTTGCATTCCCCTAAAAAGAAGGTTGCGGTAACACAAGACAAAACTGTAATTTATATAGACATTAGGACACCATAGATCAGGTGTCGGGAACCTCAGGTCTGGAGGCCAAGTCTGGCCCGCATGTTAGTTTTTAATGTGGTCTCTTTCCAGTTCCTGGATCTGGCCTCTGGATCAAGTTCCTATCACCAATCACAGAAAAACTAAGTTCAGGATAAGGAAGCAGAGGTGAGCGCATGCACACAAGAATAGGGGATAGATCCACGGCACAGACCCATGATCTGGACCCACCCCTTCTTGAGCAAACTCTTCAGCATCCCACCCTTCCACATAGCCCTCAGAGCTTGCTCTTATTTCTGAAGTGGTCTCCTTCGGAGGGAAAAGGTTTCCCACCCCTGCCAAGATCAAAAGGTGAAGTTTCATTTGATTTAACCCTTATACACTGCCTTGAAAAAAAGCTGACGTTAATTGTGTCTTGGAGTGTTTTTTCTCCCCCGTCCTCAGCATGTACATTTTTAGAATGTGCAAACTAACATGAAATGTTATGGAGTAGTTTTTTAACCACAGGTGAAAAAGCTGGGGTTCAAAAACCCCATGACAAAATGTACTGGGGTAGTTTTTTGCTGCAGGGGATTTTGTTCACAAAAAAATCCCAGACACACACACACAGGTTAATGGTATCCAAATTTCCTTTCAGTATATTGTGTACCTAGGTCCAGGTGACAATGTCCTAAGAGGAGCCACTAACGTGCAAGAGATGCACACCTGGGGTAGAAAAATACCCCTAGAAAATGTATAAAGGTTAAATAAGTATCTCAAACACTTTATGCTTGGGGGAGGGAACTGGTCAAAAAGGGATGGTTTGTTCCCACCTTATTTTTGAAGGCTTCTACTGCTTTCATAAGGAGCTGGAGTTTCTTCCCCAGATCATTTAAAGCTTTTGGTCTCTCCTCATGTTCCATGTACCTGTCCTGAATAGGCTGACCAAATTTCTGTAAGCATTAAAAAATAAAACAATAAATAAAAAAAACAAGACAACTATGGGTGAAAACAGACAAGATAGTGGCAAGGTGTGCCACTCCTCAGGTTGGTGAGAAGGGTTGTTCACACAAGTAGACCCTTGCTGCTCAGCAGAATCAGGCACCCAGGAAGAGCTGCTGCCAAACAGTTGATAGGGTGTGCTTCTCAGGGCCCCCACCCCTCTACCAGCTGCTTGGAGCATGCACCCCAGCCACATCGAACAGCTGATGGGGGGGTGAGGGGCTGGAGGAGCATGCACCTAGAAACAAAAATTGGTCACCTACCTTGGTGAATTTGTTTCTTCTCTGTCGTACTGTCAGTGATCTGTTGGGTAGCTCTACGGATGACCGTCAGGAGGCAGAAGAAGAATAAAATCTTCTGCGCATGCGTGGAGTTGGCCCTTCCAGTTTGCTTCAGTACATAACCAAGCTGAGGAACGACTCCATACTGCTAGAACTACTTAACATATCCATTAGTGAGCCCCCCACAGCTCACCTGGAATCCACAACACACTGAAAACTATGCAACCTTCTTCTCCCTAACTTTTCCCAACTGCTAAACCAAAACAAAGAAAAGTATATGGTACCCTCGTGACCCTTCCCTATCTGGACCAGTGCTGTTTGACAGGGAGGGCCGGATCACTGACAGTACGACAGAGAAGAAACAAATTCACCAAGGTAGGTGACCAATTTTTGTTTCTCCCTGTGTCGCCTGTCAGTGATCCATTGGGATGTACCCAAGCCCAATACCTCACGGGTGTGAGCAAACAGCCCTGGGAGATGCCAGAACTGCCTGCAACACCCTCCTGCCAAAAGCAGCCTGGGTGGATCTAAACAGGTCAAGCTTATAAAGTTTCATGAAGGTATGCAGGGAAGACCAGGTGGCTGCCCTGCATATCTCATCATACGAAGCTCTGGATATAAAGGCGTAAAAGGTAGCGCACTGCGCACAGAATGTGCTCAGATTTGCAAAGGTGGAACCTTGTGCTTGGCCTTGTAGGCTTCTATTATACACTGTCTTACCCACTTAGAAATTAAGGCTTTAGAGGCCTTCTTTCCTTCGTATCTGGGTCTAATATTACAAACAATGCCGAAGCGGATCCAATTCCCCTGGTTCTGCTTAAATAGATCTTTAGGGCTCTTCTGACGTCCAGGGTATGTCACGCCTTTTCCGTTGGATGAGACGGACTAGGACAAAACAATGGCAAGATAATGTCCTAGGATCTATGAAAAAATGAGTTCACCTTTGGTATAAACGCCTCGTCTACCCGGAGGGTAACCAACTGCTTCTGGAAGGAACAAAAGTTGTCCTCCATGGATAGAGCACCCAGTTCAGATACCCTCCGAGCGGAGGTGACCGCCACTAGGAATACCACTTTCAGAGAAAGCAGATAAAGGGACACATGCTTAAGAGGCCCGAAGGGGGCCCTAGTTAAGACGTCTAGAACTAGGCTAAGACTCCAAGAGGGACATCTATGAACTATAGGGGGACTAATATTTCTAGCCGCCCTCAAAAACTGTCTGATATGCCTATGAGGGAAGATCCTCTTATTTGAGACAGACTGCAGAACAGAAGCAATAGCTGCAGCCTGGCGAGCCAGAGTGTTTGGTCTCAAACCCTTATCCAGCCCTTCCTGTAGAAACGAGGATAACCTGAACCCCTGCGTGACAAGGGTCTATCCCCCTGTCTCCTGCCCAGAGAGCAAAGACTTCCAGGTCGCCCCGTAAGACTTCCTAGTTACCAGTCTCCTAGCCTGCTGGAGGGTAGCTAGGACTGCGTCTGAATACCCCGCTTTTTTTTAAACTGCAGATTCAAGGGCTATGCTGTCAGTATTAGAACAGAGATGCTGTCGCAGATTAACGGGCCCTGCAACAGGAAGTCCGGACGTAATGGTAGGATCATCGGATCTCCCTGGCTCAGCTCCACAAGGTCTGAAAATCAAGGCACTATCAAGATCACCTGTGCCCTCTCCCTGATGATCTTGGCCACTGTGGATATTAACGGTGCTGGAGGAAAAGCGTACAGCAGCCCCCTTGGCCATCTCTGGTTGAGAGCGTCTACCGCCTCTGCCGAGTTGTCCCTTGTCTTTGCCATGAAGCGCTTCACCGGTCTGTTGTCCTTTGAAGCGAATATGTAGATTATTGGACAGCCGAACCACCTCCGAATGCAGCTGCCATTCGTGTGGATCCAGAAGTTGACGACTTAGCCAATCTGCTTGTACATTCTGCAAACCTTTTATGTGAAGCGCCTTCAGCGATTTTATGTTGCTCTGTGCCCAAGTGAACAATCTCACTGACTCCCGTCGTAATTGTATGGATCTGGAGCCTCCCTGGTGGTTCACATACACTTTTGTGGCTATATTATCCATGTACACTAAGACGTGGGCATTGCTGACCTCCAGAGCTAGGTGTTGGAGAGCTAAGCGGATCGCTTTTACTTCCAGGACATTGATACTCTGCTTCCTGTCCAGTTCTGACCACAACCCCTGAACCGATGTGGCTCCCAAGTGGGCTCCCCATCCCGTCAGGCTTGCGTCTGTTGTGATGACTATCCGGTTTGGTTCTCCTAGTGGAACTCCCGTTTCGAAGATTGCTGGGTTGAACCACCAAGACATCGAGCGTGGAAAACTTCCTGGAATCCTGACCCAAGGATTGAGGCCTCTGGTTAGTTCTCGCAGCAAAGGACGTAGCAGCTGCTGCAAGGGCCGAAGGTGAAAACAGGCCCACTGCACCTGCTTGGTGCAGGATACTAGTAACTCCAGCAACTGGGCCAGATCCTTCAATCTTGCCTTCTTCTGGTGTCTGAGAAGCCTGATTTGCATTCTGATCCTTTGTCTGCTGACAGGTATGTATGCGGCTCCTAAGCTCGTATCTAGCCACACTCCGAGATGTTCTATTGTGTGCGATGGCTCCAGATGGCTCTTGCCCTGGTTTATTAAGAACCCGTGGTTCCCCAAGTACTGGGCGATCCTGACCAGGTCTCCCTGAAGTTTGTGTCGGTCCTGGGCACGAACCAGGAGATTGTCGAGATAAGGGTACAGGTGCATTCCCTCCTTGCGGAGGTTCGCCACCAACAGGATCAGCACCTTGGTAAAGGTTCTCGGTGCCGAAGAGAGTCCGAAGGGAAGGGCCCTGAACTGGAAGTGGGCCCCCTGGTAGCAAAAACAAAGCCACTGACGATGGGGCTTCCAAATAGGAATCTGGAGATACACATCCCTGACATCCAGGGATGCCAACTAATTCCCTTCCCTGACGCTCTGGTAGATCGATGATACTGTCTCCATTTTGAACTTCTGGGTTCCCACTACCCTGTTCAACTGCTTAAAGTCCAATACTGCGCGCGCCAGGAGCCTGACGTCTTCGCTACCAGAAATAGGAGGGAGTACAGACCCACTTGTCCAGGGGAACCGGCTCTACTGCCCTGATCATGGTGAGCCTTTGTACCTCCTCCATCATGGCCAGATGTTTCTCTACGCACCCTGATTTTGGGGACACCATGAAGCCGCTTCTTGGGGTTGTTTTGAATTCTATCTGGTAATCTCTGTGACACACTCTAGGACCCAGGCATCTGAGACTGACTGAGCCCAAACATCTGAGAAATCCTGCAGCCTTCCTCCTACTTCTAATACCCCCGAGTAGTCATGCTTCCTGCTTTCGGGGACCCTGTGTAAACCCCTTTGTTCTCTGTCTTTCGTGTCTGAAACCCTGGCCCCTGCCCCCTCTACGGGGCGCAAAGCGGCCGGGCTGGTCAAATCTGAACTGCCCCTGGGACCTTCTAAAGGCCCCGAATCCTGAGCTATATGCCTCCCTGGGCCTGTAACTGGGGGCACGAAAAAAAATCTTTTCGGAACCCATTTGTTGCAGGTTCTTTTGCTTTGTTTTGTTGTTGGCATCTGCCAACACTTTATCCAAGCAGAACCCCAACAATTTAAACCCTTTATAGGGAGCGGCTGCGAGAAGGTTCTTTGCTGTGGTGTCACCCTCCTAAGACCCGAGCCACAGCTTGCGTCTGGCCGACACCGAGCTAGCCACTGTTCTGGCGGCCCAAGTCATGGAGTCCATTGTGGAATCTGCCAGGAAGGCTGTGGCCAAGTTAATGCCTGTTGAGAGCACCTGTGCCCTCCTATCAGATATGTTCGGGTCTTGGGCTTCCTGCAGCCAAGCAAGGAGCGCCCTGGCCACACAGGATGAAACCAGACTAACCCTCAAATTTGTAGCAGAATACTCTAGGCCCCTGCGCAGAGAGTTCTCCACAGATCTGTCTGTGGAATCCTTGGGGTAGCAATCCCCCTCTGTGGGGAATACAGTTTGCTTGGTCAATGACACCGCTGCCGCATCCACCTTGGGTTTTTTTAGGAGGGGTTCCTTTTTTCTATACAGTAAGTACAGAGAGGATTGGGTCTTATTCATTCTCTGACTCTTCTCTGGGTGTTTCTATTCATACAAAATAATTCTTTCAAAAGTCTTGTACAAGGGGAAACCACCATCCTTCCTATGCACTGATGGGATGTAATCACGCTCCTCCTCCTCCTGAGAATCGGAGGATGCGTCTTTAGGGGGCCTCTCCACAAGCTGGAGTTTTCACAACCTGGGCCACAAACTCCACTTTCAACTGCAGAGGGAACTGCCTATCCTTGTCGGAGTCCTGTGGAGGGCCCTGTGGAACAGACTCTTCCACATCTTACCACTCCAGATCGGATTTGTGATCAGATTCAGAGCCCAGCGCAGGCTGTGTCTAAGCCCTTGGCCTCTTTGCCTGGGCTCCTCCTCACTGTCCCCTTCTGACTGCTGAGGGGAATAGAGGAGCTTAGACAATGATCCCCTTAGGGGGCGCTTGGGTGCCTTTCCCTGCTCTCCCTTCTGAGGGAGGAGGGGTTATTCCCCCCTGCGCAGGGACTGGGGCGCTTTTTCCCGCCTTTGAGATTGGTGGGTGGGGGGGGGAAGAGTCCGGGAGAGGGTCTTTTCCCACCCGATTCTTGTTGCGGGAAGCCATGGAGGAGTTTGGATGGGGTCGCTTTCCCCTGTACCTCTGTTAGGCGCCCCAGCGCTACCAGGATCCTGTCCATCCTCGTTGTAAAGCCCTCCGGCAGGCGCCCTTCCTCGGGCAACACTGTCTGTGCCGATTTCCCAGCTGCTGTGATTTCCATGATGGAGGCTAGCTCACAAAGGAACGGCCTGGCCCGACCCCCGCCGAGCGATGTCAGGGCCCTTAGCGGAGGGAGACTAACTTCAAGATGCAGCGCTCTAGCAGCCGTGGATAGGCAGCGCCTATCCCCCGGGTCCACTCTGCTATCCCCCGGGCACTTTGCGTGGCAACCTGGCGGGCGAGAGCGAGCCTCCCTGTCCGCGGAGAGGGAAAGAAACTCGCTGCCCTAAATGCCCCGCTCTAACTCTCCCTTTCTTTCTTCTTTTCTAGGTCGGTCGGGAGTAGACTGACAACGCCTCCGATGGCCGAAGGCAGATGAACAGACTAAAACAAAATGGAAGGGGCAGCTCCACGCATGCACAGAAGCTTTTATTCTTCTTCTGCCTCCTGACGGTCATCCGTAGAGCTACCCAGCGGATCACTGACGGGAGAAAGAGGGAGAAACAACAAAAAAGGCAGCGAGATCCAGGGAAAGGTGTAGTCATACCTCAAATTGCGTTAAATTATTTTGGATTAGGTTGCAAATTAGATATACCTTAAAAAGGCTTTTACTTCCTTCATTGTTAAACCTAACTGCCACCATCCCCACCATTTAAGCACTTTTTTCCACATAAGTTTCATTCTGGCAATAAAAACTGTGAAAGTTAACATTAGTTACAAAAAACAAGCAATAATGAGACTGAAGCCACAGTACACATCCCACTTATGTAACTTTCCATAAGTCAATTTTTTGATTGTACTACTGTACTTTTGCTTATATGTTACATGTCGTCTTTGTGGATTGTTATAGCAAATTGCTGGAAACAAATAAACCTGACTAATATGTAACTTTCCGCAAGTCATTTTATATTTTGAGTCATGTCCATGTCCCAAAGGGCATTGTTACTTTTCAGAATCCATTATATGCCGTACCTTACCATGAAAAAGTTCTTTTGTCAGTAAAAGACATGTCAGTAAAACTCAGAGCTCAATTTGATCTCCCTAAGAGTTTAAGGACCAGTGGGATGTGAATTTGTTTTTAAGTGAAAATTACATTTTCGCTTTGGTGCTAGGAGTCACTGCTATCTCCTTCAATGCCAGCAATCAATATAAGAGCAAAAGGTTTGGTATTTTAAAAATGCATTGTTTTCTCCAGTAGATGGCACTAATTAACAGGACCTTTCAAAATTAGGATTTAACAGGCTATGCAACAGTTCCTGGGAGGTAATGACTAAGTATGTAAAACTCTTGTGCCATCTGTCAGAGCAATGAGAGCATGCTGCTGTCACTGTGGCCAAAAAGATATCCAATGTGCTTTGAAAAGATTAAATAAGCCACAATTAGTATACAAGTGTTGTACATGCTGAATTTTGTTTTTGATCAGTGCACTTTTTCTACAGGAAGAATCAGATTATAGATATTTTATTATTCCTGAACTATCACTGGTACCAATTTTGGGGGAATGTGCTCAAATGGTTCATTTTATGCATACCTTTAAAACAGGACTATCACCATTAGTTTTATTCTTCTGCAAAACAAAACCTACTTTTAGTTCCTGAAGTTTTTCCGCATATACTTGTTTTGGCTGGTCCTCCCCATCTTCATAAAGCCAATTTTCTGTATCTTCCAACATTAAGGTAAGCTTATTTGAGTCCTAAAACAGATTTAATATTTTTTAATAGCAAACACACCACCACTGAGATAGTTATTCAAAGAGGACCTTCCTTCTGAAAAAAGGCTACACACAGACAGGAAGAGGATAAATGCAAAAATGCTCTATTCAGTTACACTTATAGAAATTCTGGGGCCATTTGCACTTATTTAAAAAAAGTGGGGGAAACTGAAGACTAACAAGTAGGACTACATGTAGCCAAGACCACATTAAGAGGTGTATCAGGAGAACACTGGGCTGGCTATCAATTGTTAAAGCAATTTTAGGCTTTCGAGATACTTGATTTTGTCCAAGTAGCTTGCTGCATTCCTAATACCCCCCAGTGAACTATTATATTCTCACACAAAATCTTGTATAAAAGACTCAAATTCTATAGTCTCTCCTTTAGTAGTCATAGAAAAATATATTTGTAGCCAAATACTTAGCAAGTGCAGTCCTCTAGTAAACTAAAAGGTAAGATACGTAAGCAGTCAGCTAAGTTATCAAGTGCACAGCACCTTCCCTACCACAATAATCTTATCTAGTCACAGAGGAGTATACAGAAAGTGCTATAGTATTTCCAACTCAAACTGACACTGTTGAATTTGATCTGGCAAAGAAATCAGCCCCCAAATTCCTTCTTAGTTTATACCTTCAAGGGCCTAGACATCCTTTGAATTTTCCTTCCAAGCCAATAGTGCCTAATAGCATCTACCTTGGTTGTGGTTTGCAGACTGTAATTTTAGACATTTAAAAGTGTAATACTGCTATAAGAATGAATAGTTGCTCGGGAGTTGTAATGACAAGACTCAAAAGTCAAGAGGCAGGCTTCTCCCTAATTACGATTTAGACTACAAAATTAAGCAGCAGGAGAACTTTTTTTATAAAAAGAAAAACAAACCCACCCACCCCCACTTTTCCATTCTAGTTACACAGTGGGGACTAAAGTACTAAGCACCTATTTTTTTCATCCCTCATCCTCAATTTGGGCTCAGATACAATAATAGCCATAATGTCTTGAGGAAAGTCTAGAGAAAACAAAGTTGTACTTAAATCTAATTATGACTGACTCCAATATGATGTAATCCATAAATATCTATCACCTGCAAAGTTCTAAAAACTATGGGCAGTAGGTTTATTGTTGTCCAAGTGAATCCTATTCGAATGGATAGCTCTCCAGCGTTATGCCCAATGCTTTCCCTGCCTCATAGGGAATTAAGCTTAAACCCAAAAGAAAGGACAGTACTTTACTAATTCACACCAATCCAATTCCTATCAACGTTCTATTGCTAAACGAATAAAAATGCTTGAATGGCTATAATGTATATCTTGGTTCTTACATCCTCTGTGATGAATTTTTCAAAGACACCACATAGCTTGTCTCTAAAATCATACACATACTCTTCAACGGCATTCTTGGCATCATTTCTTTCTTTCTCCAGTTTATCTTGCATCATCATCTTCCCCTATCAGAGAAAAACACTCAATCAGTTTAACCCTAGCAAGTTGGACATGCCCACTAGGTGTTGGGGTCAAACAGACTCCAATTAAGTCATAATCTAAAAAATCCAGAGGTTAATTTGAAATGGACAACAGCTGTCTAGAAAAAAAAAAAAAAAAAAAAAAGGAAATCACACTATCAAGTTTTTGTGGGGAAACAAAAATTGGTCACCTACCTCGGTTAATGTGTTTCTCTTCTGTAGTCCTGTCAGTGATCCGTTGGGTAGCTCCACGGATGACCGTCAGGAGGCAGAAGAAGAAAGAAGCGTTCTGCGCATGCATGGAGCTGCCCCAGCCATTTTCACCAGTCCATATCTAAGCTGAGGAATGTCTCCACTTCTGGAAGTACTTAACACAAAATTAGAGCATTCCCCCCCATGAGCACACTGAGCCCCACCTGGGAGGTGAACTAGAGGGGATTGCACCTGTGAACTTCTTTCTTAATAGAACAACTAAACTACTGCTCTCTTTTTTTTTTTTTTTTTTAAATGAGAAAACCCCAGGCTAACTTCCTACTTAACTCTTTGCTGTTTGACAGGGAGGGCCGGATCACTGACAGGACTACAGAAGAGAAACAAATTAACCGAGGTAGGTGACCAATTTTTGTTTCTCCCTCTGTCTCCTGTCAGTGATCCGTTGGGATGTACCCAAGCCCAAATACCTTAAGGGTGGGAGCAAACAGCCCTGGGAGACTCCAGAACTCCCTGCAGAACCCTCCTGCCAAACGCCGCCTCAGCGGATCTGAACAGGTCCAACTTGTAATGTTTCACAAAGGTATGCAGGGACAACCAAGTAGCCGCCCTGCATACCTCCTCGTATGAAGCCCTAGCCTTGAAGGCATAGGCGGTTGCTGCCCCCCGCACTGAGTGAGCCCAGATCTGTAAGGGCGGGACTTTGTGTTTGGCTCTGTAAGCCTCTACGATGCAATGCCTGACCCACTTAGAAATTAGAGTCTTAGACGCCTTTTTACCGCCATAGCCAAGCCTGATATTAATAAATAAGGCCGAGGAAGAACGGATTCCCCTGGTTCTTCTAAAGTAGATCTTTAAGGCCCGCCGGACATCTAAGGTGAGTCCGGTTCAGGCAAAAAGATGGAAGAATTACATCCTGAGACCTATGGAAGGTAGAATTAATTTTAGGGATAAATGCCTCATCCATACGAAGTGTAACTGATTGCTTCTGGAAAGAGAATTCTTCTCCATGGACAGGGCTCCTAACTGATACCCTTCGAGCGGATGTAACCACTACCAAAAATACTACTTTTAGGGTCAGCATGTATAATGATACATGTTTGAGAGGCTCGAAAGGAGGTCCTGTTAGAGCATCTAACACCAAGCTAAGGCACCAAGCTAAGGCTATGTACTACCGGAGGGCTGATGTTTCTAGCTGCTTTAATGAACTGCCTGATGTGTTTGTGAGGTAAGAATCTCTTGTTTGAAAGAGATTGCAGGACTGAGGAGATGGCGGCTGCCTGGAGAGCTAGGGTGTTAGGCCGCAACCCCTTTTCTAGCCCCTCCTGTAGGAATTGAAGGATGGAAGGCACCTGAGCTAAGCAAGGGTCTAAGTCCCTATCTGCAGCCCAAAGGGCAAATACTCTTCAGGTGGCCCCATATGACTTTCTAGATGCTGGTCTCCTAGCTTGCTGCAGCGTGGTAAGGACAGACTCAGAGTAACCTGCCTTTCTTAGTGCTGTGCACTCAAGTGCCACGCTGTTAGTTTTAGGAGTGCGATGGAGTCGCACAGGAGGGGTCCCCTGCATTAGTAAATCTGGGTGAAGTGGCAGGATCAGAGGAGGGTCCTGGCTCAGCTCTACCAAGTCCGAGAACCACGATCTCCTCGGCCACCAAGGAGTGATTACAATCACGTGTGCTCTCTGCTGGACGATCTTCGATATTGTCCGGGTCAAAAGAGGCGTTGGTGGAAAAGCGTATAGCAAGCCTCGAGGCTACTTGTGATTGAGGGCGTCCATGGCCTCCGCATGGGTGTCCTTTGACTTTGCCATGTAACGAGGAGTCTGTCGATTCTGCTTCATGGCAAAAAGGTCGATGACCGGATATCCGAACCTCGTAGTCAGGGCCCTGAACACCTCCGGGTGAAGGCTCCACTCGTGAAGATCTATTGACTGTCGACTTAGCCAGTCCGCCTGTACGTTCTGGACTCCCTTTATGTGAAGAGCCTTCAAGGAGATCAGATTCTTTTCCATCCACGTGAGGAGTCTCATCGATTCCTGCTGCAAATGACTGGACCTAAAGCCTCCCTGGTGACTGACATATGCCTTCGCGGTCGTATTGTCTGCGTACACCAGAACATGAGACTTGCCGATGCTGCTTGCCAGTTGCTGTAGGGCAAGACGGACTGCGGTCAACTCCAGGACGCTGATGCTGAGAGTTGTCTCCTGTTGGGTCCAGCATCCCTGTACAGATCTGGTGCCCATGTGGGCTCCCCATTCCTTCAGGCTCGCGTCCGTTGTTAGGACCACTCTTTCTGGCTCCTCTAGTGGAACGCCCATTTGAAAAATGGCTGGGTCTAACCACCAAGACATTGAGCCTGGTAAGAATCTCGGGATTCTGACCCATGGATTGAAACCGTTGGTGTGTTCTCGCTAAAAAGGCCTCAGCAGCCGTTGCAAGGAGCGAAGGTGGAATCTTGCCCACTGTACTTGTTTCGTGTAGGACACCATCAGACCTAGCAATTGGGCCAGGCTCTTCAGCCTTGCCTATTTCTGGCACCCTAGAAGGCAAACCCTCTGTCTGATCTTTTCCTGTCTGTCGAGAGGAATGAAGGTGGCTCCTGAGATTGTATCTATCCACACCCCGAGATGTTCGATCCTGTGGGTCGGCTCCAGGTGACTCTTTTCTCGATTCACCAAGAACCCGTGCTCCCTCAAGTATTGGATGGTTCTGTCGAAGTCCCTCTGGAGCTTGGAGCAACTCTGAGCCCGTATTAGAAGATCATCGAGGTATGGATACAAGTGAATGCCCTCCTTGCGGAGATTCGCCACCAAAAGGTACAAGAATCTTGGTAAAGGTTCTCGGGGCCGAGGACAGCCCAAACGGGAGAGCCCTGAATTGATAGTGGGTCTGCTGGTAGGCGAAGCGGAGCCACTGCTGATGAGGTTCCCAAATCGGGATGTGGAGGTAAGCGTCCCTGAGGTCCAGAGACGCTAGCCAATCTCCTTCCCTGATGGTGCGACATATTGATGTTACTGTCTCCATCTTGAATTTCTGCGTACGGACAACTCTGTTCAGACGTTTGAGGTCCAGTATCGTTCGCCAGGCACCGGACTTCTTGGCTACCAGGAAGAGTAGGAAATATAGTCCCCGGCCCTCTTGATCTGGGGGGACTGGTTCTATCGCTCCAATGGTCTCGAGACGTATCAACTCGTGGAGCATGGCGGAGTGCTTCTCTATCCGGCTGGACTTTGGAGACAAAATGAAAGTGTGAGATGGGGTTCTTTTGAACTCTATTTTGTATCCTGTGGATACGCATTGCAGGGCCCATGCATCTGAGACCGACTGTGCCCACATGCTTGAAAAATTTTGTAGTCTGCCTCCCACTGCTAAGTCCTCCTGGTAGTCATGCCTCTTGCTTGCGGGTGCTCTGAGTAAAACCCCTGGGTTTTTGTTTATCCTGTCTGAAGTGTGGCCTCTTCTTCCTCTGTGAGAGAAGAAACGCCCTGGCTGGTCCTGCCTGTACTGACCCTGGAATTTTCTGGAGGAACTGTATCCGGAGCCATATCCTCCTCTAGGTCTGAAGCTGGGGCCACAAAAAAGATTTTTCTTAGCTCCTACCTGTTGCAAATTCTTTTGTTTGGACTTGTCATTGGCATCAGTCAAAACTTTATCCAAGCAAACCCCAAACAATTTGAAGCCTCTGTAAGGGGCAGCGGTGAGGAAGTTTTTTGCTGTTTTGTCCCCCTCCCATGAACTTAACCAAAGTTTGCGTCTGGCTGAGATGGAACTAGCTACGGATCTGGCAGCCCACGTCATTGAATCCATCGTGGCATCAGCCAGGAAGGCGGTCGCCAAGTTGATTTGGGAAGATAACACCTGGGCCCCTCTGTCTGAAATGCCCAGGTCCTGAACCTCTTTGTAACCAAGCCATTAGGGCCCTGGCTACGCAGGAGATTACGTTTATCTTGACCGCCGTAGCGGATGAATCTAGACCCCTACGCAAAGCAGCCTTGACGGCCCTGTCGGTAGAGTCTTTGGGGTAACAGTCCCCCTCCACTGGGAAGACTGTTTGTTTAGCAAGGGAGACTGCCGCCGCGTCAATCTTGGGGTTCTTTAGCAGCGGATCCTTACATCTGGAGAGGGAGTACGGTGAAGCCTGAGCTTTGTTCATCCTCTGACCCTTTTCGGGGTGCTTCCACTCCTGAAGGATTAGCCTCTCAAAGGCTTTATCTAAGGGGAAACCTGGATCTTTCCCATGAACTGAGGGAATGTACTCACGTTCTTCTTCCTCCCGAGAGTCGGAGGAAATGTCCTTTGGGTTTTTTCCCCTCTAACTTGAGGGTCTTGACCACCTGAGACATGAACTCCCCCTTGAGGAGGAAGGGGAACTGCTTGTTCTTGTCTTGGGCTTCCTGAGAGGGGCCCTGGGGGTGCAGGTCCTCTACATCCTCCCACTCCTGATCGGAGTCTGATGCCAACTCTGAGGTGGCTTGGGCTCGTGCCTTTTTGGGTTGAAGCTCACCAGCACTCTCCTCCTCAGAGGACTGGGGAGAACTCAGGAGCCTATGGGCAGAGGTCTGCAGAGGGCGCTTGCGCACCTTGCTTGTTCTTTTGTGCGGGGCTTTTCCCTTCGGGGAGAGGGTTAGCCCTGAGCCCCCTGGGGTAGCTGTGACCCTTCTCGCTCCAGAGCCCTGGAACGAGCTATCTCAGGGGGAGGGACTCCTGGCCTCAGGTCTGAGAGAAGAGGCTGCGGGGGGTGGATTACCTGGGGTCCCCCCCTGTACCTCAGCAAGGTGCTCCAGCGCCAAAAAGATTTTATCCAGTCTCGCCGCCATGCCAGTTGCCTCCTCTCTGTCACCCTCCTGGGAGGGGGCAGCAAGCTGGTTCTTTCCCACCCCAACTCCTTCCATATTTGGCGGCAGGTCCCCCTCTCGATGGTGAAGGGGGGGTTGAGGCTTCTCGCTGCGGCATGGCTGGGCCCAACCCCCGAAAGCGGTGTCAGGGGCCCTAGCGGGGGGAAACTTACTGGAAGTGACTCCGCGGCTCCTAAGCCGCTGGGGTAGGCGGAGCCTTTTCTCCCCGGAGTCGGACTGCTCCCCGGTTCCCGGGCGCTTTGCGCGGCAACCTGGCGGGCTCTCCAAGGCGAGTCCCTCTGAGCTCGGGAGGGATACTCGCTGTCCCTAATGCCCCGCTCTCTTCTTAAAAATTCCTTACTCCTGAAGACCTAACTAATGAAAAATTTTCTGTCTTTTCAGGAGCGCTGACCATTTACCTCCGACGGCCGAAGGCAGAAGAAAAGACTGGTNATTTACCTCCGACGGCCGAAGGCAGAAGAAAAGACTGGTGAAAATGGCCGGGGCAGCTCCACGCATGCGCAGAACGCTTCTTTCTTCTTCTGCCTCCTGACGGTCATCCGCGGAGCTACCCAACGGATCACTGACAGGAGACAGAGGGAGAAAGGACAGGAATAGGATTAACACAAAAGGCAGCAGGGGTCAGTGCAGTAGCACAATGGCCACAATGTTAACACTACCAACTACACAGGAATAGCAGCTGAATTTTCAAACAGGGGTGCCAAGTGCTCACCAAGCAATTAGTGATTCTATCTAATTATCTTTGTATTCCTCAGAGATGGCTCCATGAAGTCTCCTGATCTACCTTTAAATAACCACCTTACTGCAAACAGGTTTTAATGTTAACCCTTACTGACCAAAAGGGCCACTTAGCAAGTAAATGGAGGGACCCAAAAAACCCTACACGACTGATAGGTAAGTATTTTTCAAAATGACCTCTGCAAGCAGCTATGATGAAAAAACAACCCAGTGTTAAATAGGTAGACAGCAGTAAGGTTATGCAAAAAAAATGTACAACTCCATTTATGTTTGTAAAGTGGTTCTTTAGCTTGGGGTATAAATAGACACCCCCCCCAAAAGCGTTTGTAGTGATATTTTTGTACACAAAAATGTCATGAAAACAAACAATGCTATATTTCTGTTTCCACATGTTGTGAGAAAAGAAGAAAAGAACAAACAAACGTTTACTTTTAACAGCATTTGGGGGGGGGTGTCTATATTACCCCAGCACACTAGGCGCATAGTACATTCAGTTTCCCATGAACTTCAATTGGGGTCAAACAGAAGCATCAGAATAAAAAAATACTCAATTAAAAAAAATTACAAGGAGGGGAGGGGGCATGAAACACCAGAGGGCAACTGAGCCCATTGTGGTTGACAAAGTCATGGCATATGGAGTGGGAGTACAGAGTGGTAGAAGTTTGCTAAAAATGTTTTATTAACTCTTTTGTACCCCTCTCGGGTCAGTTAGACCTCACCTATCAGCCTAGAGTTAAGAATAGGACCACTCAACATCTATGTGGGCATATTCCAAACATAGAATTTTGTGGTGTACTGTAGTAAGCTTTTCCTAGCTGTGCAATTTGTGAACTAGTGATATAAACTGGCATGACTCAAATTCATATAAATACTATTTCATAACTAGCAGAGTTTAGTTTAGTTTATTACGGCTTAGCTTTCGCTGTTGCCAAAGTCAATACATACATGAATAATACATTAGAATAAACAATATACATTTCTACAGCATATAGCCACAAAACAAAAATCCAACCATGAAGCGTCCTTGCTCCCCTAGGAGATACTGAGTTTATGATTCATACCAAATACTTATCGGGAACTAACTGTTCTCACAGAGATGGTTGCCTTGGAATAGGCCTATCTGAGCTGTTCTCCTTCCTTACCCATAATCCAAAGGACAGACATGCCCATAGCCAATATACAGACTAAGCTTCAAGCAACTGGGTTTGCAGATGTTTATACAGTTGATAGTCCTCCCGGTAATTTCACAATGATGCTCACCCCTCCAATTTGTCTCCCACCCTTACCCTGGTTATCAGTTTCGTGTTGATAATGGGTATAGCTTTAGCGAAGCCAAGCCAAAAGCCAACTTACAACAGCTAGAATTTCAATTAACTATACCCTAATAATAGTAACAGGAATGGTAGTGACAGATCAACTAGCACACAATAATGTATTAAAGGTAGTAGGCTTGTAGTTAAAATTGGAATAATCGCAGAGTGGGAGCATGGTTTGCCTCTGGCTCTAACATCCTTCTAATTTAGTTTCAATTAGGGACCTTTAATTTAGCTTTGATTAGCTTCCTCCTTTTCTCTGCCAGAGATACGGAATTGGCAATGGCCAGCAAATCTTTTCTTTCGTGCAATTTAAGCAGAGATAGATAACATCCTTCTGAGGTTATGTCTGTTGGTTTCCTTAATAAAGGAACCAGCCATACTGACCTTAAGTTGGCATAATAGGGGTATCGCAACATAAAGTGCTCAGTCGTTTCTATCTCCTGCATACTGCAGGAGCAGCACCTTAACAAGTATGGCACCTTATTGTAGCTGCCCTCTGTAACAGCAAGTTGAATAAGCTGAAAATGCTACAATGTGTACCATCTGTGCAAATTTGGACTTACTAGAAGATCCAGATAAGATTCTAACCCAAACATCGGTTTAAGTAAGCCCAACTTTGGAGCTACCTTCCAAGCTGCCACTGAACCGAGGTCCTCCTGCTGCGCTACGTCCCTAATCCTGGCGCACACTTCGGTCCTACCTAATAGCTGACACACTCTTGCCCATAAGATATTCAAAAGAGAACCCGCAAGAACTGAGAATCTTTCCCAAATACACTAGCCATGGGTACTCCCTGGGCCCTGTATTTGTTAATTCCTCCCTTAAGCACTGCAGGGAGATCTGACTCACGATGAATCAGAAGCCTAAGCCAGTACCTGACATAGTTGCTCTCGGCGTGGGTTTCTATGGAATTTACCCCCAACTCCGCTCGCAATACCGCCCCTGGGATACCTGGTCCTATTTTTAACAGATGTCGAAGGAATACATTTTGGACTCTCTCTAGAACAGTCAAGCTTGGGTTTGGTATCACCTCTAGGCCAAAAACTGCTGATGAGGGTACTTTGGAGCTGTAGACTCATAAGAGGTTCGAAATGGGAACCCCTCTGGAGCGGTTTATGGCTGTTTATAGCCTGGGCTACCCGCTGGACCTTCATCGCTCTGGCCTTAAGGTGTCCCTAGTGCTGAATGTAACTCCCAAATAGTTTTAAAAAAAAAAAACCAAAAAAAACAACCACCACCTTACTGTCTCCAACTTCCCAGCTTCAGTTTTCCACTTCCGTGCATATTTCCGTTTGCCTAATATTATTTTAGATTTGGGCGTATTTATCTCTAAACCATTTAGGTTACAGTATTGCTGGAATTTATTTATAGCCCGTCACAGACCACTCTCCGTTTGGGATATTAGAACCAGATCATCCGCAAACTGTATAAGACAGAGCTGCACACTTCCCACTTTCGGTGGATGGGTATCTAACTGGCAGAGTAGGATCTCCTCAAATACTGAAATGCAGTAGATTTTACATACCTAACAGTGGAATGCGCACTAGAGATGAACAATGATTTGAGAGGTGACACACACTTGGTATTATTTAAAATAGGGAAGAAGAAGAATGCAAGTGTAGTGGTACCTAACAACATGGCAGCCGTACAAAGTACAGTAACATTAAAAAGCATAAAGGTGTATATTTCTATAAATGGATTAATGCTGTGCTTACCTCATTATCAAGATAGCTATTGATGATGTCTGGTCCCAGTTGCCTATACAAGCTAGCCTGTATAGGTAAATCAATACTCTTGACTTTTGGTTTAGTTTTAACAGACTGAGTTGTATGATCAACCTTGTCTCCTGAAGCAGTCTGCAGATAAAATTACGTAAGTATGACAGCACTTGTAACATTTCAAATATAGCCTTCTATCAGGGGTGGGGAACCTTAGGACCGGGGCCAAATGCATGCCCTGGCAAGTTTTTATGTGGCCCTCTCTCAGTTCCTGAATCCAGTTCCTACATTAAAGCACTGGAAAACTGAGCTCACGGGGAGCAAAGATGAGAACATGAACGCAGGTATAGGACAAAGATCCGTGATCTCAACACTCTTACTGAGTGAGCCCTTTACACGCCCCTGCCCCCAACTTCAATGTGGCTGTTGGAGCTTGTACTAATCTTCAAAGTGGCTCCTGGGAGGGAAGAGGTTCCCCACTCCTGCCTTATATTCATGAATAAAAAAAAGGTAAATATGGAAAATACAATCACCTAAAACTGGATCCTTATTGAAAATATAAATGGCACTATTATTACTATCCCAGCATATCACACTTCATATTTTCCATTGCTCTTCAATATTTAGTTGATACGCAGGGGTTCAGAACGTTAATATCTTAAAAATTAAGAACTAAATAGCTTCTGATGCCAGCACGTTCTTTCCCATAATAGTTGTATCAAGAAATATTTACTCCCTAGGTCACAGGTTCAGGATGTATTCCATTATTTCTTTAATATAATGTAGAAAAATTACTTTGAAAATCTTAAATTCATTCCTACACCAGAAAAGAAATGTTTTAGGATTTTTAAATATACCTGAGCAGTCTTACTAATTAGGATTCTGGCTTCCTTGTAGTATAACAGACACCATTTCAAATGTAAACATACATTTTGTATTTCTTGGAAATAGACTAAAATATTGGAAGTTACTTTCTAATACATTACAACTTTTCAAATTTCATTTACCTATACTTGATTAAAATACCTTTGTTTCTGCTCCTGTGGGCTCAATTTCTTCATCAGTTTGATTCTTCTGTTCAGTCTGATTTTTGTGATTGCCATCATCTTGGTCAACCTGCATTTTATCCTATGAAAAAGGAAGTTGACATATCAAAACCCACAAGGAATTTTAGCAGTTGATTTGAATTGCAATGTCAGCTCTTTATGATAAAGCGAGGTGGAATTAAATCAGATTAAAAACTGACAAATTTTTAACATAATGCAAGTGTTGCCCATACTGCTTGGTGCAGCTTGGGAGAGGAATCAGGGGTATTCCATCTTCTGCACCAGGGCCCATTCCAACTTAGCTATGACCCTTACGGTTACTGCTGTTTTGAATTACATATGTAAGGTATGGAAAGGATATACTCTAGGAACACACGACTGACATGGGCAGGAAAGGAAGAGATTCTCTATGGATCAGAACCACAGCCAGCATATTGCTTCACTACAGATTTCATTACAGAAGTCCAATTTTGAGAAATATTTCCTCAGCTTCAATTTTACCTATATGTACAGTCACAGCAAGAACATTAAACTAGTTTCTAGCATTAGTATTTGCTAGTATTTTACCCTAGCAAAATGCTTCTTTACTACAGGTACTGGCCTCTATGCTACTTCATGTTTCAATACAAGGTGAGTTGCCAAGCTTTTGTGGCACCAACTGGTCTGAGAGGGTGTCTCCCACCCAACATTAGCTCCCAAACAATGCTTACATGGAGACTTGGGAGGGGGAGGGGGGATCCGCCCCCCCCCGCAATAACAAGAGTCTACTACATTACTACCTCTCCCATTACCTCATGTGCAATAGGAAAGAGAATTACAAAGTATTTTAAGCTTTTACTATACAAAAAAACCATACGCAAGTTAACTTAGTTCCCTCCCCATGCGTTATTAGGTCTTTTGCAAAACTCTTGGCATCAACACAAAGCAGCTATTTACCAGACTGAACATATAATAACTCCTTAGCTCTTGTGTAGCAATACACTTCTAAGCAGCAGCAGGCTACTTTTGCCAAGTTCTTAGACATGTTTTTCAGGAAGGAAGTCATCTTACGTTACTGTTCACAGGAGGAAAGAGAAATAGGAAAATAATCTTCTCTACATTTAATAACTACTTAGGATACTACATAAAGTACTACAAACCTCCTCCTCAGAGTCGACAGTATCATCCTCAATAATGAAAGAGAATTGCTGACAAGCACCACAGTAAAAACAGAAGACAAATTAGGAAGTATTGTACATGAGACAAAGGTTAGGAATAATACCCATCTTTTGAACTGAAAACATATACCTAATATTTGTCCCTAACATATACCTAACCAAAAACTTCTTCAGATGCGTCAGACGCACTTTTACTCCTCTTCAGGACAAGTGTATTGCAAGTTTGAAACATATTACCTATCAAATAATTAGCATGTAGAGAGATTTTCAGATGTATTCATATTCATAAACAAGATCTCAGCCACTTGTTCAAATCTTGATAAAAACGTTTAACACTTAACAGGATAAATGTTATTTCCACTGTGCCCCTCCCCCCCGAAATCCCCCATCTAAATAGTGTTTATATTTAGTAAAGAGGAACTCTGAAGTCCCGGTCCTAAATAAGTTATAGCTTAATTCCTAAAAGTTCAAATGCAAAGTGGACTATTTACAGAGCTTAGTGAGGATAACAGTTTGAGAAAGAAAAGCTAGAAATTAGAGGTCTGCATTTTGTTGTCGTTATTATAACGATTACAGAACAAAAATTCATATTCATTATTATTTTGTTGTTTCCTGACCTTGGGAAATACATTTTACGTTGTAACTTTTTTGTTTTGCATCTGATGTTAATAAAATTTGGACAGAGTGTACAAGGAAACATGCCTGAAAAATTCCAGAAGAACTGGATGAAGGGTCCAGATTATATAAACATTATGGTTTGTGCTGCATTTCTGGCTGCAACTTCTTTTCTGCCCATCCACTTTGGATGGGATTTGGAAAGATTGTAGCCCTCACACAAGGGATTTTATCTGTGCCAAGGTGCAGAAAGTTTGGATAATGGGTTCCTATTTTATAAGCAATTTGTTTTCGCACACATTTCCAGCTGTAGCATCTGTGTTGTCTATCCAATATGGATGAAATCTGGACTCGAGTACTGCTCAAGCAAGGGATCATCCCTGCCAAATTTTCCTGATCTTCAGACAGCCATTAGGCGGGAAAAGGGCAATTGGTTCACTTACCTTGTGAATTGCCCTTATGTTGGGATATGCAGGATGAGAGCTCTTACTCTGGGTGATGATCCCCGCCAGGCCAAGTAAGAGGCACACCACAGAAGATCCAACTGGCCATGAGCAGAGGGGGTCTCTCTCTCTCATTTGCCAGTTGATTTCAAAGCTGTAAACATACTAACACTACAAAAGCTATAAACAGGTTCAATACAATTCTATAAAAGCGAAAAGGGCACAGAGAATCAGTGTCAAGATGCTCCCTAACTATAGGGTGAAACTTATGATCCCTAGCGTCTCTGGACCCCAAATTGATCACAACTAATATCCCCATTCATTAGTATTTTGAGCCGTAACCAAATACATTTCTCCACAGAAGGGAGGGCCAAGTTCCCGTCCTGCACATCCCAACAGAAGGGCAATTCACAAGGTAAGTGACCCAGTTGCCCTTTCTCCTGGGATGGGCAGGACGAGAGCTCTTACTCTGGGGATTTTTCCAGAGCAGTACTTAAAGCAGGAGGGATAGAGCTAGGATCAAATAAGATTGGGTAATTAATCGAGAACTCCCTGCAGAACTCTACGGCCAAAGGCCACGCCTGCAGAGTCCAGCACATCAATTTTATAGTGCCGTGTGAAAGAGTGCAGGCCAGCCCAGGTGGCCGTCCTACAAATTTCCAGGAGAGAAGCCCTAGCTCTAAAGGCCCAAGAGGTAGCCACCCCTCGAGTAGAGTGGGATATAATGCCTTGAGGAGGCCTCAGAAATACATGCTGTGGTCCATTTACCTATAGATGTTAGAGAGGCTTTAAGGCTTCGTCTCCTAACATTAAAATCTATTAGAAGAGCAGAGGATTTCCTATAGGAGGCTGACCTGGATAAATAAACTTTGAGCGCCCTACATACATCTAACAGATGCCAGGTCTTCTCCAGAGGATGGACTGGCTGAGGGCAGAAGAAGGGAGTATTACTTCCTCCTGTTTGTGGAAAAGGGAGTTTATCTTTGGTAAAAAGGATGGATCGAGCCTAAGCACTACCGTGTCTTTTTTGAAGAGACACAAGGTGGGATCCACGGAGAGAGCTCCCGTTTTGAGATCCTTTGTGCTGAGGTAGTGGCAATTTAAAAAGTAACCTCAATAGTTAGAAAGAAAAGGGAAACCTCCTGAAGAGGCTCAAAGGGGGGGCGGTGTTAATGCCTTGAGGAATAAATTTAACCTCCAAGTTGGAAAACGGTGAACTGGGGGGGGGGGGGGGGGGGGGGAGGTAGCGCCTTTGCTGCCCTAAGGAACTGCTAAATATGAGGGTGTTTGGAACTCCCTTTATCCCTTATGACAGCAAGGGTACTATTTAAGGCTGCAACCTGCCTAATGAGGATGTTAGCCCTAAGGCCCTTGTCAGGGATCCGAGTTGACTGCGTTGCTGCAATTTGCAGTGTTTTTCGCAGAATCAGCCAATCCTGACCATGACCCAAGGGTAAATAGGCCCCTGGAAAATAAATTGTGGGTGGGTGGGGTCTGAAGGACCTATGTTTGCGTGAGGGAGGTGCTGAAATTCCAGAGAATTTGAGTTGTTTGATTAGCAAAGTTGTGAATCTATGTCAAGCCTATTGCAAACTTGCTTCCCAGCATGCATAGTTATCTAGTTAATTATGCAAATATTAATGCTCGCAGTGAATTTGCAGAATTTGGCTTCACTGGTTGCAGAATTTAAGATTTTTTGGTGCAGTCAACTTGGGTCCCTGACCCTTGTCTAGCCCCTCAGGTAGGAACTGAAGAACATCAGCAATCTTGGGTCTCTGTGGATTAATTTGTCTATGCACCAGGAAGCGAACACTCTCCAAGTACATTGGTAGATTCATTTTGTTGATTAGCGTTTTGACGCCAACAAGGTCTGTAAGATAGCATCTGAATACCCAAAACTCTTTAAGGCTGTGCTCTCAAGAGTCAGGCAGTCAGTAGAAGAAATTCCGGTTTCTTGTAAAGTACTGGACCCTGAGAGAGCAGGTTGGGATCTGGAGACAGCCTTAGAGGTTTTGTCTTGGATAGATTTACCACATTGGCAAACCATGGTCTTCTGGGCCAACAAGGGACCAGGACTATCACCATGGTATTCTCCCTGCATATCTTGCTGATTACTCTTCCTATGAGTAGAAACGGAGGGAAGACCCAGAGGCCAAGGCTGGTTGAGTGTGTCCGGGGCCTCTGCTAGTGGAGGACGTGTCCTGGCAAAGGATCTCCTACATTTGTTCCAGATGCAAACAGATCTATGATTGGATGGCCGAAGGTCTTTACAATTTGACTGAAGGCTTTCTGTGACAGGGACCACTCTCCAGGGTCTACCTGTCGTTGGCTGAGCCAGTCCACTGTGTTGTTGTTGGCCCTTTTGATGTGCCAGGCTGTCAATGACAACAAATTGTGCTCCGCCCATGCCAGTATCTTTCTGGCTTCTCTGTCGTGAGAGAGAGAGACTTGGATCCTTCCTGGTTGCGGACATACGCCAGAGCTGTGGTGTTGTCCGTCTACACCAGGACGTTGGCTTCTTGAATGAGTTCCGAGAAGTGGAGAAGGGCTAGGTGTAGGACCTTGAGCTCCATCCAGTTTGTAGAGTTCTTCCTGTCCTGTGGATCCCATGTGCCTTGTGCATTGTCGTCTCATGTGCGTTCCCCATCCGTGTCAGTGGTGATTACCTATCTTGGGGGTTCGGAGAGAGGAACTCCGATGGCAAATCAAAGAGGTTCCAGCCACCAGTGGAGAGTCTGAATGGTCCTAGGTGGTAGTGATAACCATACGGTGTTTTTCTCCGTGATACGATAATGCCATGGGAGCAGAAAACTGTGAAGAGGTCTGAGATGCAGCCTCGCCCAAGACAAGTGTATGCAAGAGACCATGAGTCCCTGGAGGGAAGCTAGTCGGGAGAGAAGGACCCTCTGTTGGGAAAGAATGCTTATTAGAATCCTGAGTTTCTCCTGTTGTGTGGGAGTTAGAAAACTTCTGTCCCTGTCCATGTCTATTATCACACCCAGATATTCTATTGAGCGAAATGGGTTGATTTGGCCCTTCTCTAAGTTCACTATGAATCCGTGGTGGTTCAGTGTCAGCAGAGTGTTGTGGACTGCCTGAATGGCTTCTGTTTAAGTCAGGGCTCGGATTAAAATATTGTCAAGATACGGATGGAGATAAGTGCCCAGAGTTCGGAGATGTGCCACTAATGTGATGAGGATCTTAGTAAATGTGCGAGAAGCGGTTGCTAGTCCAAATGAGAGAGCTAGGAATTGCCAGTGCGACTTGTTGTACTGAAATCTGAGACAGTCGATGTGATGACCAAATGGGAATGTGTAGATAGGCATCTCGCAGGTCAAGGAATGCTAACCAGTCCCCTTTTTGTATCACTAGGCCTATAGAGGTTAGAGTCTCCATTTTGAATTTTCTTAAGTTTGACAAATTTGTTTAGAAATTTTAAGTCACGGACTGTTCTCCATTCGCCATTTTTCTTGGCAACTAAAAATAAAATTGAATAGAGACCCTGTCCTGTGTTGTAGATACTGGATCGATGGTGTCTATTACAGCGAGTCTTCAGATTTCCCCCTGCACTGCAATATATTTCGATATGCAGTGGGATCTTGGTGACACACGATAGAGAGGACAAGGAGTGCTGGGGAACGATCGCGTAACCCCTTGGTATTGTCTCAAGGACCCATGCATCTGAGGTTAGAAGAAACCATTGGTGTGCAAAAAGGGAAAGATATCCACATACCCGATAAAGGGCTGGGTTTTCGGGGTCAAGAATCCCGTTTACCATGCTGTGATGCAGGATCAGTTCTGCCCAATCTGTGGCCTGGGTAGTATCTGCTGGGTCTTCCACCTCTACTTCTATTTCCTCTGCTGCAGAATGGAAAGGAAGGGGAATTCCTTCTTGGGTAAGAGTTCAAAAAGAATGGCTTGTTAGTCACGCAATTGATGCTACTGCATCAATTTTGGGGGTATCAAAGAGGACACCCTTACTCTTGGAAAAAGCAGAGAGAGATTGTTGAGACCTATTAAGTCTGAGCGCCTTATTTGACTGCTCCCACTCTGCATTTATGATTTGTTCAAAGTCTTTGTCCAATAAGATCGCTTTTCTTTAGAGGAAGATTTAGGGATATATTCTTGATCAGACTCCTCAGAGGATTCAGAGTGGTTGTCTTTTGGTCTCTTTTCAATAAGTTCCAGGACTCTATGAACCCATTTGAATAATTTAGATTTCAAGGTGGGTATAAAGTCACAATCCTGCTCAATGGGTCCAGCAGTAGGTGGAACGGGGGAGTGTGCTGCTTCTTCCTCATGAATTTCCTCCAATTCATCTGATTGTTCATGTCCTTCTAATTCCTGGTCAGAAACTAGGGTGACTTCTGCTGTGGAGGAGGACTCTAACAGAATGAGGTTTATAGCACCGGGGTCCTGAAGAGTCATCGTCCGAGGAGGAGCCCACCTGAGATGAAATTATCTCTATAGGAGTTTTCCTCCTTTTTGGTGCTGGATGTTTGCCCTTACAAGCAGCCCTGGAATTCCCTTTCACCCCTTTTGATTGGGGGAGGGGTCGTGGTCTTTTAAAGAGGGGATCTCATGTCCCAATCTTGTATTCTATCTAGGGAAGACACCGTTTTATTTAGTGCCTCAAGCTAGAGTAATTCCACCCGAGACAACCCAGGGGGTCTTACTGTATCCTGGGATCTGCATCTCACGGTGTGGTGTTGGTATCTCCATTTTGAATTTTTGGACCTTGATGGCCTGGTTCAGGGTTTTTAGGTCCAGGACCGCCCTCCACTCGTCCGATTTTTTCGGGATCAGGAATAAAATGGAGTAGAGGCCTTGGCCTCTTTCGTGTTGCAGGACTTTTTCGATGGCCTTGATGGAGTTGAGCCTGGTGATTTCGTATCGCATTGCTGCTCGTTTCATTGCGTCTTTGGAACTCGGAGAGGTGCAGAAGGACTTCCTGGGGGAGTGGGAGAACTCGATGGTGTATCCTCTCGTCACTGTTTGGATGACCCACGCGTCTGTTGTAGCTTTTCTTCACTGTTCTGTGAATGTTTGGAGTCTGCCCCCCAGGTTCTGGTGGTCCTGTCTGCACTCCGCGGTCCAGTCAGGTGTCGAGCTTGGGGCAGCCTGTACCTTGGCACTGCTTGTTCCGGTTATCCTGTCCCTTCTGTCTCTGCCATTGATTCCTATATTTCTGTTGATTTCCCCTGTAGGGAAAGAAGGGCCATCTAGAACCTCTTCCTGCGATGATAGGTTGTAGGGGTGAAAGGAACGTTTGGTTGTTCCTACGCTCTGTAGGGTTTGTTTCTTGTTCTTGTCTGTAGCATCGGCTAGGACCTTGTCGAGACAAACTCCGAAGAGCTTGCGTCCCTGGAACGGACCCCCTACCAGAGCGTTCTTTGAAGTGTTGTCCCCTTTCCACGACCGTAGCAATAGGCGGTGGCAAGCGGCAACATTGGATGCTGCTGCCCTGGATGTCCATCGGAGCACATCTTTCGATGAGTCCACGATGAATGCGTAAGCAAGTTGAATTCTAGTTGACAGAACTCTTGTCATTTTAGCCGTTGTCCTTGGATCCCCTGCTCGCTTTACCCACGTCATAAAGGCCCTTGAGAAATACGATGTCAAGGTGGTCATCTTAATGATTGTCGAGATCTCCTAGAAGTTTCTCCTTAAATTACACTCGATCCCCTTGTCTGTAGGGTCTCGGGGTAGCATTACCCTTCTGTGGGGAAAATTGAGTTTCGGGCCAGGGAGGTTGCTGCTGCGTCCACCTTGAGAATAGCTAGTAGGGAGTTTTTGTTCTTGGGAGAGCGAATAGAGAAATGACTGTGCCTTGGACAGTCTGGATCCCTTATTGGGTCACTTCCATTCTTTTTTGATAATGCGTTCATATGCTTTATCTAATGGCATCCCCTTATCCCTGTCTCTGTCACGAGGGATGTACTCCCTGCCTTCCTCCTCCGAGGAGGCCTCTTTCTCCTTTTCCTTGACCTGGAGGGCCTTGGTGACCAGGAAGTATATCTGGTCCCTGTATCTGCTGGGAAAGTGCTTGTCTGGGTCAGACGGAGCCTCTCGTCCCTGTTCCTCGCCCCCTGAGCCTTCCTCGCTGTCTGAGGTTTGTTTGAGGACCTCCCCCTCCTCCTCGCTGCTCTCCCTGAGTAGGGATCTAGTCTCTCTTTTCTAGCCCCTACTTCCTCCTCCTCGGAAGATTGAACTGATAGTACCTCCTCAGGTGGTTCTGAGTCTGAGGAGGTGGATTCCAGGGTCTTACTGGCTCTGCGAGGCTTCTTGGCCTTGGGATGCTTCCCCTTGTCTGCTCCCCTCGATCGGATCTTGAATGATCTCTCTCTGGTTGGGGATGGAGATCTTTTTCTCTAACTCCTGGAGGATTTCTTTTAAAACCTCCATCTGGAGCTCTTGTGCTGGAGGGGGTTGCGCTGGTGGGGGGGTAGGCTCGGGGCTCCCTGAGGCTGAGGGTTCCCCCTCTTCAGCCTGTTCAGCAGGGGCCCTGCGCTTGGGCATCATGATGTCCTTTCCCCCGCTCCCTGAGGCTTTTTCACGCCCTTTTCGCTGGGGCTTGCCTGCCCTAGGAGGGGCTGTGCACGTGGTTGGGTCTTGTTTCTTCAGGCCGCCTGCTTATGCGGACCACACTACCTGGGGATGGCTGTTCTAATCCCCGTTCCTGTTTTTCCCCCCTCGTGCGCCTAGGCTGCCTCAGCCGAGATGCCGCGACCGGCGGCGCAGGGCAGTGGCGGGAAGCGGTGGGGCGGGGAGCAGATCCGATGCCGCGGCCAGCGCTCAGCGGTGCGGGGCAGTGGCGGGAAGCGGGTCTGACGGGGTTTTCCCCCCGGGCCGGTTACCTGCCCTGCTTTCTTCCGTTTCCCCGATGGCGAGCTCAGCTGCTCCTATCCCCCAGTGGCGAGCTCTGCTGCGCCTGCTCCCTTTGCTCCAGCGGTGAGGGCAGAAGCCGTCCCCGCTCTTTGGGCCCCCACACCAGCTGGGAAGGGGGTAACTACTATGCTCTCAAGCCCTTCAGCTGAAGGGAGGTGAACAGGGAGAGGTATTACTCCTGCCCTGGCACCTGGTGCTTCAATTTCCAATTTAATTTCTGTTTTTCTTTCTTTTGGGGACTGTCTCAAACAGGAGACAGTCAGCCTGCGTCCTAGCTGTGCCCAGGCAGACACAAGACTGGAACATAGAGGATAGATCCCTGGAAGGAGGGGTCTACAAAATTAGTTGTCTGCCTCCTAGTGGTTCCCGGCGGGATCTACCCTACTATTATGACTGGATGGCCAGGAGGATCCCCCGGGAGAAAGGACAGGTAGCACAGGACACACGTGCGCAGAATGTTTGAAGTTCTTCTGCCACCTGCTGGTCAGGTAGTACTACCCAGCTGGAGGACTGTCTGCAGCGGGGGGAGAAAACAAAGACGCTGCAGCTGGAAAGCACGCACGAACCATGAAATGAATATCAGGACCCTTTAACCAATCTTCCTGAACACTGGCAGGAATTATCCCTTTTAGGAGGAGTACAATGAGTAAACATTACACCCAAACTGCACGGAAAACAAAGTTATTGTAGTTACAAATGTGTGCATAAAGCACAGAACGTCAATTCCTTGCAGAATTTGAACCCTTTATCCAATCTTTATTAAGTTTGGTAGGGATGATTCCTTGGGTACGGAGTACAATCAGTCCAAATTTCAAGCAAATTGGATAAAAATGAAGACATTACAGCCAGAAATCAATTTCCCATTGAAATCAATGGGAAAAAAATTAATATATTTAATGACGATAACCAATTATATATAAGTAACAAGTAACTAAGAGCCCTAATAATGAAAAGCAACAAACAAAACCAAAACTAATTAGGTCCCTGGTGCACACCCCTACTAGAAAACACTTGAGAGAAAGTAAACAATGTACTTGGCTTACCCTACATAGGAGCCTATTCCTATTTTAATGTGAATATTTCTTTGGACAAGGTTGCAAATTTGACAGAACTGGAGAAACATGAGAAGTGTTTTGCAGCAGTCCATGCAAATTATAATCAATAACCAAGATTTCCAGGATTAGGGAGAACTTGGAAAAAGGGAAGGAAGGGGATAGACCGGGTCTATCTTATTCTCTGTAAAGCACCAGGTACATCGCTGGCACTATATAAAAGCTAATAATAATAATAATAATATTTGGGAACAACATAAATGTGATGGAGACACCAACACTGCATGTTTGCTTGACTGAAAGAGTTAGAGTTGTAAAAGTGGAAGAGGGGTTATACATTTAGCTGATGGTATATAACCAAGTATAGAATTGAATGCATATCTATTGAAAAATATTGCAGCACTATTTCGGTTTACTGAATTTCTTTTATTAATGCTGTATTTCAGCATGCATAATACAAACCCTTTTAGTTTGTTTTCCTACAAATTAGACATTGTTTTTATAAGGAAGATTCATTGTCATTCACTACTAATATTAAATAAATGTGGGAATTATAGCAAAGAAGTTTTATTTTCCATAAAGTCAATACTTCCATTTAGGTTTTCCCATCTATGTTTTACTCTAAGGTCAATGGAGCATGGATTTTTTTCCCCTTCAAACTCATGACTGCAACACTAATACCCAACGATAAGCAAGCAGCACAATGAAAGCAAAGAAGCAGTCTCATTTTGAGAGTTATAGGAGCTTTTCAGAAGTTACAGATTAGAAATGATGAACAATGGGATAAACTTTGATAAATGTGTTCTACAAGAAGCAATTGCGCTTTTACTTACCAATTCATTGTCTTTGCCCTGATTCTTACAAGATGATTCTGTGTCCATAGGCATATCATTATGGTCACTTTCCAGACTTTGTTTCTCTATTACTGATGCATTAGCCACACTGAAGATTCCATGGACATTGACACGTACTTTAACTTTCACTTTGGAATTGTCACCGTAGTGCTGGGGACCAACATTTTGAATAGTAAAACGCCCTGCACAAAAACAGGAGCAGTACTGAAATTTAGCCCAATTTTCTACAGAATTAGAGGTAAAATTGTTGTTCAAAAATGTTCACATGGACCTACTTCAGGCTAGACAAATCAAGAAACTGCATTCTTACCAGACTACATTCTTACCATACATGGCAAAATTGTCTAAATACAGCATTTCTCTTACCAATGCTTCTGCAAAGCTGTCTATAGGGGTGGGTGGGGAGTTGCTTGGAGGAACAGTATGCATGGCGTGTTCTCAAGAGTTGGAAGCGGAGTACTATGCTTATGCCAGATAGGGCAGACTCTTGGGGACCTCCCAGTGCCACAATTTCAGCTGCTTAGCAAGTTCTTGCCTTCCGAGAAACTTGACAAAAGAATACTGCAAGGGAAGGCTACAGCATTCTACTCTGGGCCTGGTGGAGGTAGTGGCAATTCACAAGTGGATCCCAGCACTGGTATTTCACAAATAAAGCAGCTACCTGGCACCCAACAGAGCCAGCCACATGAACAACCCAAAACAGTTTGTCAAAGACTATTGCACTGAATCAAGTTATACCCTCTATGTGGAGACACTTGGGTATGGAAATAAGCAAATGAATGTGTGTAACCCCTCAACTATGAAAATTTCTGAAATTGCACATGCTACATGATGGCATGCCACAGGCACTGCATTGTGTGGAAAACGGTGTGAGAATCTCATCAATGTAGATCTCATACGAAATTTCTGGATACGACTTAAACAGCAACGGAGAAGAAGGTGGGTCAGTATTCTTCTTTAACAAGGGCAGCAACAAATGTGCTCTAAAGTTTACAAAAAGACCATTACAAGAATTGATTTTAACAGTTATTTCCCATGATTGTGCATAGGCAGCATTGGATTTTTGACCAGACAAGCATACTGCCAGTCTCATTTTACCTCAACTACAGTGGAGTCTGCTAAAGTAAAATTTCTCCAGCCATGAAAAAAGTTGAACAGTACTTTTCCTTAAGTCAGTCCTGAAGTAACCGGACATGTAGATGGGAGAAAACTGGTGCTCAGAAAGAGGCCGCTTTCTCACATTCTGGGGGGGTGGGGGTTTGTAGACTTCCGTGAGGACAATCGCAGCTGTATTCTCACTGGAATTAGCAGATATCGCTATTCTGCTTTTATGCCACGACAACAACTGTGATTGTAAAAACTACATAGGGGAACCTGGCCAGTACATGTGCTTTCACGGCGTAAGAACAGAGTAGTGCATCCCTAAGCATGCTAATTCCCATGAGAATACAGCTGCGACTGTGAAATTCCTCCCCCGCCCCCAGGTAACATGAGAAAGTGGCCTAAGTTAGCACTAGGTTTCTCCATATCCAATCCCCTTTCCTCCTCCTCCTCCTCCGGAGAGTCAGAGAAGAAAGCTGAGCAGAACTTGTGTGTGTGCGTGCACATGCAATCCTGTCACTTCTGGCTCTGGAAGTCTTTGGTGGGCTGCAGACAGGAAAACCTAGTGCTTACTTCCTTTGCATCCCACTTGAGACTTCCATTCAGAAGTGACTGGGTTTTACACACACAGCTCTAACTAGCTGTCAGTATGAGTCTGCGTATCTGGAGAAAATGGATGTTTCTTAATGCCCATCTCCTGCCTGCCGACATGAAGACTCACCCTGACAGAGTATATACAACAGTATTTTAACCACATACTGTCTAGAAATCTTGAATACACTCAAAGATCCTGATTATTTGTAGCTGGATGGGTATACCCCTACGCCTTAAAAGTTCAATGTATCAGGGTTCAAAATTCTAGTTATCCAGATCAAGCACAATACATTCCCATAGACCTGTGGCTGGGGGAAATGAATTAATTACACTTATCCAGAAATTTGATTTATGCAAGTTCTGATTTATGCAGTGGAGTCCACTGTATAAGCTGAAAGTTTTGCTTAAACTTCCAGAAAGGTCTTATATTTGATTTAGAACTAGACAGCATTAACATAAGAATGATGCCTTCACCTTAAGACATTAAGGTGTTAAGGTATTAAGACATCCTGCTTGGTCATTTCCATCTTAAAAGAATAAGACAATTATGTTTTCTATTATGTTCACAGACCTGTGGCAGGGGAAAACAAATTAATTTCACTTATCCAGAAATGTGATTTATGCAAGTTCTACTTAAGTGGAGTCCACTTAAACCATTTCCAAAAGGTATGAAAACTTTTCCTATGGTCTTTTCTTACCTATTCTAGAATCAGGATAAGGCACTTCATGAGGATGAGTATAATATGCTTCCAGATCAAAAGGCTCCTTCTTGTGGAAAGTAATAACTTTTGAGAATGGAGCTGCATGATTCTTACTGAAGACTTCACATTCCCTAGGGAAGTAAAGAGGGCTACAATAAACTTGGATTGAGCTTACTACCACTAAACGACAAGTGAGCAACTATGCAAGGAAAACAAAACTTGTAAGAGCAAAAAAATTTAAGAACTTGAATTTTGTGGTCTGAACAATCTCTAATTTGGTCATGCTTGGTTTCTTTGCATTAAAGCTTTACTGTATACAAAAGGTATCCAAAACCAGAAATTGCATGCACCTCATTCTACTTAAAAGGCATATTATTCAGCAAGCCATAGTACAAAAGGGTAAACCCCATACATCATTTAATTGCACCATACCTACTTGAGATTCCTGTATCATACTCTAAATAGTGTTTTGAAATAACTTTTACTTCAGAAGTCAACTTACCCTGTTCCTTCTTCATAAGAGGACTTCCATCTTAAAGTTACTGAATAAGGAACAACATCTGTGATAGAAAATTCACGTACTTTAAATGCTGGGGAAAGAATTGCACACTGAAAAGAGATAAAACATAGTTATGCATTTGAATGACAGTACATTTACTTGTGTTTTGTTTTGTTTTGTATTGTTCTTACAAAGTATATGACCAGTGAGACAAACGTAGCTTACATTAGATCACTATATTGGTTAAACTGATGAAACAGACCTAAAGTACTATTTAAGATTTAAAACTAGCATCCATGAGTTATGAAAACAATCTCAGATAAAAAAATCATGGTTTTATAGGTGGAAGAATTGCGGCCTAGGTAAATTATAGAGGGCACGATAGCACCCTCTGTTAGTTAAAGTAAGACGCAGTTCTCATGCAATCTCCGCTTATCTCTTTGGAGACTTTGGAGTAGCTTTACTTCCGTGTAGTGACTTACATCTTTTGCAGGGAGATTTTCATGCATGCAGTGGTGTATGTGAAGTTTAATGCGGTAGAAAAATAAAGCAGACTGTATACTAAATCGCTGGTGGTTGTTGGAAGACATGTATTTCCGAGAAAAAGTTATAAGTAGAAGAACTTGTTATAATCAGTGGGAAAATCTTTTAAGTTGTGCACGCGTGTTAGAGATCGGTGGCATAACATCGCATATATGTCATTTATACAATGTGGTGTCGCTGCTTTAAAATTTCACACACCCATGCAAAAAAGGCAGGGGACAGCTTGGGTTTGGAGGGGGAGGGTGCATAGGGCCGAGGTTGGATCCAGAGCCAGCCACCTGAAGAAGCCGCTGGCAGAGCAGCCAGACTACTCTGAACCCCTCAGCCTGCTGCTTTGGGACCCTACGCTGCAGGACAGCTCCCTGGTGCCAAGCAAGAACAGCCATAATGGGATGGGCTGCCTCCTCCTGCCGAGCCAGAGGACAGGAAGCGGGTGTGGAAGCCGACTCCTCTCACTCTGGGCAGTGGTTGAGGCCGCTGGGAAGTGGGTATTGGCTGTGCTGCCACCTGCCTGTCCGCTTCCTCCTTCTCTCACTGGTTGGGGAAACCAATGAACTCAGTGGCACTGCAGGCTGGGCGGCTGCGCCTCTAGACTGAGTCCAGCGCTGCTACTACTGACCATCTCAGGAGAGGAAGGGGACAGGCCAGCAGCATCGCGAGGGAGTCGCCGAGCTAGCCCGGAAGTGAAGCTGTAGTCAAGGAAGAGGACAGAGGAAGAAAGAGCCACTTTGCAGCTGGGTGCCTCCCCCTGCACACACGACCCCCAGGGTGAGCTGGGGCTCCCAGCATAGGTTTCCTCCCCCTCACTGGGGTGAGTTGGGGCTCCATTGGTGACTCCCAGGAGGAGCAGCAGCAGCAATGCTGGGGTTGCAGGTGTGTGCTGGGGCCACCCACATACATTTCTTCCCTCCCCCACTCCCCAGGTGAGCAAGTCAGGCAGGGACGTGCTAGAGTTGGATGCAACTCCCAGCAGGATGAGCTGCAGCCTCTGCCACTTGAGCGGGCCAGGAGGCTTGAGCGGGCTGGGGCACGTGGGTTGTAATTGGGGCAGGCTCATCCTGGCAGGGGACTGCCTGCCCTACATTGCATGGAAGTTGGATCGAGTTTGGAGCCAGCCCCAGCCCCCAGCTTGAGCACATGGGTGACCTACGACTGATGAGGAGAGGAGACAGCTCCCAATCTTCCCTCTTCGCTCTCCCACCAGCACAGTTTGGGAGACGGATCAATGGAGGTGGTCTTTTTTTGGGGGGGGAGGGGGCGGGGAAGGAGAGAAGGTGCGTGTGCGATCTGTGCATGTGTACACAAGGGGGTGATCTGTGTGTATGTGCGCATTCAGGACGGTGATCTATGTGTAGGGGGTGTGAGCCGTGTGCGTGCGTATGTCAGTAGGTTTTGTGCGTGCAAAGGGCTGATCTGTGTGCAGGGGTGTAGCTGTGTGTGCATTCACAGGGGGTAATCTGTGTGTTAGGGGTGTGTGAGCTGTGCACATACCCATACGTAGGGTGATCTGTGTAGTGTGAGTTTGGTGTGCGGGAAAGCAATTTGTGTGTGGGGGGGTAGGCTGTGTCTGTGCATGCAGGGGAAAGATCAGGGTGTTGATGTGTGTGAACTGTTACACACCAGAGTTGTTATGCCTGGTGTGAAAAGTAGCACCTCCTGGGAAAGAGTCAGGAGGCAGTTCTGGAGCTTGTAATCTCAGGAGATGGGAGGTGTGGGGTTCATTCCCCCAAGTCTGGTGGAATTTTTGGGGTGGGGGGGCTAGAGCTACAGGGCGTGTGTGTGTGTATAGCGAGTGTGACAAACGTATGTCTGTGAGAAAGGTGGGAGTATGTATGTCTACGAGGAGTGAATGTCAGAGAGGGAGAGTAAGTGTAAGGTCAGTTTGTGTGTGTGTATTTGTGTGAAACAGTTGAGAGTGTGAGTAAGGTGAGAAAAGTGTGCACGAGTCCATGTGTCAGAGAGGTAGGTGTGTGTTATGTGAAAGGTGTCCGTGTGTGAGAGAGGGGGAGAGAGAGAGAGAGACTTGAGTATGTCTATGTCTGACAGAGAAGTGAGCGTGAGTTTGTGAGAGGGAGAGAAAGGGGTGTGTAGGACATGAAATTTCAGATCAAACTCCATGAGTCAAAAAGAAAAGAAAGAAAAAGGTTCAGGCACCAGACTTTATTCTTAACACCTTAATGAGTTATTTATTACAGTAGTTATGTATTTATTTATAATAAAGTTTATATGCCTCCCCTTCCTGCTAAAAGCATCTCGGGGTGGCTAACAACATATTAAAACAATTTAACACACCACCACCACAACTTAAAACACAATGTAAAAGTACAATATACCCCCCCCCCACGTAGAGTGCGTTGCAGTACTCCAATCTCGAAGTAATAAAAGCATGGACGGTCGTGTCTAGGTCGGAGTCTGGGAAATACGGCTGAAGCCGACGCACCAGGTGTAATTGGTGAAATTCCCCTTTCGCCACAGCCACCACCTGGGCATCCAGGTGGAGCTGCGGGTCCAGGAGCACCCCCAGAGACTCTGAACCCCAAATACCAGGGCAGGGTGGATCCCATCAATGATGGGGGTTCCTATGACCACCTCCGTCTTGTCGGGATTTAACCTCAGACGGCTCGTCCTCATCCAATCCCCCACAGCTGCCAAGCACCACGTAAGCACCGAGACTGCCGGGCCTGAGTCGAATGAAAATGAGAGAGGTAAAGCAGGGTGTCATCAGCATACGGATGACACCGAATTCTAAACTCCCTAACAATCTCCCCTAAAGGCTGCATGTACACATTGAACAAGAAGGGACAAGATGGAACCCTGAAGGACTCCATACGCAAGATCCTGGGGAAAAGATTAAGAATCCACCCAGGACCATACGCTGGACTCTCCCAGCCAGGAAGGAGCGGAACCACTCAAGAACAGTCCCGCCAATCCCTGCCCAGTCCCGCAGCCGAGTCACCAACAACTCCTGGTCAACGGTATCAGATGCAGCCAAGAGATCTAATAGGATCAACAGGGTTGAATGACCCCGGTCCAAGTCACGGACGAGGTCGTCGACTGAGGCCACAAGTGCAGTCTCCGTGCCATATCCAGGGCAAAACCCTGACTGCGAGGGATCGAGGAAGTTAATCTAGTCCAGATGCTCCTGAAATTGTCGAGCCACCACCCGCTCAATAACCTTCCCTAAAAAGGGATGGTTAGAGACCGGCCGATAGCTGACCAGGACGCCAACATCCCATGATGGTTTCTTGACCAGTGCCTCCTTTTTTTCTCTTAAGTTTTTTTATTATTATTATAATTTTCATAGATACAATATTTACTATTAAACCTTTGAGTTACATACAACTGGGACCTAGGGTTACAGCTTTGGTCCCCTAACTAATATATCCTTATTAATACCTTATTTAGGTTTATATTTTTTTAAGACAAAGTGATACATTAGAATCTATCGAGTCAAAATCAGCTTGGATCATTTCCCATATACTGTTCCAGACTGTATAAAAGTTCTCAATTTTTCTTTGCAGTTCAGCTTGGATTCGTTCCATAGTTAAAGTTATCCAGAGCCTGTGTTGCCATTTTTTGATGGATGGTTTTATTTTCGATTTCCAATTACAGACAATGGTGTGAATCGCTGCTAGTCGGAGTTGTTGACACGCGCAGATCCTGTCTTTGGTTATATTCATTTTTGGAAAGACTCCCAACAGCGCAACCTCAGGTGTTAGTGGAACAGTCACCTGTGCGATTTGATTGACAAAGTTCCAAATCTCAGACCAAAAGTTTTTAATATACGGGCATGTCCACCAGCAATGCATCCATGTACCGGTTTCTGAGCACCTCTGCCAACACACCTAGGGGTACTGCGAGTTTATGTTGTGAAGCTTCTGTGGAGTGAAGTACATCCTGTAAGTTGTTTTTATTTGCGGTTCCAGGACTGACATTGATCTGGATGCACTATGCATAACCGACCATATTGTCCGCATTTCTTCGTCTTCTATTTTTCTTTGCAGGTCTTCTTCCCAAGCAGTCACATAACCAGCGTCAGGTAAGTTAATTATACCATTTAATATTTTATACATTCTTGATATAATATGTGTTTGAGATGAGTCTCCGTACAGCACCTTTTCTAATTTGTGAGGTGTTCTGTTATATTGGGTTCTATTGGCTCTATTGTTAAATTTATTTTTAATTTTTGCATAAATTAGGAAATCTACTTTTTTCCCAATTCTATCTTGGATAGTGTCCTTTGTTAATATATCCTGATCCACGAATAGGTGCCAAGCCCATTTTAGGTCATTTTTCTCCCATCGCATTTTCACTGCTAGTGGGATATTAGCCATGCGACACCAGTCCCCAAATATTGGTGTGTATGGAGACTTATCTGTACAAATATCTGCTTTTTTAAAAATTGCTTCCCAAGTTTTTAAGGCATACCATATGAAAGGGTGGTCTTTAATTTTACTTTTTTTAATTTCTTCCCCATCCGTAAGAACTTTAGCCATACTCTTTTTGCCAATTGCTTCTTTTTCAATTAAATTCCAGTCCGGAGATTTCAAGTCGTGATACCAGGTCTTGATACCCCACAGGGCTGAGGCCCAGTGGTACAGTTTAATATCTGGCATGCTTAAACCCCCTTTTTCTTTACCTGTGTACATTATGGCTCGTCTAACCCTTGGTTTTTTCCTTTCCCATACTATCCGCGCTATCACTTTATTTATTATGTTGAAGTACTCTTTAGGGACCTCTATTGGAAGAGCAAATGATGTGTAAAGGAGCTTAGGCAGTATAGCCATTTTAATTAAATTAGTTCTACCAATCCACAAGACTTGTAACTTGTACCATTATTCTTCCTTAGCTTTTATTTCTTCCAGAAGCGGTAAAAAGTTTAATTTATAGAGCTCCCTCCACTTCTTAGGGATAATTATACCCAGGTACTTTATATCCTGTCTCTTATACACATCTAGATGTGTATAAGAGACAGGACGCGTGCCGCGGGTCAATTGAAATGCCGCGGTTGTTTGACCCTCCATAATTAATCTAGCTCTAGGGGATTTATATATTATTTCTATCCATTGCAGGAAATGTCCTTCTATTCCGATTGCCTTCATCACTTCTCGTAGATATTTAATTTCAACTAAATCAAACACTTTCTCCGCGTCAAGGGATATAATAGCCGCCTGTGCATTTGTGCTTTTAATACATGTTATAATATCTACAATCTTCCTAATATCATCAATGCCAAGTCTCTTAGGGATAAATCCTGTTTGATCTGAATTTATTATGTCCGGTATAATATTCATGAGCCTCGCAGCCAAAATCTTTGTAAATATTTTTGCATCTGTATTTATTAGTGATATCGGGTGAAAACCGCTACATATTTCAATGTTTTTCCCACTTTTAGGACAGAGCATTATGTTAGCCTCATAAAAGGACTGTGGCAATGTTTGCTGTTCCAAAAAAGAGTTGTATACTCTCGTTAGAATTGGATTTAGACTAGTGAGGAATGTCTTATAAAATTCCACCGGAAAGCCATCTGGCCCAGCCGCCTTATTATTTGGCATTTTTTTAATAGCCTCTTTTATTTCCTTAGGTTCAATTGCCTTATTTAGGTAGTCAGCTTGTGCTTTCGTAATTTTTGGTATTTTAATGTTGTCCAAAAATTCTTTTATGCTCTCTGTTGTAGGTGTCATAGTGGTATAAATTTTTTTGTAGTATTCCAGAAAGCATTGTTCCTTTGCTTTACCAGTGAGAATTCCTGAGTCTTGCGTAGCCCTTATAAATGGTATTATTGCTTTCTGTCGTTTTTTTTTTATCATCCACGCTAACACTTTATCAGCTTTGTTTGCTTTCTCGTAATAGGCTTTTGTATACCTCATTTTGTTTACAATAGTTTGTGTTTCAATTAGGTTAATTTGGGTTTTCAGCAGTGCTATACGCTCTGCGTTAATTTTAGGTTGTTTAGCCAGTTGCTTTATTTGTAGGTACAACTGACTACATTGAGCTTTTCTCTCTTTGTTTAGTTGGGCGCCTAATGCAATAAACTGCCCTCTGAGCACCGCTTTGGCAGCCTCCCAGAGAGTTGTGGATGATACTTCAGGTTGATAATTAAATTTCAAATATTCCACTATTGCATTTTGTATTTGGCTCTGTACCCATTGGTTTTCTAAATAATTTTTTTTTAACCTCCATTCATGTCTACAGTCAGTCTTATTTAACTTTGCGTTTATTTCTACCACTACTGCACTATGATCTGAGAACGGTATAATTTGAATGTAGGATTTATCACAATATGGTATTATCTCCTTATTTCCCAAGATATGATCTATTTTTGAGGATATTTTGTGCGGGCTGAAGTAAAATGTGAAGTCTTGACTATTAGGATGAAACATTCTCCAGATTTCTTTTCATTGATGCTCCTCTATTATTTGCACTATTTTTGTTTGCTGCTTATTTAATTTTGCCTTTGTATATAAATCTAGAGCTGTGAGTGGGGCATTAAAGTCACCGGTAATTATAGCTCTGCCCTCTGCTTTATTAGTGATTTTTGGTATAGTCTCACATAAGAAAGCCCTAGTGTTGTTATTCGGGGCGTATAGTGTTGCTATCGTGTACTTTTCTGTGGCTATGTGTCATGTTAAAATTAATAGCCTTCCCTGCATATCTTTTTCTACTTTTGTTATATTCATTTTTAAATTTTTTGCTATCCCTATTACCACACCGGCCTTCTTTCTTTTGCCATTTGCATAGTATAAATTATATTCTTTATTATTAAACCTTTTATTATCTTGTTTCACAAGATGTGATTCCTGAATTGCAAATATTTGCGGGCCAAATTTTTTAAGAAAATGCCAAACTCTCCTTCTTTTCATGGGGTTATACATTGAATGAGATTATTTTCAACTTATCCGTTGTTTTTCTTAGCTGTTCCTATTGCCTTTTTTTTAATTTTCACCTTGTTCTTTTCTGGTTATACATTGCTGAATTGCACTTTTAGCGTAGCCAATTTTGTAGCTCTGTTTGATCCTGTATTGTGTCTTATTCACCTTGTTTTTTGTTTTTAAAATGTTCAAATTCCTTCCCATTATCATTAACTTTAAACAACCCCCACCCTAACCCAACCTTTCCCTTTTTAACCAACTTATTTTCTTTCTTACCCAACTTCCCCTCCATCCCCCAAACAAACTATTATAACAAAACTTTCTTGGGGGGTCCCCTATTTGGAGTTATGCGCCGTAGGGGCTCTCCTCCCTCCCAACCCTTTGCTACTGCTTTACATTTCCACAGATTGTCTTAATGTTTTTAGTCTATTTTTCATTTCACATTTATATATTCTCCATTACACCATTTACCTTCACTCTTTTATCCTTTACCTTTTATCTTTTACAGCCACAATATACTCAAACTGTCAAATGTCTTATATTTTTCACTGATTTTAGACGTTGTTCTTAAAATTATTTTCCACAAATCTTTTTAACTCTTCCTGTTGTGAGAAGTATCTCCTCTTTCCCTGATGCATAAAGGAAAGCTTTGCCGGGTAGAATATTTGTGCTTTGACTCCCATTTTATTTAGTTCTTTTATTTGCTTTTTCCATTCCTTTCTTTTTTTTTTTTACAGTCTCAAAAGCTAAGTCTGGGAAGATAGAGATTTTTTCACCTTGATATATCTTAGTTCTTTTTGAGTTCTGGCAGCTTTTAAAATTTCTTCTTTTTCCTGTGAGCAGAGGAATTTTATTATTATGGCTCTTGGTGGGTCCTGCTCTTTGGGTTTAGGACGGAGAGACCTGTGGGCCCTTTCTATCTCTGCAGTGCACAGTTCTTGTCTGTCAGGGAATATTTCTTTCAAAGCCTTCTGCACCAGGTCCCCCATTCCAGTTTTTTCTGAGCCCTCAGGAACCCCCATGAATCGCAGATTATTCCTGCAAGATCTATTTTCTAGATCTTCTAGTTGGTTTTGTAGCTGTTGAATTTCTGCCTCCGTTTTAGTGACCCTCTGCACCGTCTGATTCCATCTGTCTTCTTGTTCGCTCACCCTCAGCTCCACCTCTTCTATCCTCTTATTTGCAGTTTCCATTTGCATTTTAATCTCCCCCAGACTTTTTTTTAATGGCAGCAATCCCCTCCTTGTTCTCTTGCAGATCTTCTTTAATGGCTCTAAACAGATCTACTACTTGGGGTAGCGCTGCTATATCCCCTGGATCTCCCGGGGTTTCCCGCGTCGGCGCCTCCGCCATTTTGGAAGCTGCAGCCTCCCCCTTCCTCGCGCTGCGGCGCGGCAGGCAATATTTTTCAGTTGTGGTGTCTACGTCTTTTTTTTTTCTTTTCCAAAGGTTATACCTTTAGTCCTCGGTTTGTGGCTGCAAGATTTTTGCCTTCTGCTGTGGCTTAAATGTCTTTTAATTGTCTTTAGAGCATTGGGTTCAGAGGGAGCTCAGCCGCACGCGTCTGGCTATTCGCACATGCCCAGTCAACCCCGCACCAGTGCCTCCTTAAGGCAGTCCGGAACCCTGTCCTCCCCCAGGGAGGCGTTGACAATCCCCGCCAGCAACGGCCCTATTGTCTCCTGGCTGGCCTTGACTAGCCAGGACGAGCATGGGTCTAATTCACAATAAGTGGCTCGGACAGACCCCAGGGCATCTCCCACATATGGGGGCAATGCATTTTGAAGTTCATCCCACAAAACAGGACAAGGCAGGGCTTCTACTGCCTCTGGCTCACCCACTGCTAAAAGTGTGGTGGATCTGAGCAATTTTATCTGCAAAAAAATCCACAAAAATCACAGCAGGCATTCAATGACTCTAAATCCAAGAAGAGGGAGGCCGGACTGACCAGCCCCCTCACAACCCCGAAAAGCTCCGCTGGGCGTGGCTTAGCAGACACAATGAGGGCAGCAAAGAAAACTTTCTTTGTTACCCGCAGCGCCACAGCATAGGTACATAACCAGACTCTATGCCGCAATCAATCGGCTTCTACACACAAGTGACACCACCGTCACTCTAACTGCCACACTTCCCACTTCATCCCCACAGCTCTTCCGGATACCACGGGAACCTGTGTTGGCGGCGGTTCAGGAGGGATGCCTGGGATCCACCCAGCCAATGACCTCCACCAACACGGAATTCCACCTGGTCACGAGGTCATCCAGTGAGCAGCCAACAAGGTCAGAGGATACATCCCCTAAAGCAGTCTGGAACCTTCTACATTCCCCATCAGCCTTCGGGGGCGAACCATCATAAGTGGTTCTGCACCCTCCCGGGGGCTGACATGCGCCAGGATACCTGCCCAGAGGAGATAATGATCCGTCCATGACAAGGGTTCTGCTAACACCTCCCCAACTAATGGATCCCCCGCCTCAAGGCCTGTGCAAAACATCATGTCTAGGGTATGTCCTCCAATCTGTGTGGGGCCCACCATCCTCTGAGACAGGCCCATGGTTGCCATGGCAGCCATGAACTCACGCTCTGAGTGGGACACAAATGTAACATCTGTCCCGCCTCACAGTTCTAATTTGCCTCCCAGAGGGACCATAATTCCCCCGGCCCAGGATGACCCCTATAGCTGTGGACCCCCCACTCCCCCAGTCCACACCCCTAACCCCCGGCAAAGGCCGTCCCCGCCAGCCTCCCAAGGGAGATCCCCACCCACTACGACGTCCCTACCCTGCTCTTGCATCAGAGGGCTGTTCTCCCTCCCGCCAAACCCAGTCCTCTTGTACCCCCATCCCACACACCCCCTACCCTCCTCTGCCACAGGATGGTAACCCCCGCCATCCCCAAAGGGCTGCGCCCCTCCCTCATCCACACAAAACAAGCAGGTCATCTTCCACCACCACCACCTGCCCTACAATGTTATACCGCTGCCTGCTATCGATAATGTCCCGGCCCAGCTAAGGGCCACAACTAAGGACCCTTTGGTGCGGCCCTTAGATGCGCTGCCTGCAGCGCAGCCAGGGAGCTGGCCGCTTTTGGTCCTGCCAGGCCGGAAATTCGCTCGTGCACCCCAGCCCTGGCCCCCTCAACATACTTTATTTCTGGATTTCCAAACCAAGTATACAATTTCAACACCAAAATTCACTCATTAAGGTGTCTGAATGAAAATGAATTTATTAATTGGTACAGATGGTGAAGTGGTGGGATTTTTTTGTTGTTGACATTATGTTGATGGTATTTAAGGAATAATGAGAGTTATGATGTTAAGGACATTGATGTAGAAAAAGTTGTTAATGAAAGGTATGAGATTGAGTACTACCGATGTAGTTGAAAAGGATGTATTATAATAGTAATGTTTTTAAGTGGCAGAGTAGTGAAATTGTAATTTTTCACCAATTTGCCCATCTACAAGACCAATAATCTTCCTAAAGTCAGTCACTTAGTAAGCACCAAATATGAGCTACCTATAAGCAAATATTTAAATGAATGATAAAAGAGCAAGTTAAGAAATTACATCTTGTAGCATCTCTTGCTTTTTGCTTAAAAGATATTTCCAGAATGTTATAAAGTGAAATAATGAGAGATGTTGACCTCCATACCTGTAACGCACAACCTCATGCAACAGCTTCATCAGCATTTAATGTGGTACTTGTATCTTTACAGAAAAATTTAGAAATTTGTTCCTTCACTGCTGGGATCCGTGTAGCACCACCCACAATTTCTATACTACTTATGTCTTCACGCTGTAGCTCTAGAAGAGACACCATTGAGAAAGATAGTTAGAGAAGCTAGCCTCAAAATACCTAGAATCGTAGGAGATTGGGGCTTCTAGAGAAGGGCACCACATACCATACATGGTTATTTGTTGATACAGAAAAACTCAAGAGAATCATAAGATTACAAGCAGCAAGCCAACGGCCAACACTGTTCAGTGAACTTTGGTCTATCCCTTGGGAGGCTGGCGGGACGGCCTTTGACGGGGGTTGGGGGGGCGGACTGGGGGAGTCCACAGCTATAGGGGTCATCCTGGGCCGGGGGAATTATGGTCCCTCTGGGAAGCACAAAACTCAGATTCAAGGAACCTAATAGTACTATAGCAAAGGTTATATCAGGTTTTTTAATCTTCCTTAGTTTTAGCTATTCCAGAAGTGTTTTTTTCTGTTTGTGAGCATCTAGACATACTTAAAACTATACAGCCCCAGAAAAGCTGCCAACCATGGCTATTACTGGATGTCTTGTAACAATCTAACATAGTCCACACTGATAACAAAATAAAAATTTCAGCTTTCATTTATGTTTCTTGCTATCACAACTGTTGAGAAAGGATAACAGTCTCTTACTCTCGTGATTTGTCCTCCTGGATAGTTATACAGGATTGGCATTCCAGATACTATGTAGCAATTCCCACCACTACCAGGAGGAGGCAGAATCTTCAACATTTGACTGGGCATATTCAGAGGGGGAACCATTTCCCAGGTGGTAAGAAGCTGAAGTCTAACAGGAACTCAACTACAACCTTCTAACTGTCTAAGCGAACCTGTTTAGCATTTCAAATTATTCCAACCCTTACCCACTTGGATGTAGTTCCACTCTCCACAAAAAGAAACAGTATTGGGTGGGATGAATACCTATCCAGAAAGACAATTCATGAGGCAAGAGACCCAATTCTCCTTTCTCCTCAGCTCCAGAATAGGTATTCCAGATGTTGGGGACTTTCCAAAGCAACATCCCCAAATGTTCAGGGTGGGTGAATAACTTGAAGCCATTACCATGAAGCTACAGTTAATCCAGGATTCCATGAAGCACCATTCTTCCAGAGGCTGCCTCCGCTGAATCCAAGACATCAATCTTATGTCAAGTGAATGTATGAAGGCTTGCCTACGTGGCCCCCTTACAAATTTCACTATAAGGAGCCCTGGCCTTAAATGCCCATGATGTCGCTGCTAGTATAGTAGAATGAGGAAGTATTCCTTGAGGAGGAATTAAATCAGCAGCCTTGTAGGCCTCCAAGATGCAAGTGGCTACCCATTTACCTATTGCGGCTTTAGATGCTTTAAGACCCATTTGTCTAGGGTGCAGATTAATGAAGGGAGCTGTAGATTGTCTGAATGGTCTAGTTCTGGCAATATAGATTTTCAGTGCTCTCCTGACATCCAGTGTATGCCAAGTACACTCTAATGGATGGATAGGTCTAGGACAAAAAGGAAGCAAGTACTACTTCTTGCTGCCAATAGAAAAGAGTATCGACTTTAGGCATGAAGCAAAGGCCAGGTCTAATCTAAGGACCACTGACACCCTCTTAAAATTACATAAAGAAGGTTCTACAGACAAGGCTCCTAACTCAAGACACTCATCTTGCTGAATATTGAAATGAGAAACGCTACTTTGATAGTCATGAAATAAGTAGATACCTCTTTCTAGGGGCTCAAAAGGAGGTCTGGCTAAAGGTTTAGCCTCCAGGTGGGATATCTGTGAACTACTGGAGGGAAAAGGAACCTGGCCACTTTCAGAAATCTTTTAATGTGCGGGTGAGAGGAGTGCCTAATCCCTCCGATCACGGACAGTGAAATCAAATAGGTTATCTAGAAGGGTTTCAGCACTAAATAGTAATCTAGTGCTGAAACCCATCTAGATAACCTATTTGATTTCAGTCCCTTATCCTGCCTTTCTGCAAAAGAGCTAAAATGTCTGCTATTTTAGGTTTCTGCAGGTTTGCCCCTTTGTCTTGACACCACTGAACAAAAACTTGCCATGTAGACTGGTATATTCTTTTAGTTGACTGGCGCTTTGCTGCCATTAGCATCTGTAATACAGCCTCCAAATATCCTAGGCTTCTGGGAGCTGAGCGCTCAAGAGCCACGCTATCAACTGCAGAAATTCTGGTCACTTGTATTTGACAGGACCCTGTGAGAGCAGGTCTGGGTCCAAGACTAGACACAATAGCTCTGCTATCTTTAGACTGACTAGGTCTGCAAACCAAGGTCTTGGCCAGTAGGAAGCCACTAATATGATCCTTGTTTTCTCTCTGTGAATCTTGCTGATTTGTCCTGCTCAATAGCGGAAATGGAGGGGGAGAGAAACGCATATAAGAGTTGAATTGACAGTGTAGTTCTCTGATAGTGGATGTTATGATGTGGTCGTGAACCTGCTGCTTTTTGCATTGAGATGGAGGTGAACAAATTCAAAACTCGAGTTCCAAAGTGTGTTATCGGATTGTATGCCCTCTGACTCAGTGTCCATTCTCCTGGATCCAGCTTCTTCCTGCTGAGGTGTTGTCCTGTCCCCTGATGTGTAGGGCCATGATGGATAGTAAGTTTGTCTCCACCCACTGCAGGAGATCCATGACCTCCTTGTTCAGCGACTTGGAACCCCGATTGCATATGTACGCCAGGGTTGTCGTATTGTCCGTATAAATCAGAACATGAATCCCCTGGAAGAATGGAGTGAACTGAAGGCAAGCCAGATATATCACCTTTGGCTCCAGCCAGTTCATACTGTGTTCCAGGTCGTGAGTTGACCATGTTCCTTGTGTAAGCTTATTCTGCATATGGGCCCCCCATTCCTGAAGGCTTGCATCCATGGTTATGATTACTCTGGTTCCATGAGAGGGGGGGACCCCTGAAAATAGATAGTGGGCTGTCCACCACGAGGGACTGACATACATGAACTGGAATTTGCAGGTTTAATCTATGATCTGTCTTTGCCAAGGTAGGAAGAAATCCTGCAGTGGATGAGATGGAATTGAGCCGAGGTTAAGTGCTGCAGGCACGATACCATCAGTCCTTGAAGGCTGGCTAGCTGCTGAAGAGGGGCTTTGGCTTGGGATTGTAGTGTTTTTATCAGAGATCTGATTCTCTCCTGTCTCTGGAGGGGCATGAATATTCTGTCCAGCTCCATTCTGATCACCACCCCCAAATGTTCTATCTGAGTTGGGGTTAGGCGACTTTTGTTCCTGTTCAATATGAATCAGAGGTGTTCCAAATAAGTTATTGTCTCTTCCACTGCCTGTATGACTAGGTCTAGACTGGGGATCCAGATTAATATGTTGTCCAGGTATGGGTAGACTGATGTGCCCCTCATTCTGAGGTTGTCTACCAGTGGGACCAAAACATTTGTAAATGTCTGAGTGTTGGCCAGGCCAAAAGGTAGGGCTCTTTATTGCCAGTGGAGCCCGTTGTACAAGAAACAGAGCCATCACCTGTGGCTGGGCAAAATGGGAACATGAAGATATGCCTCCTTGAGATACAAGGAGGCGAGCCAGTCTCGCCGAGAGATTGCAAGGCACAAGGATTTCAGTCTCCATTTCAAATTTTCTTCAACAATTTGCTTAGGAGTTTTAGGTTGAGCATTGCCTGCCACTTGCTGGTCTTTTTTGCGACTAAAAATAAGATCAAATATAGGCCCCGCCCCGTTCCTCTTTGCTCCTATCTTTGTTCACCTTGAGATTTCCAGAGACATTGCCTGATGTTTTTGTTCATTTCTTGATCTTGGGGATATGTGAAAGGGGTCCTTTGGAAACTTTGTGAACTGTATCACGTATCCCTGTGACACTGCCTCCCTGGCCCACGCTTTTGACATTGCTGTGACCCACCTCTGGGAGAACAGAAGCAGTCTTCCCCCAATGGCAGGATCAGTGACTGGGAAAGCAGAGGGAGTCAAGAGTCCTGTTTTCTGGGCATAGCGCTCGGGGAGGGTTTGCTCTTCTGATTTACTGCATATATACCTTATCGTGGCCATCTTCCTTGAGTCCCTCTTCCTCTTGGTTGGTATGAGGAGCGCCTTCAGTTCTAGTTATTAAAGTAGAAACGTCTGCTGTAGGGATGAAAAGTTTCAGAAGAACTGGATTGCTGCAGTGTTTGCTTTTTAAATCTTTGTTTCCCGGTTCTGCCAGGACCCTACTTAGTGAAATGCTAAAAAGCTTCTCCCCTTGATAGGGGCCTGCCACTAGCAGGTTCTTGGCATGAGGGTCAGCTCACCAAGAGCGCAGCCAAAATCTACACCTGGCTGTTACATTTGCTGCCAGAATCCTGGCAGACCAAGTCACTGCGTCTGTAGAGGCCGTCGTTATGAAGCGGCCAGGGTAATATTATCTACTAACTTTTGGTGACTTTCTCTGGGATGTTTGGCGTTTTCCCTATTTTAAACCATTTCATAATGACCCTTGCGAAATATAATGTGGCTACCAACATGTGGAGAACCACAGAAACTGCCTCAAAATTCCTGAGTAATCCTGACTCAATGCCCCGGTCCTTGAATCCTTGGGATACAAATCCCCCTCTGCCAAGAATACGGACTTACGGGCCAGGGATGCCATAGTTGTGTTAAAGACACCCGAGTTTGGTCTGGAAAAGGAATATAAGGCCTCTTGAGTTTTATTTAGCTTAAGAGCCTTGTTAGGCTGCTCCCATTCTGCACATATTATGCGTTCAAAAGCTCTGTCAAGGAGCATGTGTTTTTCCTTGCCAGAGGCCGTACGGATATACCTACCTACCTCCTCGAGGAGGAATGGGATTCCTTTTTAATTTATTTTCCTTGATCTCAAGAGCTCTCTGTACTCTCCTCACAATTTTCTCTTTAGCGTTGATAGGGAATTCCCAGTCTTGTTCCCGAACCCCTGGAGTTGCAGTTTCCTCTGATTCAGCAGGTATCTCTTCTAACTCCTTGGAAGAGTCTGAGTGGAGCTTGCTCTCTGATTCCTCATTGTCTGAGCCCTCAGACTCCTGGGTTCCCTGGGGCGATTATGCCTGGGTCCTGCCTTGGTTTACTTCTTAGGTTGGCAAGGAATAGGATTTCCCTCCTTCTGGCCCTGTGAGGCAGAATAGGATCCCTCTCCCCTCCAGGATTTCTTCCTCCCTGTAGATTGACCTGGCCTCTTCCTCCTCCTCTTTCCCATTGGAGGATCCCACACACACCTGGGCTAACACATTCCTGTCAGGCCTCTGATCTTGGCCCAGCGCACATTACAGGCCTTATTGTGCTTCCCCACCCCACCTCCACCCCCCAATGCCATGCTGCTGAAGAACACATCGTTCTGCCTCCTCCCACGCAACTGAGATGTTTGCAGTTTGCACTGTGGGGGACTGCTACCACTATGGTTGCTGTCTGGAAGATGGCCGTGCAGTGACAGGCTTTTGTCGACCAAATGGGAGTGTCAGAGAGACTCCCCACGCCCATCCTTCCCATTATTCCACGCGTGCAAGAACAGATGGCTGAGGAATGGAAGGGGGAGAGGTCGAAGAGTCCTATTCTTTTAGCCTCTGTGGCTGCTAAAACGAACATCCCAGGTGGCTCCTGCTGTTATCTACCATTTGGGGAAGGATCTGCCTATTCGTGCAGAGCACACCTACTCTACCTCCTACAAGTACCGAGGCAGATATCCAACTGGGAAATGGAGGGCACGATTCCCTCTGAGAATGTCCAATCGAACTTTGAAGATTCTGCCTCCTCCTCTTAGTAGTAGTGGGAATCGCTCCCCAGCGTCTGGAATACCTATCCTGTTGACCTAAGGAGAAAAGCTCAAACATTCTGTTCCCCCTCTTGTTTAACATCTATATGCAGCCGTTAGGGGAGATCGTGAGGGGGTTTCAGGGCATGCAGTGTCATCAGTATGCTGAGGACACTCAGCTCTACCTCTCTTTTTCCATCGACCCAGGCCATGCAGTCTCCTTATTTTCCCAGTGCCTGTCAGCTGTGGGGGCTTGGATGAGGTTGAGCCATCTGCAATTGAATCCTGACAAGACGGAGGTGATGTTGGTGGGCGAGGGCTTGGGGGGCCTGGGGGTGGTTGAATCTCCTCTTGTTGGGGGGGTTCGCCCCCCCATGGTGTCTCAAGTGCGGAGTCTGGGTGTGCTCCTTGATTCGCGGCTCAGCTTGGAATCTCAGGTTGTGGCCGTGGCGGGGAGTGCGTTTCGGCAGTTACATCTTGTCCGGCGGCTTCGGCCGTATCTCTCAGACTCCGACCTCGCCACTGTCATCCATGCCTTCATCACCTCGAGGCTGGATTACTGCAACGCGCTCTACGTGGGGCTGCCCGAGAAGCTGGTCCGGAGGCTGCAGCTGGTGCAGAATGCCGCGGCCCGTCTCCTGACGGGGGCGGGTCGCAGGGAGCACATGACACCAGTGCTCCGGGCTCTGCACTGGCTGCCTATAAAGCACCGGGCCAGGTTCAAGGTGCTGGTTTTAACCTTTAAAGTCCTTCACGGCCTGGGCCCTGCTTATCTGCGAGACTGCCTCACTCCCCATGTGCCCGTGCCACTCTTGAGATGGTCCGTGGGAGCATTTTTGGAGGTTCCCCGGCGAGGTGGGTGGCCATCGATGTTAGATCTTTTTCGGTGGCCGCCCCTGTACTGTGGAATTTGCTCCCGGAAGCTCGGCTGGCTCCCACTCTCCTGCTGTTTCAGCGTATATGTAAGACCTGGCTGTTCCGTCAGGCTTTTGGCGAAGGGTGGGGGTTTTCCCCACGTATTGTGTTTTTAAATTGTTTTAAAATTTTATATTGTTTTATAATGAATGTTGTTTGCCGCCCTGGGCTGCCCTGTGGGCAGGAGATGCGGGATATAAATTTTAAATAAATAAAATAAATAAAAAAACACATCCCTTTAGAGCACCCTAGAGATTTATTTCCAAAAGGCTCAGGGTGGTTTACAATAATAAAAAACATTAAAATACAAAAACCTCTAATCCCTCCAAGCCTACTACAACCCCCCACAAACCCACCCCAATACCACCACCCCATTCCCAAACCCCAAAGCCATTTGCATCCCCAGTTTATCCTCACCCCCCAAATGCCTTTTAAAATAAAAAAAGTCTTACACACACTCAGGCTCAAACGAACCTCAGGAGAGAAAGGAAATTCCAAAGCATCAGGGCAGCAACCGAGAACACCTCCCTGTGAGCCCTTGCCGTCTGGACAGGACTGATCAACAGTACCCACAGGGAGGCACTCCCGGTCAATCGCAGGGGCCACAGTGGAGTTTGGAAGGACAGGCAGTCTTTCAGATATATGGAGCCCGGACCATCCAGTGTTTTAAAGGTCAAAACCAGGACCTTGAATTGTGCTCAGAAAGCTATAGGGGGCCAGTGCAGACTTCAGAGCACCCATGTGATGTGCTCCCAGTGCCTCGTCCCCAAAAGGAGGCAAACCGCCACATTCTGCAGCAGCTTCCGAGCAATCATCAAGAGCAGCTCCACTAAGAGCGTATTTCAATCATCTAGCCTCGAGGTGATAAAAGCATGGATGATTGTGGCCAAATTCGATTTGGAAAGAAAAGGCCACAGCTTCCGCGCCAGATGGAGTTGGTGAAAGTGCTCCTGGTCACAGTTGCAACCTGACAATTCAGGTGCAGCAAGAGATAGAGGAGCAACCCAAGGCTGCAAAGCTGGTGGACCAGAGGGAGCTGGACCTCATCAGTAAGAGGAGTCACAATCCCTTGAAGGTCACACAGCCAGCCAACCATCACCACCTCAGTCTTGTCTGGATTCAGCTTCAAATCAGCTCACCCTCATGCAGTCGCTGACAGCAGCCAAGCACTGAGTAAGCAGAGACTGCAGGGCCTTGGGTCAGATAAAAACGAGAAGCAGGGTTAGGTATCAGCATACTGATGGCACTTCATCCCAAACCTCTGAATGACCTTGCCCAACGGTCTCATATATACACTGAACAAGAGGGGAGAGAAGAGACCCTGCAGCGGAAGTCCAGAGAGGAGGATGAGCAGTCCACCACCACTCTCTGGGACTGCCCCAACAGAAAGTGGAACCACACAAGAGCAGTCCTGCGCACCCCCACCAGATCCCGCAGTCACGTCACCACCACCGCATGATCAACAGTATCTAAGGTTGCCAAAAGATGCAACAAGATCAACAGGATAGAATTTCCCATGTCAATTTCCAGGCACAGGTCACTGACCAAGGCCATGAGTGCAGTCTCTATGCCATAACCAGGACGAAAGCCCGACTGAAATGAGATGAGCCCAGAGCTGTAGGGCAACCACCCATTCAATAACCTTCCCTAATAAATGGAAGGTTAAAAGACAGGCCAATAGCCAGCCAGGGAATCAGCATCCAGAGATGGCTTCTTAAGCAGGGGCTGGATAACCACCGTTTTCAGGGCATTTGACATTCTACCCTCCCAAAGGGACACACTGACAACCCCAGCCAGCAATGTCTCCAGGCTGGCTTTCACCAACCAGGACAGGCAAGGATCTAATTCACAACTGGTTGCCCTCTTTGCCCCAAGAACCTCCCCCATATCAGTGGCTTTTACTGATCGAAACTGATCCAAACAAACAGGACAAGACCGGGCTTCCATAACCTCAAACTCTGACTCCCGGGTTGGCTTCAGCTCAAGTCAAGTGCCACCTGCTCAGTCAGTAGTTAATCCCTCATAGAAATCTGTAAACTGGATCCGTTAGGCTCCGGGGGCAGACCAATCTAATCGGTCCACCACCCTGACAAGGGCATAGGAGGACTGATATCTGGGCTTTCTGAAGGTAATGGTCCAACCATTACAACAATGTGATAATCAGAACCCATGTCCAGGCTGGTGCTAAACATCATATCCTACATGTGTCCCACCTTATGTGTCAGGCCAGATATTATATGAGATAGGCCCATGGTTGAGATGAAACAGACTAAATTCAAGATATACTGTTTAAAAAGTATGACAACATTTAGACTCCTATCATGACTTCCTGGGGCCAACTTATACTTTTGTTAGATTAATTTATTGATTTTATATAGACATTAAATCATCATCAACCCAGCAACAATAAGAAGTACGTAAGATAAACCTTACAATTTACATATGATCATGAACTCAGATGTACATTTTCTGGGTTTACAAGTATATCCAATGTTTGCATTAGTAGTTTAATAATATTTTTATATGGCACCAGCAACGTGACTGATGTAGATCATGATTAGCCCTAGTGCATTCCCGTGAAAAGAGCAACCTTAGTAGGCCTGTGGGGTTCATGTGTACCCCGATGCAGATTCAGTAAACAATGACAATTTCAAAGCTAGTAATCTTATTTTAAAAAGTAACACAAAAAGGTTCAAACCATAATAACTATGTCTTTGAAACCTTTTAATTTGCAAACTGGCAGAAATTTTGAAAAATGCACCCTCCAAAATGTAGTCATTTGCATTTCAAAAGAGGCCATTTTGGCCCACTGGAAGGAATCTCAGTCATTATGACTTAAAGGCATAGTGTAAAAATCTACCCCTCAAGACACACACAGCCCATGGAATGACAGTGTGGAAGACTGTCTACTGGGGGATGGGTTTGTGGGTGTGGCTTCTGTTGCAACATATCCACATTGATTTGGGTGGAGAGGACTATATGGCTGTCTGTCTGTGAGGGCATGGGTTTGTGTGTGTACTGCGACACATCCTGGCTTCTGTTCTCACATAAAATAGAAGTTGATTGGGTTTCATTTATCCCATTAGTACTCCCTAGAGTACACCTGTACCCCATATGGAAATTTCCATTGTGTGGGGGATACAAGTCTACCCCAGAGTCTCTTTTTGGTCACATGAAAGGAACGGTTGTCGGTATCTCGCTGTCCTTTGGTATGTTGTGCCCCTGGAGCAGGTGACAATGTCCTAAAAGGGCCAAGCCGGAGAGCCACTAACTTGTGAGTTATTACAGTATACACACGTCCGGGGTACAAAACTACCCCAAAATTCTGCATAAGGGTTTGACAGGTTCCTGCCCTAAGGAGCTTACAATCTAGAATGGAAAAGAGGGAGGGGGAGAGATACATTTTATTTCATTCCATTTGTTAGCCGCCCCCTCATGCCCATGGCATCTCAGGGCGGCGTACGATATTATAAAACCCAATTAAAAAATAATAAGTCAACCCCCCGCAATTTAAAAACATCACTAAAAACCAACCCCTGCCCCCTACCCCACCCCCTCACCCTCCCCTCCAAAGGCTCTGGCGAACAGCCAAGTCTTACAGACATGTCGAAAGGCCAACAGGCCCGGGGCCAGGTGAGCTTCCTCTGGGAGGGAATTCCATAACTGTGGCCCAGCCACCAAAACACCCTCTCCATTGTGGCCCCCCCGTCTTACACGGGGGACCTCCAGAAAGGCGCCCCCAGTGGATCGAAGGGATCGCTCCGAGGTGCGGCGGGCGAGGCGGTCCCCAAGATATGAGGGGCCCACACCGTGCAGGGCTTTGTAAATCAATACTAACACCTTGAAGCGGGCTCGGTACGCTATAGGCAGCCAGTGCAGAGCGTAGAGCACCGGTGTTATGTACTCACACCGCCCTGTCTCCATCAGGAGACGGGCCGCCGCATTCTGCAGTAGCTGCAGCCTCCGAACCAGAAACAAAGGAAGCCCCACGTAGAGCGCGTTGCAGTAGTCTAGCCTCGAGGTGATGAAGGCATGGATGAGAGTGGCCAGATCGGGCCTGGAGAGGTAAGGTCGAAGCTTCCGTACCAGATACAGCTGGCGAAAGGCAGCTTTAGCCACTGACGGAGGCCCAAATCCAAAACCACCCCCCGACTCCAAACCTGAAGAGCAACAGGCGGGCAACACCCCCCCCCCCATCAGGGGGGCCATCACCTCCGTCTTATCGTGACTGAGCTTCTATCTGCTCTGCCACATCCAATCTGCCACGGCCTCCAAACATTGGGAGAGTAACGAGACAGCAGGACCTGGGTCAGTTGAAAACGAGAGGTACAGCTGAGTATCATCAGCATATTGGTGACATCGCACCCCGAACCCTCTCACGATCTCCCCCAGGGGCTGCATATACACATTAAACAGCAGAGTCAGAATGGAACCCTGCAGAACGCTGCAGGTCAAGGCCCAGGGGCTAGATGTTTCAGCCCCCAGCACCACCCACTGGCTTCTACCCGAGAGGAATGAACCATCCACGGGCAGTCCCGTCCAGACCCCCCTCCCAAGTCTCGCAGCCGTCTCAACAGCAGCCCATGGTGCACGGTATCAAAAGCGGTCGAGAGATCTAACAGGATCAAAAAGGTCAAACATCCTGCATCCATCTCCCGGCGGAGATCGTCCACCAAGGCCGTCACAGTACCACAGCCGGGGCGGAACCCAGATTGAAAAGGGTCAAGGAAACTGATGCGGTCCAAATGCACCTGGAGCTACAGTGCCAGTGCCCGTTCAATAACCTTCCCTAAAAAGGGAAGATTAGAAATGGGGCGGTACCTGACGAGTCCGTCCACATTCAAAGATGGCTTCTTCAGCAGTGGGCGCACCACAGCCTCCTCGAGACTGGGCGACATGAAGCTTAGAAGTGCACATTCTTAGCTTAGTTACAATGGAGGCAAGACAGGATAAGGGGAAGCATAAGGGAGCAATCTATGAGGGTGAGAAGTTAAGGAAGGCCCAATAAAAGAGTTCGATTTCTAAGAGGGATTTAACTGTCACAAATTCTACTGAATCTATAAAAATCTCCAACAATCCTGTACAGACCAAAGATATCATAAAAAACGTTTCAGGTAATAGAATAGCAAAGGGGAGAAGAGATGGGAGATGGAAAGGTGAGAAACTGAGTAAAGAGGTGGGGAAATGGCTGTGGGGAAGGGTGGCAAGGCAGTCTAGAGCATCTGGAGTTTGCAATGCTATCACATGCAATGGCAGAGGAAGATTTGTGGCTCAATTCTGGCCATTCCATGTGCAAAGCAAACTCCCCCTCCCCCCCCCCAAAGTCTCTAAGCCATATTCTAAGACACTGATGACCTGTCCCAAGGTTTATTTTAGCTGAAGAGACGAGGTTTTCCTACTCTCACTTACCTTTATATTAAACTAGGAGTTACATACAGATGACCATACAAAGAATTTTAAGACTACAAGAATCAAGTTAGAAAATTCCAGAAAGTGGCAGTTGTGTATTCAAACTTGCAAGATTGATCTAACTGCACAAGCACCTTTCCCTACCTCACTTCATCCAGTCCACTGAAAAGGACTCCCCAATTAATTTACTGCAGAAAGGCAGGTGTGCGTTATGCACAGTAAAAGGAAAAAAGGTCTTGTGACACTTGCAATTCAGGAGATGAGAAAATTGGGCACTTACCTAGTGAATTTTCTTTGTGTGTGGTTCTTGGCCAGTCACTCTGAGTCAGCCAGCACTCATGGGAAAGGTGCGCGTTGCGGCCAGTAGGAGGCAGCACTGAGCTTCTGTTTGACTATATCCACGTGGGACCACCCCCATAGCTCCAGAAGTCACAAGCTAAAGACAACTGGAATATAAACTGTTAACGCCCTCAACCTAACAAGTCACGAGGGAAAAACCAAACAATTCTGCAGTCAATCAAGCCAAATTTCCTATCACAGTAAGGGTGGGTTGAGTGACTGGCCAGGACCCACACAGAAAGAAAATTCACTAGTGCACAATTTTCTATTCTCTATGGGTCCTGGCCAGTCACACTGATCAGTCAGCACTCATGGGGACGTACAAAAGCAGTGTTCCTGACTGATAAAGGGGAGGGAAAAGATGAAGTTTCGCCTCCCCCAAGTGCTGAGATCAAGTTAGCACCCTCTGCAGAACCCTCCTGCCAAAGGCAACCTCAGTTGATTTGAAAGTATGAATCTTATAGTGTTTCGTGAAAGTGCGCTGGGAGGACCAAGTAGCCACCCTACACACCCCCTCATATGATGCTCTAGCAATAAACGCCGCCGAGGTTGCAGCACTCCTTAGCGAGTGTGCCGAAATCTGCTGAGGGGTTGCTTATCCTGAGCCCTGTAGGATTCTGTGATACAAGGAATAATCCATTTAGATTGGATTTGGACACCTTAATCCCCGGCCGATATAATTTGAAATTAACGAACAAGGTCATGGATTTATGAAAAGTATGTTTGACGTACACTTTCAGTACCACATCCAAGTTGTGCCACAGTTTCTCCTGCACATGTTTAGGATGCAGGCAGAAGGATGGCAGAGAGATTTCCTATGTTCTATGAAACCTCGAATTTACCTTTGGGATGAATTCGTTATCCAGTCCAAGTAACACTGAATCTTGTCTGAAAATGCATCTATTCTGGTCTATGAATAACGACCCCAGCTCTAAAACACGTCTGGCTAACGTTATGCCCACTAGGAAGGCTAGTTTTATAGTTAAAAATGTAATGAAGTATCTTGAATGGGTTCAAAAGGGGGGGTGTAACAGTGACTGAAGAACTACATTTAGATCCCATGTAGGGAATCTGTGCAAGGCCAGGGGCGGGGGAGGGAGGGGAGAGAGAAGCGGAGGCATGCCGCTCTCAGAAGTGTTTTGATGTGAGGGTGTAAAGAAAGTCCTTCCTGGGATTTACGGAGTGTACTGCCTCTAGGGCTGCCACCTGTTGAGTGAGAATATTGGGGGGCTGAGTCCTTTCTGCAGCCCAGCTTGTAAAAATTCTAAGATGTTCCTAATCCCTGGAGAGCAAGGGCCTATAGATTGCTCGACACCAGCTGGAAAAGTTTTCCATGTATGCTGGTAGATATGGCTAGTGGATCTGTGCTTGTCCGCCAATTAAGTAGTGACTAGTGCCTTCGAGTATCTCAGAAGTCTTAGGGCTCTCTGCTCAAACTTCACACTGCCAACTTGAAAATCTGAGGGTCAGGATGACATACTGGTCCTTGCGTTAGCATTGACCTGGTGACCGGACAAGACAGTGGAGGTGCTATCTGAAGGTTTGCCAGGTCCGAGAACCAAGGCCTCCTGGACCATTGGGGTGTGATCAGGATTAGTTGAGCTCCTTCTCCGCATAGCTTTGCTATGGGGTCTTTGACAGCAGAGGAGAAAAGGTGTATAGCAGCACGAGGCCATTTCTGACTGAGTGCATTGCAAGCTAGAGCTCTCGGGTGCCTGAATCAGGAGAAGAATTTTGGGACCTGGTTGTTCTCTGCAGAAGTAAAGAGGTCTATCGTTGGGCAACCAAACTACTGTACTACTAAGCTGAAGGTTTCTTCTGCGAGAGACCATTCTCCAGAGTCTATCTTTTGCCTGCTTAGCCAGTCGGCATGCACATTTAATAGCCCTTTGATGTGTACTGTTCTGCCAGGATTTCCTGTTCTGCGCACTTGAAGAGCAGAGATACTTCCTGGAAGAGGGAACGGGATCGCGATCCCCGTTGGTTGTTTACGTAGGCCCTGGCAGTTGTGTTGTCCATATGGACTAGGACGTAGTGCCCCTGAATCTGCGACCTGAAATGTTGGAGGGCTAGTCTTATTGCTTTTAGTTCTAGCCAATTGATGCGGTGTTTTCTGTCTGATCTGGACCAGGTCCCCTATGCTGAGTTCCCTCTCAAATGAACCCCACAGCTTGAGATACTGGCATCTGTCGTCAGTGTCAGTTTGTCTGGGTCTAACAGAGGAAAGCTTTGAGAGAGTTGGTGTGGTGCCCGCCACCATTCCAGTGCCATTTTGATGTGGTTTGGTACTTCTAGATTAAAGTTTTAACCCTCACAGATTTGATGTCGGAACTGACCAAGTAAGTTCTGTAGAGGCCTCAGGTGGAATCTCGCCCATGGGATCAGTTGGATGTAGGAGACCATCTCGAGGAGAGTTGTCAGCGTCTTTAGGCTGGATTCTGGTTCTGTAATCACCTGTTGGAGAAGTGTTAGTATCCTGTCTTGTCTCTGTTGGGGTAAGACGACAGTTTAGTTCTGCGTTGATCAATACTCCCCAAGTGCTCCAGGGAGTCCGTTGAAGTTAGGTGGCTTTTTTCCACGTTGACTACAAAGCCGTATTGGGATAGAAAGGAAAATTGGACACTTCCCTCTGAATTTTCCTTCTACGGGGATCCTCCTGGACGGCCAGTCAGGACAGTAGGGTAGATCCCACCAGCTACCAGTAGAAGGCAGACAAACCAAGTTTTGAAGCGCATGCTCAGAGGGATCTACCTCTGCTCTCCAGGACATGAATCCTAAGTCATCTAAGACATTCTCTAACTATGAACTAAAAACTCTGCTGTAACAAAACCTAAACCCAGAACTATGGGATGATAACAAACCTGAGTTGTGACCCAACCCCCAGCTACCAATGGATAGCTCTGAAGTATAAAAAAGTCAGATCGAGAATTAACTCTGACAGAACGACCACCATAGAGATTAAACTCACTCTGGGTCCATCCAGGAGGATCCCCGTAGAAGGAAAATTCAGAGTTAAGCGTCCAATTTTCCTTTCTCCCAGGGATCCTCCTGGCCATCCAGTCAGAACAATAGAGATGTACCAAAGCAGTACCCCGTGTTCAAGAGGGAGGGAAGAGTGAGAAAAATTCTGAAAATGCGAGCAAGCTCTCCAGAATAAACTTTAGAATCCTAGAGAACCGCCTGCAAGACTCTCCTCCCGAAGGCTGCGTCAGCTGAATCCTGAAGAGGGATCTTGTAATGATTAATAAATGAATGTAAGGAGGACCATGTCGCAGCGCGACATATCTCCCCATACGAAGCATTATTAAAAGCTTGTGAGGTGGCTGCCCCCGAGGGAGTAAGCAAACACCCCAGAGGGAGGAATCCTGCCCTCTGCCCTGTAGGCTTCCACTATTCAAAGAGTCATCCACTTTGCAATGAGGGCCTTAGAAGCTTTCTTACCCCTTCTCTGCAGGCTATAGGCGACAAATAAGGCTGACGACTTACGAAAACGTTCCGAACGGTCAATGTGTATTTTAAGTGCCCTTCGGACGTCAAGGGTGTGCCAAAGCCATTCCTGAGGATGAGAAGGCTTGGGACAGAAAGAAGATAAGATAACCTCCTGTTCTCTGTGGAATCTGGAACTGATTTTGGGAATTAATGCAGGGTCCAGTCTAAGTGTTACAGTGGCCTCCCTGAAAATACAAAAAGAAGGGTCAATGGACAAAGTCTCCAGCTCTGAGACTCACCTGGCCGAAGTAATACCTACCAAGAAGGCAACCTTCAATGATAGGTAGTATGACGACGCCTCCGTAAGGGGTTCAAAAGGAACCTTAGTCAAAGCCCTAAGGAGGAGCGACAAGTTCCAAGAAGGGAACCTGTGGATCACCGGAGGGGACAGGAGTCTAGCAGCTCTCAAAAATCTGCTAATATGAGGGTGCCTAGATACTCTATTGCCCTTGATAGACCCCAATACACTGCTCAGAGCTGCTATCTGCCTCTGTAAGGTGCTGGGTTTCAGGCCCCTACTCAATCCCTCCTGCAAAAAATCTAGTACCTTCTTAACTGAGGTCCTATCTGGTCTAATTGTCCTACATTTGCACCAGTGGGCGAAAGAAGCCCAAGTGCTCTGATATATGCGCCTGGTGGCAGGACGTCTGGACTGGAGCATGGTCTCCAAGACGTGGTCGGAATAGCCTAACTTCTTTAGCTCCCTGCGTTCAATCTCCAAACTGTCAGTCTGAGCTCTTCGGGAAAGTTGTGTGTTACCGGACCCTGTGTCAGCAGATTGGGAATGTTCGGAAGACTGAACGGAGGCTCTTGGTTGAGCTCTTGCAAGTCCGCAAACCACGGTCTCCTGGGCCAAAAGGGAGCCACCAGAATGACCGTTGCCTGTTCTGTCCTGATTCTCGCTAGTACTCTCTGTATCAGTGGTAGAGGAGGAAAGGCATACAGGAGTTCGAGGCCACGGGCCATGGCTTCCTTGCAAGGGTGGCGAGAGAAGAACTTTAGGGTCTTTGCGTTGGTTGATGATGCAAAAAGATCCACTGTGGGTATTCCCCACCTTTGAGTTATGTGCAGGAAGGCTGTGTCGTGTAGAGACCACTCTGCTTGGTCCAGAGCTACTCTGCTCAGCCAGTCGGCCTGGGTGTTTTCCAGGCCCTTGATGTGTATGGCCCAGAGCAATGACAGGTTGATCTCCACCCAGCTGATGAGGACGGTCGCCATTTGATTCAGTGACTCTGACTTGGAGCCGCCTTGATGGTTTACGTAGGCTTTGGCCACTGTGTTGTCCAGTCTAGCTAAGTTGGCCTTCCAGTTGGAGAAGCGATGATTATCGAGAGGTTTGGGGCACCCAGCGGGTAGTATTCCCTCTCCTGATCTGATGGCTTGGGATTGATCTTATCTTTCCCCGCTGTTTTGGTAGCCCATCACATACTGCATTGATCTGTATATTTTAGCTTTGTAATTTACTTGAACTTAGTTGGTACTGTGTTGTGTTTGATTTCCTGTATCGTTTAATTAATTTTAAATTAAGCCTTAAGTGTCCACACAGTGGCGCTATGCTAGCACTCTAGCTGGTTGTCTCAGGGGATTGGGTGGCATCCCATGGCAGCAGTTATTCATTTGTTTGGGATTGTGCTGGGGCTGGCTTGTCCCTCTCCCTTTTTTTATTTTGTTAAACTAAACGCGTTGTAGCATTAGTAAATCTAGTGTCATTTATTATAGGGACCAATTGTTGTATATAGCCCCTGGGAGACTTTCTGTATTTTAACCGATGTGCCTTATGTGATCATCTGGAGCACTTCTGTCCGAATTGTACCTCGGATTAGTGTCTGATTTTATTTGTTATCTTTTTTGGTGTATTGTTTAATTGCTGCTATGGCCTATGGCTAGACAGCTTTAATAATAAACTAACTAAAAACAAAACAAAACACTGTTGTCCATGTAAACCAACAGGTCTCTGCCTCTGATGTGCGGAGCAAGTTTTTGAAGGACTAGGTATATGGGTCTCACCTCTAGCCAATTGATATGATGTTTGCGTTCCCACGGACTCCACCAACCTTGTGCCGTGAAGCCCTGTGTGTGAGCTCCCCATCCATAGAGACTAGCATCTGTCGTTATCGTTGTGAACCTGCGAGGGAGAGTCCACAAAGCACAGGACCTCTTGATGGTCTCTGGGATGCTTATCCAGGGGTTGTCCCCCCATGTCAGCGTCTCCTGCCAGGGTCAGAGAAAACGTTGCAGTGGTCTTGCATGGAATCTGGTCCACTGTACTATCCCCAAGCATGATGTCATGGCGCCCAGGAGGCTGGCTAGTGTCTTCAGCCGTGTCTTCTGAACCGATGTTACCTGAGTAATGAGTAGGGAAGAGACTCTTCCTCCTGTGCTCCGCTAAAAACAGCTTGTCGTCTTTGGTGTTCAATACCACCCCTAGGTGCTCCAGATATTGTGATGGTTTCAGATGGCTTTTCTGGAAATTGAGTATGAACCCGAACTCTTGCAGATAGTTGATGGTCCTTTGAGTATCGATTCGAGCCCGCTCCAGAGAGGGGGCTCTGGTCAAGATATCGTCCAGGTACAGGTGGAGCTTTATGCCCTCTTTTCTCAGATTCGCAATTAGAGTAACTAGCACCTTCCTAAAGGTCCTTGGTGACGTCGCCAGACCAAACGGGAGTGCTGCATATTGCCAATGTTTTTTGGCATAGCAGAACTTGAGCCACTGCCGGTGCTGGGGCAGAATCGGTATGTGGAGGTAAGTCTCCTTCAAGTCTAAAGACGTCAGCCACTCTCCTCGCGAGACCGACAGTTGAATGGATTGCCACGTTTCCATTTTGAAGCGTTGTACGTTGACCACTCGGTTTAGTTGCTTGAGGTCCAGCACCGCTCTCCATTCCTCCAACTTCTTCGGCACCAGGAACAGAACTGAGTATTGCCCCCTGCCCTGTTCTTGAAGGGGTACGGGCCTCTATGGCTCCGATGTCTTGGAGTCAGATAATCTCTGCATTCATAGCTGATTGTTTTGACTGATTCTTTGCGACCTGTGAGATGTGAAAGCAGTGTCGGGATGATGCCAGGAACTCTATGGAGTATCCCTGCTGAATCGTGCGAGTCACCCATGCGTCTGAGGTAGCAACCTTCCATTTTGCCGTGAATCTTTGTAGCCTGCCTCCTAGACGCTTCAGGACAGGCTGATCGATGTGTGCATAGTCAGGCGTCGGGTTTGGGGCGGGAAGCTCCTGGTCTCTCTTTCGGTCTGGAGTCATTAGACCCGTTTCTGCCATCTTGACCTGTATCGTTGCTGGTTCCCTCGATGAGGGGAAAAAAAGGTCTCCTATTTCCGGGCAGTGGTGCGAAGGATGTTGAGAAGGGACAAAAGTTACGTCTTTGTACCCCTTCCTACCGATTGCAGTGTTTTCTCTTTGACTTATCAAAAGGTGCTGTGTCTGCCAGCACCTTGTCGAGGCAGACCCCGAAGAGCTTCCTGCCCTGGAAAGGTGCGCCGATCAAGGAATTCTTTGAAGTATTATCCCCCTTCCACGATCTAAGCCAGTCTACGGTGAGCCGCCACATTAGACGCGTTAGCCTTTGCCACCCATCGCAGGATGTCTGTTGATGAGCCCGCTATAAATGCATAGGCTAACTGAATTCTCGTGGATAGTACCCTCGTCATCTTCTGGGATACTTTGGGGTCCCCTGCTCTCCTGATCCACGACATCAGGGCTCGGGAGAAGTACGAAGTCATGGTCTCCATCTTTATTACCGCCGATATCTCCTCATAATTTTTCCTGAGGTTACACTCTATGCCCTTGTCTGTAGGGTCTCGCAGGTAACATTCCCCTTCTGTCGGAAAGATGGAATTTCTGGCCGAAGACGCCGCCGCTGCGTCGACCGTGGGAGCAGCCAGGAGTTCACTCTTTGCCTTGGAAATAGCATACAGAGCCAGCTGTGGCTTGGACAACCTTGCCGCCTTGTTAGGCTGTTTCCACTCTTTTCTGATTATTCGCTCGTATGCCTTGTCGAGAAGCATACCTCTGTCCCTGTCTCTGGCTTTAGGTAGGCACTCTTCATCCTCCGTTGAACCCAAGAAAGCCCCCTTCTCCTTTTTTTCTTTAAGGTGAAGCGTTTTGATCACCAGCTGGTAAATTTTCTCCCTGTACTTAGCGGGGAATTGTCTGTCCAGATCAGTGGAGGGGTCTAGCTCCAGATCCTCTGGGTCTCCTTCTCCTGAGCGCCCCCCTTTGCTCTCCAGAACGGAGTCTTGCCCCGCCAGTTTGCCCTTCTCCTCACTAGACTGTTGTGAGACTTGTTCGTTGCCTCTCCTTGTTCTTTTTCTCCCCTCGCCCTCATCCTCTGAAGACTGCATAGACAGAAGGTCTTCTTGGTCCGAATCAGAGCCCACCGGGGAATCCAGCAGGCCCACAGTCCGGTCTCTCTTGGGCTGCTTGCCTTTACCTGCTCCCTTAGAAGAGTCCTTGAAAGTAGCTGGGCCCCTGTTGGGTGACGGGGATCTCTTCTACTTGAGTTCAGACAAGATCTGCAGCACGACCTCCATATGGGGATCCTGTGCCTGTTGTGGTGTCTGATCCTGCTGAAAGTTCTGAGGAGGCGGGGGGGGGGGAACACTCCCTGTTCTTAAGGCCTCCTGGTTCCCTGTTCTCGCCGCTGCTGCTTTGCGGTGGGTAGACATTTTGCCTGGACTGAGGATACTCTGAGGGCCTAGCTGCGATTTCCCGCCGAGGCTCCGACTAGTGGGGGAGGGGTGAGGCAGTCAGAGGAGGTCCAGGTGGGGCTTCCCGCCCGGGTGGGGGGATGAGCGGTGAATCGGCAGGCACTCCTGATCCCGACTCCTCGTTTATGTTGTCTGGGGGAGGGACAGGCGTTAAAGCCCACGGAGGGCCCATGAGTCAGGGCTAACGGCTTTTGTCCGGAGGACTAGCTCCTCTCTGCCCTGCTCGACCCGTTGTCCCTCGGAGCACTGGCCAGGCTTCTGCCAAGGCACAGCTCCAGATAGCCCGCTGAGGGGGCTGAGATGCGGCTAAGCACGGCCCTGTTTGAGCCTGGTGCTGAGGCTCGACCGCGTGCGCCGAGGGAAAGGCGGCTGAAAAACCCAGGCTGAAGCCGCGGCTTGTCCTGCGGTCCCCAGCCTTCCGAAGGGTCTAGTGCCCGTCTTTTTCCCTTAGGCAGAGATTGAGCTCCAGCTCCCTAGGCAGTTTGCACAAGGAATCAACTGCTGGGCCTGCCCTTTGGGCCCTCCCGCACCAGTGGGGAAGGGAGGGTCCAGAACTGCTCCTGACCCCTTCCAAGAAGGGTGGTGAACAGGGAGGAGAATTTCTCTCCCCCTGGCACCTGGAGACGTTGAAATTTAAACGATTTTTCGCTGTCCAATTCTCCCAGACAGTGGACTGCTCCTACTTCGTAGAAGGCAGACAAAACACTGGAGAGCGGAGGTAGATCCCTCTGAGCATGCTCTTCAAAACTTGGTTTGTCTGCCTCCTACTGGTAGCTGGCAGGATCTACCCTACTGTCCTGACTGGATGGCCAGGAGGATCCCCGGGAGAAAGGAGATCGTTCTGTTGAGATCTGCTAGCGCCTGGTTGTATGAGGATCCGATTAGCAGATTGCCTAGGTAGGGACAGACATTGATTCCCTCCGTTCCAACCTTGACGATCAGAACCACTGGTACATTTGTGAATGTCTGTGGTGCTGATGCCAAACCAAACGGGAGGGCCCTGTACTGCTAGTGTTGCAGATTATAGGAAATTCTGAGCCATTGTTTGCGGTTTGGGCAAGTCGGCATGTGTAGGTACGCCTCCCTGAGGTCTATGAATGTTAACCAGTCCCCTTGGGAGATGGTTCCACAAATGGACCTCTGAGTTTCCATTTGGAAGGGGGGCACCTTCACTGATTTGTTGAGGGCTTTTAAGTCCAGTACCAGTCTCCTGATTTTGGAGGTGGGAGGACTAAGAATAGGATTGAGTACAGGTCCTGAGAGATTTCTGGTCCCGGGACTGGTTCTATTGCCCCTATTTTTAGCAGACAGGTGATTTCGTTTAGCATGGCTGTATGTTTTTCTGGTTTTAGGGAGCATTGGGATGGGAGAAATCTGGACTGAGGTACTTGATATAGTTCTATGGAGTAGCCATCGGTGATGATGTTTCGTACCCACACGACCGATGTTACCTCTTTCTATTTGTGTGTGTATTCTAGCAGGCACTCTCCTATGCATGGGTTTTGATTTTGCAAGGAAGCAGGATAGTCATGCATCCTTGTTATTTGGGTTCTGTTTTTGGAAGGTTGATTTTGTTCTCGGAGGATAATGTCCCTCTGTTGCCATCTAGATCGTCCCCTATTGTCCCACTGAGGAAAGGAGGAGCCCCCTCATCTGGGGGAGGGTCTATATGATGTGGATGGTCTACTATAGGGATGTAAATTCCTCCTCTGGGGGGTTAAACTGCTGGAGGGAGTGCTTTATTGACTTATCTGCCACTTCCTCCAGAATTTTGTCTAAACAGATGCTGAATAGCTTGGGGCACTGGAAGGTTCCTGCCATCAGGAGATTTTAGCATGAGGGTCTGCCTTCCAGGACCTGAGCCAGAGGCGTCTGCGGCCAACCACATTAACGGCCATGACCGCTGCTGCACACGAGTGTCTGTAGTGGAGTCAGTTAGGAATGAGATGCCCGTAATAATCTGGAGAAGAGAATCCTGACTTTTGTTCTGTTATATCAGGATCCTGTGCCTGCCATATCCATTTAAGGAGGACTCTGGCACACTGGGTGGACCTGATGGTCATTCTCAGTACTGTGGGTGAGGCCTCGTAGTCCCTTTTAAAGCTAGCCTCCATCCCTCTGTCTCAGGGTATAGGCCCCCTTCCGACCAGAACACCAATTGTTGGGCCAAGGATGCAGCAGCTGCATCCACCTTGAAGACCCTGAACATGTCTGACTTGGGACTAGACAATGGCATACATGGTTTCCTGGGATCTGGGCAGTCTCACTGCCTTGCCTGGGTGCTCCCATTCTACTCTGATTAGTCTCTCAAAAGATTTGATTAGGGGGAAATCCTTTGTCTGCACCAGGGGTTTTTGTTAAGTATTCTCCTGTTGTGAAATCATTTTTGGCCCAACAAAGATGCCAATTTCCTTGCTACAATGTAACCAAAGCAAGAGTGGTTCTTTTAACACAAATGTGCCAGAACAGATTGTAACTCATCCTTTGTTGAAATGTAACCAAAACTATTGAAAGGATGCTATGAGTTTCCTATATGCTTTATTTGCTTGCTATATGCTTTATAGTAATTTTTAGCTTAGGAATTATTAAAAATGCATATTATAAGAAACAGGCTGGCAGGAGGAGAGAGAAATATGCTGACAGGGATACATTCTTGTCATCAACAAGAGGAAAGGCCCCAGTAAGAACTACTAGTAAGAACTGTCTGTTCCCAGAACAAGGTTGCAGATAAAAACCAAGCAATGCAATAAGGGAAAAATGGCTTGCTCAGACAGAGAGACGCCTCAGAGAAGGGGTGTGGGGGATCTATGGCCTAAGGTCATGTCTTTCTTCCGGAAGGAGGACCGGCAGGACCTAATCTGGTCATGCCAAACCCCAAACAAGTGACGAACAGGGAAGGACCCCCAAACCTGAATAGCGAAGGGGAGGAACTTTCCTGACGTGTAACTGTTAGCCCCGTGCTCTGGATAACTCATAAGGGAAACGGCATAAAAGGCCAGTCCCTAGACAGAGAAGTTGCCTTCACGGTCCTCGATTGCCATCCCTCAGGGGAGCCAGCGAGCTTGGTGATCCACCCACTTTGGAACTCCTCTCTCTAGGGAGTTCTACAATGGCTTCTTGGGCCCCCTGACTGCTTTCCTCTTGAACCAGGTCATCAGCCTCTGATCACGTAAGAATATGTGCTTTTGTATGTATTTTTAGGTAGACACGGGTAGATGGGTGCAAATGTGAATGCAAGTGTCTCTTTGGTAATTGGTATGCTAAATTGCTGTGATATTATTGAATAAATGCCTATTTGACTGAATAAGACTCATTACTGAAATAGAAAAAGGAGTAATTCCCCCCCCTCTCAAACTGAAGTATTTTCACTAGATCCCGAGAATTGAAAGGGACCTGTTCTCGCTCTCTCTCTCTCTCCCTCTTTTGTAGAACTGAAGGTGCAGCTGAATCTTTACAGGGATAGCTGGCTAGCATATGTGCACCTGAATCTCCACAAGAGATAGCTGGCTAGGAGCTGAATCTCTACAGGGATAGCTGGCCAAAAACCATTGCAGTTGCCTCTCTTGGACAGAGATAGCTGATTGGGACTCACATGTGCTGGACCCCTCTGGGAGAGGGGAACAGCAGAATTTCTTTGGGAACTATTCAAAGTAGAGAGGAGCAGTAGAAACCCCCTTTCTAATTCATTATACTCCAGCTGAGTCCTCATCTGAGGATAAATCCTCTTCTAACTGTTGTGGGGTGGAGTGCCTTTTTAATGAATCTGAATATGGGCTCCCTTAGGGGTGAGGAGAGTTCCCTATTTTCTTCCTTTGTATCCTCTCTTGTTGGGAAGCTGTCCCTCCTCTAGGTTCTCAGATTTGTGGCCCCGACTCTCTGCTCCTGAGTGATCACTGCGTTCCCCTCCTTCCTCCTGTTCTCCTCAGTAAGAGCAGCTGTTTGTTAGGGCAGCTATGTCCCATTAGAGATCACTTTGATCCTCAGGAGGGGAGGATTCCCTGTCTGAGTCTGAGGAGTGTAACAAGAGGAGTTTGCCCTTCTTTGCTGGGGCTTTTCATTTTCCCACCTCCCAGGATCTGTCCTTGTAGGTTCTGTGGTGGGGAGGGAAGGGAGAGCGTTTTTGCTTTTATTTCCTTTGTCTTTCCTTTTGAGGTGGCCACGCTATTCTGTGGAGAGGCGGCTGTTAAGTTTCTTCAAGAACAGGAGCATGCTGTTAAGTACTGTGAATTGCAGTGCTGCAGCTTGGGGTTTCTGGGTGGCTGGGAAAGGAGCTTCTTCCTGCCTCTCCGAATCCCTATTTTGGGCAGGGGGGCTTACCGGTGTTTCTTTCGTTGCTCTGCCCTTTGTCATGGCTCAGTTGGGTGGAGTTTTCCCTTTGGAGGGTTCTCTCCCACTCTACCTGTTTGGGAGGCATGAGGTGTCCTGGAGCGCAGGTGCGTCCCGCTGAAAGGGCCTCTCTCCCCCTCTCCAGTCCTGCACTGCTGGACGGGGTGAGGAGGAGAAATGGAGCCACCTGTGGTTTTAGGTGAAGGCTCCGCTTGTCTAGAAGCCTTTAAAGCTCCAGTGGGTCCCTCTGCTCCAGAGGGACTGATCCAGCCTACAGGAAAGAAGACGGGCTGCTCCTTCCTGGTTGGAAGCAGTAGACTAACTGGAGTTATGGGGGTGGTCCCACGTGGATATAGCCAAACAAGCTCAGCGCTGTCTCCTACTGGCTGCAACACGGACCTTCCCCACAAGTGCTGACTGATCAGAGTGACTGGCCAGGACCCACGGAGAAAGGACATTTATTTCCTACGAGTTAAATTATGTCAAGTACTATTAACCCAGAATCTCACTTTTGGGGAACCTATTTGAAATAGTTGAGGTGATAGTTTTCCCCAAGTTTGTAGCATTCATAACATTCAGCTCAAGTCTATAAGAGCTTTGGAAAATAGGTCTGTTTCATCTTGGACTCTCAGGCACTGAAAATTAGTAGACATCTGCAAGCTGTGGCCTTGGTCTTCACGCCTATTTGTAAGTTAATATCTATACACCTTACAGGCAATAATGAATCTCATTAATGGGTGTGAAGCATTCAAATGCCATAAACAAATGAGTGTCAGACAAACCTGTGTGGAAATTAGTAATTCTAAATTTTTAAAGCTTTTTGGTGCTTCACTTTGCAGCCTTGACATTCAGCTAGCATACATTTTTGTATGTAAAAAAACATTTAAGGTAACTAAACAGCCACTTTCAGTTAAGACTAATATTCAAGAAAGAGTAAATTAGTACTTACTAGCTTGTTCCATTAGTGCTCTTAAAGGAGGTTCCACTCTGGCTAGTAGAGGAGCAGATAACTGTTCAAACTGGCCTCTACAAGAGAGAAAAATGTCACAAGCAGAACTAATAACTATTACCACATTTAGCTCACACTGAATTAACACAGTACCTATTCATTTTGCTAGCAACATCAAGGTCATTCATAAAACACTCAATATTCAGGGGAAGATCAGAAGCATTTGCACTCATAAGTTTCTTCAGCTTTTCACATTCCTGAAACAAGCGCAGCAGTGCCCGAGCATTGTCTTTCACGTTCAGTTTATATTTTGTCCTGAATTCCTCGCAGAAGTACTCTACCAAAACCTCATCAAAGTTTCTGCCACCCAAAAAGGGGTCAAAGGTAGTGGCCAAGATCTGCAAAGTGAAAGATAAATATTAGTAGTTATAAACACTGAACTTCTTGAAAAGCCACAGTGGTTCTTACCAATCACCACCATGGGCGGGACAAGATAATTCTGCACATCAAGGTCTTGGGTGGAATCCATAACATCTCTAGTTTCCTCTCCATTTCCTCAGGTATATTTTTTTTATATAACAAAACAAACTAGGATCCATCATCTCATACCCAGACACATCCTCTAAAATGTTTCCTGACATTCTACGCAGCTGACAAACATGAGCAGTGCAAGACAGCTATAGACAGGATTGGGATTTAAATCTTAAACTACCCCTTCTTTACTATGTCTCCCATTGGGCAGATAAATATTCTATTTGTTAGAAGCAGTTGGGTAGACTGCTGCTCTAGATCTTCAAGGAACGTCTCAGTGATATAAAATTAAAATTGTCAATAAGCATACTTAATTCAAACATGTCTAAGAGTAAGGCTCTAGCCCTCCAGGCATTCTAGCACAGCTGTCAGATTGATTTCAGTGGGCTTCTGCAAGTGGAGCACTTTGAGAACCAAGCCACTAAACTGAACCTTCCCTTTGGAGGGCTAGTAAACATGTTCAGATATCATTCCACAATATTGTGAAACAACACTGGAGTTCTCTAGAGATTAGCCATCAAATTTGTTTCCACTAGAGAAGGGTGGGGAGGTGACAACAGTTGTTAAGTTACTTACCAGTAATTGTCATTCCTCAAAATGATTTGGTGTATTCCCACCAATGGATACGTGCCACGCAGCCATTGGCGGAACTGCAGAGAACTACTAGCATTTCCACTGCAGAGGACTTGCCACACATTAGAAAGCAGTAAGGTACTGATTTTAAGAAGCAGGACTTGAAGGACATATACGTAACTCCCAACTGTTCCTCAGAGATTTCACTGGTTGTATGGCAACGATTGCAGTGAACCCCATGGAAGTATTAATGTGAAGAACAATATTTCTCTGGTAGTACAGCGATGGCAACACTGAGAAGCAGTGCCCTAGCAGAGTGTGTGTTATTTTACACTGAGTAACTACAAACAGGTCTATTCGTTCACTGAATCATTATTCTAATTGAGCAAGAACACTATTGTAGGAGCGATGATTAAGTGAATACTGTATCAGCAAATCAGATTTTACCATATAGTTCAACAATTTAGTAAGAATACTTACTTTCAGTTTTCCTTTGTTGAAAGCACAGACTGAAATTTGGTATGCCGAATGCCCCATATCTACAAACACTATATTTCTTGGCTTCTCCTCCAAGGCTGGTAGATCCTGTTTGTAAATTCCATACGCTAGCGCAACTGAGAGGCAGAAGTTTCAAATAATTTTCAGTTAACTGAAGCACTAACAGTTTTTTTAAAAAAACTATTTAAGATTCTGCAATGCGTACAAGTCTATATTGAACAAAGAAATGCAATTCATTACTGCTCTTCGGTCCTAAGAAACTCCATTTCCACTACAAATATGTGACACGAATTGAACCGACAATATCAGGTACCAATCAGTACCTGATTACAATCTGATCTGGGTACCCAATGTCAGCTTCCAGTACCAGTTTTTCAACTTTATCGATTTACCAACTTCCAGTCCCAGAAAGGCAACTTCCTATCCTGAATTTTCAGTTTTCTGACCCTATACACCAATTGGTAAATCGGAATTATTATTATTTTTTAAATGGTACCAGAAGTTACTGATTTTTCAAGTATCCACGTACCCAATCAGTACCCCAAAATGTAGGTATTGCACATGGCTACTTTAAGTACCAGTTTCAGCTCTAGTTAACACTCAATGGTACCACATTTCACACTACTATTACCCCCACTGTAAGTCTCATTACAATCAACAACCCTTTGGCAAATAAATCCCTGTGGATTCGTCTTCCACTAATCAGCCAAAGTTGGCCTTACACAGACCCAAAATACTCAAGTTACGGTATATCAAACAAATGTCTGTGCTGTTGTATCACAACCAGGACTGACAAGAACATATAAGATCTTGTATTAATACATAGCAAGGGACAGGCAACTGTCTAGAGTGAGCATAATTTGGGGGTGACTGTGTGTGTGTGTGTAGTTAATACACATTAATTGAATTAAATAGTCAGATATTAGGCTTCAGTGTCCCAAGATCACCACATTAGATGGTTACATTTGACGCAAATGCCAATGCACCTCCTATAGTTGAAATGCAAACTATACATGTTTTTGGAGTAGAGTTAGAGACTGCAATATGGAGGGCAAGAAAAGCTCCAAAGACCCAAATATTCTAGTACAAGGTTGAAGAGTTTATCTTATAAACATGACTACTGGAAGGACCAAACTAGATAATCAAACCATTAGCCCACAGATAAACGACAGTAACTTTACTAGGTAAAAGGTTATTGTCAATGATGTCCTATTTGCTAGTTGTATCTATGGCAGAGTTTTTAGAGCGCGGTCCAGCTTCGATTGCAGTCAACGGCTTGTATGGAGCTGGATCGTGCTCTTACAGAAGGCAAAAATTAAGATGTGATGCATGACATCATATTGCTGCTTAGAGAACAGCTTCACTTGGTGGTTGTAGAAAGGCAGTGAAAGTTGAAGCCATTTATTTCTGAGAAAATTAAATTTTGAAAACTTAAATCTGAGCCCTAATGAAGGATTTCCTTTGTGTCTGTTGAGATTTTTAATACACTTAGGCAGCTGCTTCTTGGGTACTTTAGTTGGCATTAAGTAATGAATGGCCACATAGAGAAGCAGAGTCATATTTCTAACTTTTGTTGAAATAGTGTGAACTTTTCTCTACCAATGGCTGTATCTTCCATGTAAAAGATGTGCTGTTACAAAAGGGTTGCACTGTTAACCCTTTTGCAAGTAAGTGCTTCGAGTCAAGCTTCTTTCCACCTTTTTCATTGTAAGGAGCAGCAGAGTGTTTAAATGGTGTGATTTGAATGGTAAAGAAATGAAATTCTTATGTGTTAAAAATGCAAAGCTCGTCATAAAAGTATTGCTGTTGGAAACTTATTTCCTTTCTCTGTTGTACATATCACTCATGTTAATACTTCAGAGCTGCACACAGACAGAACCTTGCTCTCATAACTGACAGAATTCAAGCAAGTTAGTTTGTCTGCTCAAGTACTGGAGAATTACCTCGTCTTAAAACTAAAGAACTAATGCACTGGGTCAGGCGCTTCTTCCCTTATAGTGACGTGCTTGAGGAATGGTTGTCTTGATTTATTAAGCCTAACGACACCTCAAATGCAGATGGTTTTTTGTTTTTTTAAAAGTGTAAGATGAAGAAATTACATACAAAATAATTGCATACTTTTCAAGAGAAAAAAATATAATGAAGATACTTCAACTGTCAATAACATTGTTAAATGAGTTGATAGAAATGTAGAACAGAGCTATTGAGAATTTGGTCTTAAAGCTCTAAAACATAGCAGCATAATGCAGTTTTGTCTATGCAAGTACAAGTTTACCTGCTGTAGTTTCATTCATCAGCCTCAGACAGTTTAAACCTGCAACCTGTGCAGCTGCCATTACAGATCTTCTCTCAGCATCAGTAAAAAAACTTGGAATCTGTTTAAAAAGAGATCATGTTACATTCTTCAGGGCGCACACAGTTCTTTGTTGACTTAGTAGTAAAACATATCCCTAGCAGAACACTGCATCAGATTTGACTGCAATATAAGTTCTTTAAACTGTCATTTAGTTTAGACCAATTAAAACAGTTACTGGTTTTAAAAGGCTTACTGTCTATTACAAATTAGCAGAAATCATGAAATCGGATAATGCAGAAAGGCCCCAATCCTGAACACACTCATATGAATGTCCCATTGATTCCAGTAAGACTCAAATTTCATTTGCTTTACAAAACTAAACCAGGTCAAGATTAAACAAGACAAATTATAGAAACCAATTACAAAGGTTTACCGTTATTTTATAAAAAGCAATCTACCCCTTTCAGAGAGAAAAGAACAAGCTGCATACTGCAGAGCTACTTCAGTTGTAGCATGTAATAAACATGTACGGTTCAGGTTTGTTTTTTTTACAGTATCATGCCACAATGTCATCTGTGGGCAACACTGCAAACTTATCAGATATATTCTACATCTCTTGGAAGAGGAATTTCAAAGGAATGAGATCTAGCCTAGTGTTACACCGAATACATAAGTACAGTTGGCTCTACATTTCTTTGATTCACTTCTATTTGAAAACAATTATGTCCACATAGAAGAGCTCTGGGGAAAGACCTATAAGTATACATTTTGAAGTCCTAACAGTTCTCTGCAATTGAAAGTGTATTTGGTGGACTCAAGCATGATTACTGGTTGATTCTGGCAATGCTCACATGCTACAATACCTTTAAGGGCAAGAGTACAACTCAAGTTACTGAAGTCACAACTTACTGAGATCACACAATCTGCAACTGGTTTTTTAAGTGCATTTTCTGAAGTTTCCTTAAGCTTAGCGAGCAGCATTCCCGTAACCTGTTCAATTGCGAATGTTTTCTCTTCCTCCAAATATCGCACCTGAAACGCAAGATAAAACAATTTCAATGCAGTAATGAACACTGAGATTTTAGTATATAGCAAGCGTAGCTGTTTACAGCATGATCCATCATGTACTTCCTTTGATATTTCATCATGAAGTTTCTTTGATTTAAGACTTAGGCAGGTAGTTGATACCATGCTGTACTAAAAATCAGGACATGAAATTTCAGATCAAACTCAAGGAGCCAAAAAAATAATAAAAATAAATCAGTTGCCAGACTTTACCCCAATATTAAACCATTTTTGTCCCACTACACCCCTGAACCAGTCGTCAGCCTCAGTTTTCTGGGTGCCAATGACACTTGCAAGTTTCATGCCCTGCTAAAAAGATAGTTTCTAATTATTAATGCACATGATTTTTCTTGGGAAGGTTTGCTTAAACTCAGGCAAACACAAAAGAACGCAACACCTACTTGGTAACTGGAGGAACCCAACGTAATATTTTTTTATATAACACCCCCACCACCACAGCACCTGGAGTGCTTCACATAGAAATAGAACTTTTTTGTAATCCTCAACAATCTTGTGAGGTAGGTTAGGCTGAGAGGATATTGTGACTGGCCCAAGGTCACCTAGTGAGTTTCTGGCTCAGGTGCGATTTGAACAAGGGCCTCTCCCTACCTCTCGGTCTGGGTGCTGGGCACTTAACCACTACACCACACTGTCACATTGCAAATCTGAAAATAAACTCAGGTCCCCACAGAGATAAAACAATGGCCTCCTCAAGACAGGTGATACAATCTTGGATGTTGATGAATTCAAACCCTTCTAGTAGATAGTCTCCGACAGCCGTCGGACAGCTTCAGAGAAGTACAAAAGATGTAATTTCTTACATCTAAAGAAATAATACAAAAATAGTACTAAAGATGTAATACAAAACAGTAATTTCTTCCCTATGTACTCTCAGCTCATGACAGTGTGATTACATCCTCCAACCAACTTGACTAATAGCCATTTATGGATCGATCCTCTAAGAATTTATCCAATCTTTTTAAAAATCTAATCCTGGTATTATAATAAATAAATAATAATAATAATAATAATCAGCATTTACATAGCACCAGCGATGTACCTGGCGCTTTACATAAAATAAGAGACACGGGCCCAGCCCGAGAGCTTAACTGACCTTAAAAAGATTCTACAGTAATAAGTTCCACAAGTGAATTGTAGGTTGACTGAAAACGTAGTACTTGTTTTAAATCTGCTGCCAGCTAGTTTCATAGCGTGTCCCTGAATTCTGGTATTAGAGGGTAAGTAACTGTTTCCCTATTTACTTTTTCCACATCACTCATGATTTTATAAATTTCTTTTATATCCCTTCTAAATAGTCTCTTCTCCAAGCTGAAGAGCCATTCTCGTACAGAAGCTGTCCAATACCTTTGATCAAGGTGTGATCGCAGATATATATAGTGGCATAAGGATTTTTCTGTTTTGTTCTCCCCCCCCCCCCACACTCAGTCCTATAATTCTGTCTTCCTTTGACTGCTGCTGCACGAGCTGACCTTTTAAATAAACAGTTCACAATGACTCCAATATCTTTTCTCTCAGTGGAAATGCCCAATTTAAGAAACCAACATTGTTGGTTGTGATTATTTCCCCCTATTTATCACTTTGTACTGAATTTCATCTTTCATTTGAATTCCTAGTTGTGCAAATCCTTCTGCAATTCCTCAGTCCACCTGGCCTTTAAAATCTTCAGTAACTTTGACAACTGCAAATTTGTAACCTCACTCTCTACCCAATTCAATTCATTCACAGCATCAGCTTTCGCCATAGCCCCAAAGTCAAAATTAATTTCGACAACACTCTCTACCCTTTTTTCCAGATTAATGAATATGCTTTATTTTATTTATATGTATGTTTTACCTCATCCCTCTTGCTACAAGCAACTCGGGGCGGCTCACAACTCATAATTAAAACAATATAAATATAAAATATATAACATTAAAACTCTAATCATGCACAAAACAATAAAACACCCACAGTGCAGAAAAGACCCCAATTTTACCCCGACATTCCCATCCCACCCTCCCCTGCCAAACGCCTGGCAGAAAAGCCAGGTCTTACAATTTTGTCGGAAGGCGAGAACATAAGAAGTGCCGCCATAGTGGGTCAGACCAATGGTCCATCGAGCCCAACATCCTGTCTCAGACAGTGGCCAATCACGGGGGCCTGGGAGAAGCACCCAACAGGTCACCATGCTATTCATTCCCTGTGGGTCATCCCCTGGCTCCCGACAGTAAAGAGTTTTATTCCCCAATCCTATCTGGCTAATAGCTGCTAATGGACCTATCTTCCAGAAACTTGTCCAAACCTCTTTTAAACTCAGCTATACTGCTGGCCTTGACCACCTCCTCTGGCAGTAAATTCCACAACCTAATTGTGGAAAATTCGGGCTGAGGCAAACCTCCACCAGAAGGGAGTTCCAAAGCAATGGAGCAGTCACTGAGAATTCCCTCCCATCCATCAGTAACGTGGGACTTCCAGGAGGGCACCCCCAGATGACCACAGGGGGCAACCAGGGCCCAGGCGATTACTCAGATAAGCGGGGCCTAGACCATGAAGGGCTTTGGGCAGCCAGTGCAGTGCACAGAGCACAGGTGTTATGTGCTTCCTGCAGCCCATCCCAGTAAAGAGACAGGCCACCACATTCTGCACTAGCTGATCCCAGTACAGACCCCACAGGACACCCTGCTATTTCTCTTCATTGTAAATACTATTTAGTCCTACACTGTGTTTCCTATCCTTTAACCTGTTGCTGATGCATGACAGGACTCTTCCTCTTATCCATGACTACTTAGTTTTCTCAAGAGTCTTTTAGGAAGGACCTTGTCAAATGCTTTCTGTAAGCCACTATATCAACTATTCTTACCCACATGCTTGCAGACACCTTCATAAAATTCCAATGGATTAGTGAGGCATGACTTCCCTTTGCAAAAAAAAAGTCTGCTCTTACCCATCATGTTTGTCAAGATTCCTGATAACTATTCTTTACAATGGTCTCTACCAATTTGCCCAGCAATTACATCTGGCTTACTGGTATGTAGTTTCCAGGGTCACCTCCAAGGCCCATTTTAAGAACAGACATTTTGCTCCAATATACCAGAAGCACAAAGCAAAGAACCTCCAAAAGAAAAGCATAGCAGAAAGAGTCTATATTCTTTTGTCCAAATGAGCTATTCCTAAAAAATGAGCTATTCCTAAAAAAAACAGCAAGGTCAATAAAATGCCACCTTATAACCAAGTAAACAAGGTTAATTAATTCTAAGGAACTTTCTAATCTAGTTAATTGACAGAGGTCCCTTGGATGCAAAGGAAAAAGATAGCATGGTAGTGAATCCCCAGAGATGTACATACCAGGCCTTAAACTAAATCTTGGGGGACACCTCTACCCTAAAAGCAAGAACCTTTAAAGCTTAACAGAAAGGAAACACAACCAAACTTAAGACTAATGAGCATGAGAAAAGGACTTTCTGAAGAAAAAACCTAGAAAAAACCTTGGAAAAATGCCAATGTTGACTGAAATAGGAGTTAATTGTAGTAGAAATTCCAAACATGGAAGAAGTTTAGTTCCTATCTGATTCACACTTCATAACAAAGAGCAGATAGATTTACAACACAATAGACTCAGAAATACAAGTTACGTGGATGTATAAATTTAAAAAACAATGTCAATTCAATCTGATCTCTGTTTTTACTGATGTTTTTCTAGAAGTAGCCATTAATAATGTAAGAATTAATTTTCACTATCACATTCTCCTGAAAATACAAGTTTAACAAACAGAACAGAAGGGCCACATGCTTCTTGCAAGCCTTCTGTAAGGCAATCTTATTTCCCCCCGAATCCAGATGGATACCCAGAAGCCTCCTTAAGTATAGGCAAAGAAATATAATTTTTACAGCTAAGTAAGGCTAAGCCAAATTCTTAAGTCTTACTATGTTTTTAACGTATCTTGAGAAGGACGCTTGCAGATATTGCACTGAAGGCCATAAAACTCACCTTTACTCCTGCACTCCCATTTGGCATCTTTCGAAGCTCGTAGGGCAATTTGACCCTTTCAGCTTGTACATAAGGATCATCAAATGCTCTTCCATGCAATTTTTTGAATCCATGCAATGAATTCTTAGTATTTGTGACCATCTATTGAAGAGAAACACACTTATTTTCTGTCATGAAATGCAAACTTCGGCATTTGAACAATGTATACCTTTTCCTCATTAAGTGACGGCTATTGATAAAGCAATACCATACTTAATCAGAATTATCAAAAGCTGAAACATTGGGCACTTTCCCAAGTTACTTACTGCGCACAATTTGCCTCTGGGGGAAAATCCAGAAGGCAAAGCATGTGCAGGGTTTGTAACGTGGGACTGCCCCCTCCCCTTTTCACATTTTTGCCAATGATCCTGCAGAGGATTGCAGAGCTAGCTTCGCAACTCTGCAATCCTCTGGAGGATAACCAACAAAAAACACATGCCAGGGGTGGGGGGTCCCACATTACAAACCCTGCACATGCTTACTCTTTCCCAGAGGCAACTTGTGCACGGTAAACAACATGGGAAAACACGCAGTGCCTCTTAATTGTGGTGAGAAAATTTAGTACTCATTGTAACAATTTTAAACTTCCTTAAAATTAATTCTCTCTCTCTGGTTTACTCAGCTGCAGTGATGACACTAGGACAATGTTGTAACTACTGGATGGGAAAAACTACAGGCAACTACTTTAATCAAACTACTTAAAAGTTCTACTCAGATCCCTTACAATGGAGCACTCTTCCTCATGCCAGTATTTCAAGCTATTTAAAATGCAAAAGTTTTAAAGCTTCATTTACTCTTAGCCATCAAAAGCAAATTATTTGTTTTGAATGAACTTTTATTCCAAATACAACTCCTCAAGACAGGACTTTTAAAAAGTTTGATAAGTAGCTAGAGAAAAATCTGAGTAAGTTCTCCCCTCAAGCAAAGTTCATGTTTTAGGGGTGACTCCCCAAATCCCCCAGCTACTAGAAATGAGTGTTTTCTCTACAGCTCCCCCAAAAGAAGTGAACTATTGCTTACCTGGCTCTTTGCTGCATTTCCTATAGCCCGGGTTTTGGATCCTAGAGATATACAAGCTCTGAATAAGGAAAAAAATATACATTCAGCTTTAGCAGTAAATCTCAAGAAAAACTTAGCATGTAGTTTTATTCCTATACTCCCTTGAAAGACTTGAGACACTAATGATTTTCTGATGTTATTCATTTATACCTGTATTTATGGACTCAATATAATAAAGCATGAAGTAAACTTTACAATGACAATATAACTTGCATGACTTAGATGATATTTTAAAATAGATAACAGCTATCACCTGTGTGAGAGCCAGTGTGGTGTAATGGCTAAGAGTGCAGTACTTGGACCAGGAGGTAGGTGGGGACCTTGGTTCAAGTCTCACCTTAGCCAGAAACTCACTAGAGGACCTTGGGCTGGTGACAATGTATTCTCTCAACCTAACCTACCTCATAGGGTTGTTGTGAGGATTAAGAGTTATGTCATATGTAAAGCACTCCAAGTGCCATGGCAGGGAATGCTATATATGCTGAAGCCACCCAGCTATCACTCTCATTTTCAGCAGACCCAGGTCTGGCAGTCTCGGAGCTTACCATGTCTGTCGGCTGTGGGGGATTGGATGAGGGCAAGCCGCTTGAAGTTAAATCCTGACAAGACGGCGATGATGGTTGTGGGGAAAGCCGGGGGAGTGACAGCTCCCATCATAGATGGGGTCTGTCCTTCCCTGATATCTCAGGTCCGTAGTCTGGAGGTGCTTCTGGATTCGCAGTTCCACCTGGATGTCCAGGTGGGAGCTGTGGCAAAGGGTGCATTCCGCCAGTTACATCTGGTACGTCGGCCTAGGACGTATGTCTCGGACCTGGCTACAATCATCCATGCTTTTATTACCTCGAGATTGGACTACTGCCACACACTATGTGGGGCTACCCTTGGTGCTGGTCCGGAGACTGCAGCTGGTACAGTATGCGGCAGCCCTTCTCCTATATGGGATTGAGCGACACAAGCACATTACTCCAGTGCTTCACTCTCGGCACTGGCTGCCGATAGTCTTCCGGGTCCAATTCAAGGTGTTGGTTTTGATCTTCAAAGCCCTAAACAGCCTGGACCCCATCTACCTGTAGGACCACCGCCTCACATATCCTGAATCAACCTCTGTAGTCGGCCAGGGGCACCGTCCTGGAGGTCCCCTGGGTGTCAACTATGAGGAGGGCATTTTCTGTGGCTGTGGAACTCCCTCCCGTTGGAGGTCCGCCTGGCCGCCAACCTCCCCTTTCCAAAGGCAATGTAAGACCTGGCTGTTCCGCCAGGCCTTCACCGAGGGAGATGGGATGGGTGAGCTAGGTTGGTGAGGGCTTTTTTTGTTTCGGGTTATTTTAACTTTGGGATTTTTTCAGTTGTTTCAGTGTATTTTAAAATGTCGTTAGCTGCTCCAAGATGTTTGTAGCAGGATGGGGCGGCCATGGCACTCAGAGTGCTTTACATAGGACACAACTTTTAATCCTCATTATATATAAAGATGAACTGTAGTTTGAATGCTTAGATTATAATACATACAGGCTTGGTTCCCAATGTCAAGATTATAGGATGAATTGTTAAAGAAGTTAATTAAGGAGAACCATTACACCACACACATTTCACCAAGTACCTTACACGGAATACTGTAAAGCAGGGATGGGGAACATCAGGCCCTAGGGCCAAATGCGGCCCACAGTTTTCATCTGACCCCTTTCCTGTTTTTGGATCTGGTCCCTGGATCCAGTTCCTAGCCCCATGCATTGAAAATCCAAACTCTGAGTAAGGGAGCAAAGACGAGGGAATGCTCACAAGCATAGGAGTTAGATCCATGATTTGAACCCTCTTCTTCTTGAGCGCACTCCATAAGCCATCCAGGAGACATCGGGGCTGCTGCTGAAGAGGGTTGTCAATGCCTCCCTTCGGGGTGGGAGGGGCAAAGTGCTCAGCTGTCTCAAAGAGGCGGTGGTGCGGCCTCAAAAAACCATCACTTGACGTTGACTCCCTTGCCAGCTCACCAGCTATCAGCTGGTCTCTAGTCTTCCTTTTTTAGGGAAGGTTATTGAACGGGTAGTGGCTCAGCAGCTACAGGAGCATCTGGACCACATCAGTTTTCTGGATCCCTCACAGTGCAGCTTTCGCCCGGGCCATGGCACTAAGACTGTGCTTGTGGCTTTGGTCAATGACCTCCGCCGCAAACTGGACCAGGGTAGCTTAACCCTGCTGATTTTATTAGATCTGTTAGCTGCCTTTGATACCATTGATCATGAGATATTGGTGACTTGCCTGCAGGACCGAGCAGGGGTAAACGGGATTGTTCTCGAATGGTTCCGTTCATTCCTGGACGGAAAAACTCAGCAGGTGTTGCTCAGGAATGGTTTTTCTTCTTCCCGGGACCTCTCACGTGGAGTCCCCAGGGTTCCATTCTGTACCCTCTCCTGTTCAATGTGTATATGCAGCCGCTGGGTGAGGTCATGAGATGGTATGGTGTGCGATGTCATCAATATGCTGACGACACCTAACTATACCTCTCTTTTTCATCTGACCCAGACCCAGCAGACTCAGTGCTTACTGTGGGGGACTGGATGAGGGTGAGCCAACTGCGGCTGAATCCTGACAAGACGAAGGGGATATTTGTGGGTAAGGCAGTGGATGTGGTGTCCTCTATCATTGATGGAGTTCATCCCCCTCTGGTCCCCCAGGTTTGTAGTCTGGGAGTACTCCTCAATTCCCAGCTCCGCTTGAATGTCCAGGTAGGGACTGTGGCAAGGAGCGTGTTCCACCAGTTACATCTTGTACAGCGGCTTCAGCCATGTGTCTCCGACTCCGAACTGGCCACCATCATCCATGCTTTCATCACCTCAAGATTGGACTATAGTAATGCGCTCTACATGGGGCTACTCATGGTAACGGTTCGGAAGGTACAGCTGGTGCAGAACGCAGCAGCCCGTCTCCTTACAAGGACAAGGTGCCGAGAGCACATTACACCAGTGCTCCATTCTCTGCACTGGTTGTCTATAGTCTTCCGGGCCCGCTTCAAGGTGTTGGTGCTTACCTATTAAACTCTTTATGGTCTCGGCCCTACCAAACTGCAGGACTGCCTCACTCCCCCTGCACTGGATCAGCCCTTGTAGTCTGCTGGGAGCGCCCTTCTCCAAGTCCCCTGAGTTGTTCAGGGGGCAACTATGGAGAGGGCGTTCTCAGTGGCCACCCGAGGCTGTGGAACTCCCAGCAGAGACCCGGGCAGGCCCAGACCTCTCCTCCATTCAATGAATGTGTAAGACCTGGCTGTTCCACCAAGCTTTTGGGTGAGGGAGATGGATAAGGGGTGCGTGTGTGTTCTACTATTTGTTCTATTCCGCCTTTATTGTATTTCTATTTGTGATGATTTTAGCTGCTGGCCCGAGTTGCCTAAGGCAGGATGGGAGCAGGGTAAAAAATTTAAATAAAGAAATAGATAGATAAATAAATAAAGCACCCATCCCCAACTTCTAAATGGCCTTCGGAACTTGTACTAATTTTCAAAGTGGCATGATACACACGCCGGTTTATTAGGCTGGACACAAAAGATATGCAAGCGAAAACAGACTGCAGCGGGCCAATGTCTTGTTGGTTTTTGTCCTTAAAGGGATGTCACACCCACTTGACAGATATTACCTTTCCAACTCAGAGAATTGTTTTAAAACTCTTGTTTCAATAAGTATACTATAGTATAGTTTCTCTTCAGACCTCCCTCTGGTAAAATAGCACATGTTTGTTGACAGCATTCATCAGTCTCATTTCATAAGAAACTACAATACAGCATGAAATTTTGAAGCTGTATATATTCAATAAAGCTTAGAGAAAGTCTTCTGAGTACACTTTACATGTTAGCCTTTCTAGTTACGATGTATAGACAATGGGAAGTGACAGTCCTGCAGACTGAGTCAAGCCTGATGGGATTGCCACAGAGTGTCACATCATGATACTCCCTAGCCATGGGGTCACATCACAAGAGGGACAGGAAAATTACTTAGCCTCCCCTGTTCCCAAGGTGGTCCCTACCCCCACAGAGCACTGACACATCAGAGTTCAATGCAGGAGAAGTCAACACATTCTGTACCCCATTCCTGGCATGGTCCTCCCCTTGGGGGCACCAGGACATCACAGTGCTCTATGGGCAGTTGGGCAACACTCACTACATTAGTTCCAGGATCAGACAAGCCCAGTTGTGTGGAGATGGACTGAACAGTTGGGCTCAGACCATTTTTCACCCAGAATAGGACTCCAGTAAATTTCTTTTCTTTTTTTTGTAACATATCTTAGTGGTGATTCAGAATGTTGGCTAAAATACCAATTATGGCAAGAGTATTTCCATCAAGAAAATCTTTCAATATTGGAGAAAAGTAGTCACAAGACATCTATGAAATAGTACTAATTTTAACTTGTGTCCTTTCTAAAGGACTTGAAACATGAAGTCAAAAGCTGCTTGCCACATATGGAAGCTGGCAGCCACTCAGGTCCCACCCCCACACCCTCCTACCAAGCTGCCTGGGGGTGGGAAGAAGGTAAAGTCAGTCATGGTAGGGTCTCCCCAAGCTTTTGGGGACTGACTGTTGCTGTCCTCCTTCCTCAACCTAAGGATCAGGCCTGTACTTTCTGGCCGTATAAGTCCATTCGGCATCTCTTGGTGAGGGAAGCAGGTCTGCTATAATGAAGGGACAATTGTTTTTTCTTATCTGCTGCTACTAACAACTTTTTTAGAATGAGCTCCAGAAGCAGTCACTCCAGCAGCGATCTGAGAAGTTTATCGGTGCTTCTTTGCCAAGTTCTCAATCGCCAATGGTTGACTGGCGAGCAAATTTCAACTTCACTGAAAGTATTTGCTATACGGTGCTCACAGCCACAGTTTTAAAAGTTCATCTGAAAATTTCTAAAGTGTTTATGTTACACTCCATCCAGAGTTGACATAGTACAATAATTAATTTTGCTAAAAGCAATTATTATATAGTCATCAGAACTTGAACAAATTACCACTAGCTGACAGAAGGGTTATACAAAGTATTCAGGGACTGGGAAATCAAAGGTAAGGGAACAAAAATGACAAAACCCTGGTTAGAAAAGTACAGCACCAACCTGCAGGCTTTAAAATAAAAAAAGCCAAGGGGCTGTCAGACTTTTTTGGGACCTCAAGTTTTGTATAGGCCTTTGGTTTGTACACATCTGATATATTTGAAGTAGCAACATTCAAGTGTGGCTGAAAGGGAAAGTCAGCTTCAGACTTCCCAATTGCTATTGTATTCAATACTCTAGTTCCTCAGAATTTTTAAGCCCTCCTCAGCAGTTTAACTGTGTAGTGATTTTGACACAGGCTTCCCCAAATGCAGAAGAGTAAGACAAACATGATCTTTTCAGTTTCATCTCTATCTCAAAGGTTCTGAACAAAATTTAGTTAGAAAGTTTTGTTAGTTTCACTCTGCCTGTAGCGCTGTCATTTGCCACCGTAATTGCATCAGTTCATATAAAAAGGTCCTAAACAAGTGAGACAGAATCCTGAGAAAATTAATGATTTAATAGCTGTCCTGCCTCAGTTACCAGTGGCAAATCCAAGCCTATCAAGAATTCAGTAAGAACTACAGTGAGATTAGTGATGAAGTATTAATACAGGTTCTCCAGAGTTACATCAGGCAAAATCTGAGAACGGCTGAGAATTAAGGTATGAAGGAACTCTTCCATAGACTAAAGAGGTTATTCCTAAGTATCTTGGAGAGTAGAAATTTAACATTCCTGAAACTCGCATAGTGATGTGTAGAGCCCCCCACATAGCTATAGAGAAGTCTCAAATGCTTACTTGGCATTTTTTACCATCATCAGTCTTGTTTCAGAAGCAATAAGTTTTCCGTGAGCTTCTACTACTAATAATCATTTTTATAGTGCTACTTAGGTGTACACAGTACTTTAGTCACAGATTTTTTGGAGACAGGTCGCTGCCCAGTGGGCTTACAACCTAAAATGAACAAGGGTAAGGTGAACACAGGGACAGACACACACACATTCTGATTTTACAGATAGGGAACTGAGGCTGAGAAGTTGTGACTTGCCCAAGGCCACGCAGTGAGTTTATGGCCAGGGCAGGATTCATTACAAGCCTCAAACTTCATCTATGAAATGATTTAATAAGAGCTAATCCAGTATCTTTTTCAAGCACTTTAATTCCTTTTAAATGGCATAACTTGTCATCAACTTTAAAACTGTAAGATTTCCTAACTGTTCCTCATAATGCACTGAAGACTTCAGAACTGTAAAACCTCTGCACTATACATTTAAGTATTATACAACCAATCCTCAGCTAAATAGAGCATCTACCAAGAAAAGTGGAGCAGAATTGTACTTGATGTTTAAAGATCCCTGCGGTGGTGTCTCTTACAACAGGAGACTGCTTAAAGATAGCATCTTAGTTAAACTAGTTAATAAAACAATTAACTAAAGCTAAACTAATTAAGTAAAAAAAAATGTTTTAGATCTATGGGGAAGGGTGGGATAGAACTTTTAAGAAATAAATACAAATAAATAAATTCAGTGCTCACAAAAAGCCACAGAATTGGTACAGTGAACACAAAGCAGAGGCTGTACTTTAATACAGCACAACTTCTTTTTAGATAGAAAACAAGGCAAATCTTAAAAAAGACTGATTAGTGTGTTTTGGTCCTTTTTTTTTTTTTTTTTTTAAAGACTAATGGATTTTGATGGAGGTAAGAAGGAAACAGGACTTAGTTGCTACTGAAAGCTTCTGAATTCATTGTAAACAAAAGAAAGCAGGAGCCACGTAACTGTATTTTATGATCTTTTTATGGGAATTCCTGGGTTCTATTAGAACATTATGTAGAGATGACACTCACTTAAAATCCTAGCTGTATCCCATAGAAACAGAGAATGAGGAATCTCCACCTACTCTTGCGTGTCCCATCATTACTAACATAGTACAGTCTCCCCTCCCAATCAGCAACCTCGATGTCTTGACAGCGGAGAGAGAAAGAAACAGAGCAAGCAGGGACAGGCTGGGGAGGGAAAGACAAGCCACAGAACCGTCTTCTAGTGTTCTAAGCGCCTGCCTCCTTTGCCTCCACCCTAATGTTCTTAGGGGATTGGCCTCTAAATACTGCAGATCACTGGAGCGTGAATTGCGCACAGGTATTTAAATGCTGCCTTCGCTCCACAAAGTTTAAATGCTAGAGATAAGCCGCACGGTGCCTCCCGCCCGCAAAGCGTGCTGCCATCACCTCAAGGACACAAGGGAGATCAGGCCCCCCTCCTAGAACAGCGTCTCCCCCGTGTCAGGCTGGGGGGGGGGGGAGGCAGGGGATGAGCAGGAAATCATCTCGAGGCCGATACCCATCCCCACGCGCCGGGAGCACAGCCCGCTCCTTCCCCGCCCCTTGCGCTCGCTGCGGCTCAGCTCGCCGGGGAAGGGGACTCGGGGTCGGCGGGGACCACCTGGGCGGGCGAACGAGCGCAGCCTCTCGGCGCTGTGCAGCAGCCGGGACGGGGGAGGGGGGGGAGGGAGCTGTTGGGGCCGAGGAGGATGGAGGGAACTGGGGAGCAGTCGTGGCCCCCGGGGTCGGGGGATCGACCGTTCGGGGCGGTTTGAAGCCGGAACTGACAGACTCTACTGGCCGGAGAGGAGCTGGGGGGCAGCATCATTCACAGGAAGGATGAGCGCACACGGGGCTGGGGACCAGTCCCGGGAATCGTTACTCTCGGGTACAGCGGGGGGGATGCCCAGATGGGCGGGGCTCAGACAAGCGCGGCGATGCCCGCGGGGGGGGGGGGGGGGGGGAAATTGCTGCTCACGAAATGGGAGGGGGGGGTCGGTCGGTCGGGCCGGGATACCGCTATTCAGGGGGAGCGGCGTGTCAGGCGCCGGTAGGGCTGAACTCTGGCTGCTCAGGGCAGCACCGCCTGTCTGCCCGCCCGCCCGCTCGGAGCCGGTACTCACGGAGTGCAGCGGTCGCTGTACTCGTTGGCGATGGTCTCGATGCCGCCGCTCCGCGCCACCGCGATGTAGCAGTTGAGGAAGCCCAAGTCGATGCCGACTACAGACATGGCTGCACCTGGTGCGCTCCACTCCCTGCGGGCCTGTCGCTGCGGCGCCGGCCAAACACTCACAGTTGCTGGGACCCGGCTCCCTACCAGTCTCGCTCTCTCACTGCGGAGCAGCAGGCACCAACCGGCAGTTATTCTGTTCTGCGCAGGCGCGCTCCACCACCTGGTTTGGACTCCGCGAGACTCCGACAAACACTTCGGTGATTTCCGGAGGGACTCGGGAAGTGAACACCCCTGACTCCCGAGTTCGAGAAAGATCTGGAAGGGGAAGGGAATTATCTCTGACGACATCATGTGGTCAGAGTGCGGTACTGCCGTTGTACTTATTCCCCCCCCCGTCCCCCCCCTTTCATTACCCACATAATTTACACACAGGGCATTTTCAGACATGACATTCCCCACCCATCTCCCACCCCCTATACATGTTACAGGGCACCCATAGGGCACTATTGCAGCCCTTGCAACATATAGGGGAGGGGGGGGGACTGTGGTTAGTGGGTGGAGAGTGTCATCGGAAAACACAGTCCCAGTACTGAACTGGACAGGGAGTGGACTAGGACCACAAAACAAGAAGATTTCCAACAATCAATTGTAATGAATAATAGATTGTAGTATATTAATAGTAAACTACAGTTATTTCTATAAAATAGTATTAGTGCATTCTTGCTATAACACCTGTCAGCTCCCTCCTGCATTACTGCACATAACATTAAAAAATATTAGGAAACCCTCAGTATAGGTCTCTTACAAGTAGGGTTGCTGCCTTTTTCAGTTTGACCCTGAGACTCCCATAGGTAAAAATGGAAGTCTCAGGGTTACACTGCAAAAGTGGCACTCCTTCCCTCCTGCCTCTCCCGAGGAAATCTCTGCTCTGCTCTCTTCATCCAACCCCTCCACCTGCCCGCTTGACCCGATCCCCTCCCGCCTCCTGACCNAGGCAGCCAGTGCAGAGCCTGGAGCACAGGTGTCATGTACTCCCTGTGGCCCGCCCCAATAAGGAGATGGGCCGTGGCATTCTGCACCAGCTGCAGCCTCTGGACCAGCTTCTCGGGCAACCCCACATAGAGTGCGTTGCAGTAATCCAACCTCGAGGTGATGAAGGCATGAATGACATGGCGAGGTCAGAGTCTGAGAGATACGGCCGAAGCCGCCGGACAAGATGTAACTGCTGAAACACACTCCTCGCCACGGCCGCAACCTGAAATTCCAGGCTGAGCCGTGGATCAAGGAGCACACCCAGACTCCGTACCTGCAAGACCATGGGAGGGCGAACCCCTCCCCCACAAGAAGAGATTCAACCACTCCCAGGCCCCCCCAGGCCCTCACCCGCCAACATCACCTCCGTCTTGTCAGGATTCAGCTGCAGATGGCTCGACCTCATCCAAGCCCCGACAGGCATTGGGAAAATAGAGACTTCATGGCCTGGATCGATGGAAAAAGAGAGGTAGAGCCGAGTGTCATCAGCATACTGATGACACTGCATTCCCTGAAACCCTCTCACGATCTCCCCTAATGGCTGCATATAGATGATAACATGTGAGGTTCCGGGGGGAAGACGTACACTCCCCCAAGACCACCCGGCGAGTTCTCCCGGTCAGGAATGAACAAGACCAGTCAAAGACCGTCCCACCAATCCTGGGTGACGACGTTGGCGTCTCGGGACAGCCGAGCCCAGCGTGATGCCACTTGACGCCGCTCGGCATGTCGAAATGTGGATGCCGGTTCCCCTGGCAACCAGCCACGCATCAAACCCAGCTTCGCCTTGCAGCGGCGCTCAGAGCGCTTGCGGGCGCGAGAGGGGGCGGAGTCTTGAGTATAAAGGCCAGCGCTGCACCAGAGTTCAGTGCTGATGATTGCAGAGAAACCGACCCCCGCCTCAAAGCTAAGTAGTGTGTTCTTTGGTTCTGAAGTTGTGGTGTCCTCCTAGAGTGTGTGTGTGAGCGTGAGTATGAGTTCTAAGGCCTCAGTGTATGAAACCCCGGTGTGTACGTGATTTCCTTGTTGTTTCCCTAAGAGTGAGTGTGCGAGTAAGTTGTGTAAGTCAGTTCGCCGTTGCCCTTCACCAGGTTCCCGTTCCCCCCCCTGATCCTTCCAAGCGTGTGAGTCCTTGTCCCCTCCCCCTAGTCCCCGCACCCCTTCCCCCTCATGCCCTCTCCCCCCACGAGCAATCCTTCCTCCCCTCCATCTTGTGTGTCTGTGCAGAGCAAATGAGTGGGGCATGGCCCTGGGCGCTCCGAATTACTCTGCGCCCTATGATGATAGAGGCCTGATCTTGTAGAGATCATACAGGCCAAACTTCTATCCTGACAGGCATTTATCTTCCCCCACACAGTGTGAGCAGAGATGGGGCTCGAGCCTTAGTGTGACTGTGTGTGTCCCTTTGAGTGTGATCTTCCCCCATCCCAGTGACCAGCAATAGCACAAACTGTCCAGATGCCATGGTTAACACTACATCTCAATGCCTGCACACTCCTTCTGGTCTAATAGAAGTCACTGTTCTTCATCAGGCCCTTTAGCAACCCGGAGATGGAGCAGCTTTCTTCAAGTGCTGCTTTAGCAGGAGGGGCGGGCCATAAATCTATTAAATAAATAAATAAAATTTTAAAAAGTGCTCTGCCAGAGAGCCAAGGAGCCACTCCAGAGCTATAAGGACCAAAACAGCAGGTCCAGAAAAGGCCACCTCTTTTGGAAGTTCTCAAAGCTCTTGGACAAATTCCTGTGATGCACAATGATGCCATGGCTGAGCTAGGAGTTGGGAGTCATGTGTCTGCTGTGGATCATAGGCAGACACTGCAGGATCAAATCCAAGCAGAGTTGTAGCAGGATCAGGTCCAGGCAACGGATCTAAGGGCAACTAGGTTCAGAGCGAGTATACAGGCCAGAGGGTCACACTGGGAAATTAGTCCAACTGGGCAGCCAAACAGAAGGGTGATCCAGAATGCGGTATGCAAAGGCAAGGCAAAAGGACAAGTGCCGGGAGCTCAGTCTGAAAGATGAGGCAGGGCTAGAAGGTGAAGCAAGACTAGTAGCAGGCCTGGTAGGTGAAGGAAATTGAGTCTACCAGCAGGGTGGAAGAGAAGGCAAGCGGTGAGGCTGGGAGCACAGCACAAGACAGACACATATGCTAAATGCTGCTATGCCCCACCTCCTCTTCCTGCTTCATGGTCCTTTATACAATCTACAAGCAGATGGCCAGTTAAGAGGCTTTGGGTGTGGCATGGGCTGCCACAGAAAGGCACTGTGAACCCAGCCGCTACCCGGGGAACCTTGGGCATGCCAGTTTTAGGTCCATGCGCCTGACATCAGGATCCTACACGCAACTTCAGTCTCAAGTTTACTCCTTCTGCTAATGAGCCTCGCTTCATGAAATCTTCCAACTCCCAGCAGCTACTTCTGAGACTGGGACCCAGGAACAGATCTTTTCCCCAAGCCTGGATCCCAATGAAACAACTTTTAATGGGGATCCTCGCTCAACTGAGACTTCGCATCTGCTTGAATGTTTGTTTGTCTTCTCCCCTGCCTCTCCCACTGTCCCCTCGCCTTGTCTCCCCCCCCCTTTTTTTGTCTTTTAGATTGTAAGCCACAGGCAGGGACCATGTCTAATTCTATGTTCTGTACAGCACCAGGTCACATGACTGGCGCTATATAAATGTTTATAATAATAATAATACATACAAGGAGCTTACTGCAGTCTGCATATGATGCTCCAGCAGCCCAGCACAAATGCTAGCAGTTGGCTCAGACAGTAGGCCTACTGAGGTGAACAGGACTCGTACCCCATGTATTAATCCTGTTATTATGCTATTAATCAGTGTTACCAACTCTCAGGTTTGACCCCAAGTTTTATTATAATTATAGTTTCTCTTAAAGTCCTGGATCTCAAAGTCATGAAATGATTGAAAAGTCTCAGCTTCCTTTCTCCCCGCCCCTAAGAAACAGTATTGCTAACCCCCAGCATTCAAATATCTTTAACCACCCAGGTTTAAGCAAATTTGAGGCCAGAACAATCTTTTTGTTCTAAGAGTGTTTTAAAATCAGACAAGGCAACTCATGGCCCCCATAGACTGTTCACGCGTCCAACTGCTCGTGTGATGGTGGTGCGTAGGGAGGTGTACTTCCATGACCCATGCAGCGGCCACTTCTAGTCACACAAAGAGCACCACCAACAAATCCGGAGTGCCACCTGTAAAGGTGGCTGCCTCCATGGACAGGGCAGCCATACTGGGAGCCGCCCATGTGAAGCGCTCCCCGCGCATGCCACATGCATGGGTGTCCTGCAACTGTGTCACTCGACGGACATGGACCCACTCCCAAGCGCAGCTCATTTAAAAACAACCTGTTTGTGTAGCATTATCCATGAGAGAGCGTCCTGCTGGAGGTACACCATTTCAGTAGTCAGGATTTCACACTCCTTTGCCTTCTGGATTCCGTTTTGGAGTAGACCCAGTTTATGCTTTTCCAAGCTTTGCTCTGCATCTATCAGGTGAAGAATCTTCTTCTCTTTTTTTATTTTTAAATGGAAGTGGAGATTCCCACTTAACATGATTTCAGATATTGGGGCCTTTAAATGATGCATTAAAATTGTGATTAGGGTGACCATTGGTCTTGTTTTAAGAACATAAGTAGTGCCATACTGGGTCAGACCAACAGTCCATTGAGCCCAGCACCTGTCTCCGACAGTGGCCAATCTCGGTCGCTTGGAGAAGTACCCAACAGGTCACTATGGGGCAATCCATTCCCTGCTGTTCACTCCCAGCTCCCAACAGTAAGAGGTTACATTCCCCAAAACTACCCGGCTAATAGCTGCTAATGGACCGATCCTCCAGAAACTTGTCCAACCCTTTCTTTGCTGTTCAATGTTCATATAATTTAATAAATCATAATTGTTCATAATTCATATCCTGGATGTGATCCTCAACCATTAAAGTCAATGGAAGTTGAACCATTAACCTTAGTGAGGACAGGTTTGCACTCATTGGTTCTAACTATCTGACCATCTTTCATGAGAAGTCATCAAAAAGTGCTTTTCTGACATTAATTCAATTTGAGTAGTCACACCCAAGTCAAATACAGCAGACTAAGATTTGTTTTGTTCAATAAAATACAGAGAGGTTTTGGACCCAAAGCAAAGAAGTGTTAAACAACATCTCCTACAAAGTTCTGAACTCCTCCATTCCCAGCAAAAGCAGCAAAGGTTAGGCAATGCAGCCCATTTCAGGAGAGATCATGCAACAAGCAAAACAAAGCACTGATTCAGCAAAACACTTAAACATGTAGTTAAAATTAATTGGGGGTCCTTAGTTTTTCTCACCTGAAGTGCATGAATGACTAGCTGATTTCAGTGGCTCTAATCAGGTGAACAAGGCAAGCAGACAGGATACCTAAAAAGATAGGTATAAAATAAACAAGAGAAATTTGTACACCACAGGGCTAATAGCCAGAGCTTGTTGTAATATACAGTGCACCGCAGTTTGAATAACTCCAGTATATACCATCACTCCAGAATACAGAGGAGCATATCATAGAACATTATCAGAATAATATTACTATCATTATCAAGTATTTATATAGCACCAGTAATGAACCTGGCACTGAAAAGTCATTAGAGACAGGTCCATGTCTGTACGTATTTACAATCTAGGAGAGACAAGGGAGAGACAGATACATTCACGAAGTTGAGAAGATGCAAGGTCAACCTTAGAATTTGCAGGGAGCAGGGCAAAGATAAAATGTGGGGCCTGTGGTGGTCCCTTCCCCATCTCCCCACCCCCTCTTTAGGACCCTAGAGGTGGTTATGTTTGGAGCCCTTCTGAGGGTGTTTTAAACGAGATGCTACTGTGCATGAACACTCAGGAGCCACTCATCTGACTGCTCATTTGAAGTTGGTGCAAGAGAATACGTGCTCCTGTGGGCCACACAGCACTGACTCGTGGTNGGTGGTTATGTTTGGAGCCCTTCTGAGGGTGTTTTAAACGAGATGCTACTGTGCATGAACACTCAGGAGCCACTCATCTGACTGCTCATTTGAAGGTGGTGCAAGAGAATACGTGCTCCTGTGGGCCACACAGCACTGACTCGTGGTCACTCACGGGGCACTGCAGAGAAATCTGGAGTACACTGTGCCAGGCAAACTGAAGAAGTGCATGGCAACAGGCCCTCATGCATCTCCTGCCTGTAAGAACTGGGGCAGCCAGCCATGCCAGCAGACATGTCTGCAGCTCTTAGGCTCTGTGGGCGAGGATCTTTGGAAGTCACAGTAACTGGCCGCAAGCACTGAGGACCCCGGGTTCCCCAGTGCTCACACTGGGACATATCAATTTTAAAGGCCAGCTCAGTGCACTTCCCCCTTCCACATGGTCTGTGGCAGGGGACGTGCGAGGCAGCTGCCATGGTAGCCATGCTGGGAGCTGCCCATTAGAATCCCACCCCATGTACTCCACCTGAGTGGCTGCTTTGCGGCCACGGACACCCCCCCGCTCCCCACCTTGCTCGTTTAAAAACACCCCGGGAAGGAGTGGGGGGCTTCACAGCCTGCCCTAGTGAAAAGGAGGACAACTGTGGGGGCCCTGGAAGTAGAGAAATGAGTGAGGCCCACGTCGCCTTGTGGCAAGGCCAGACCTGTGCAGCAGATGCACCATACTTAGCTGAGTTACTGGGAATAGGGGACCCTGAATATATTTATGTACAATTGCAATCTCCACCCGTATATGTCCACCAGTGTAACCAGCACTGTCTGAAGCACTCCTGCTATCTGTTGACCTACATAGGAACAAAGACATGCAAAGTATAGGAAATAGAAATTGGAATCGTGACTAGGGATGGGCGAACACGGTTTGGATGTTCGGAGTTCAGACTGAACTTGGTCTGTTTGGACGTCCGAACCGAACGTCCAAACCGAACCGAACTCTCAAACGACCAAACAGTTCGGTCGTGTACGAATGAGTTCAGGGGCGGAAAAAACGTCTTTTCAGGGCCAAAAATTCGGTTTCAGTTTCGGTATCGATAGCACTATTTTTGAATGTTCAGCCAAGTTCGGCCAAACCGAACTTGACTGAACCAAAACATCAAACCCGAACTTGGGTTTCGAAACGAACGACCGAACATCCAAACATCCGAACCGCGTTCTGTTTGCCCATCCCTAATCGTGACCGCATCTACAGATGACATCACTGCATTTGACTCACGACCCATAGTTTGTGAATCTCTGGGTTAGGGATCTCCACACATACTTCATTATTTATCCTTTCTTGCTGAATCTTCAGAGAAACAAGGAGAGCAGTTGGCATGTGATGGTGTTATGATGTGGACAACTGTGTAGCTGAAAACTGGACTTAGACCACTTAGAGGGGATTCACACGTGCGTTTAAATCGCACAGAAGCCGCGGCGGCATAGTGCGATTTAAACGCACGTCTGACTGTGCCCTTAGACTTCACATAACATAGGCAACTGAACAGTCCCCAGCTGTTAAATGATCTGGTCGCTAGCCCTGAAAATGAATGAAAAGTAGATGTCATCTAGAAGTTTTCAATGTCAAAAAATATGACAACCTACTCTGCTATTTAAGAAGAGCCAAGGCTCTGAATACTGATTACCCTTTCCTGTTTATTTTTCTGAGATTGTCTCAGTTTTGATGGGACATTCTTACATGACAAAGCTTGTGTATGGGATGACAAGTTTCTTTCCTGTAATGCCATCTCATTGTGACATGCAGTATGATAACATTCTGGCATTCATGATGTTTTAATGTGGCATTGTGATGTACAAGCTTTTTGGACTGGAAGGAAATTCCAAATATAGTTACCTAAGTTTGCACCTACATTAGTGTTTTGTCTCTAACCCTTATTTTTCTCTGCTTTATAAGTATTATATTTTGGGTCATGACCAATGTCCTTCTAATCAAGGAAGGAATGGGCCCAGGGACAAGAAATGGACTTGCCCCCCCCCTCCCAATCACCATAGACTTCCCTGTCCCACTCCCTTCCCTCCTTACTCCCCTCAGTGTCCTCATTGCATAAAACTGCCAACAAATGCACTTATTAAATAAAATTAAATTTATTAAATAAAATTACAGGGTAAAGAAAACGTGTACTCAGCTACTGCAATGGCCTCTTCCATGCTTTTAGGCTTTTAGGCTGTGCTCCCCCACCCCCCTTCCATTGCCTCAGCTCCTGGCCTGGGGTGTGGGAGCCCCTGCCCCACATTGACAGTTAAAGGGGGGGGGCATATTTTTGCCACCTGCTGCCTGCCACCCCCCTGAGGCTGGAGGGAAGGGAGAAAAGGGAACAACAACAAACCCGAGTCACATGCCATGGCATCGCACAGGGCTGGTGGAGGTCCCACGATGTCACCTCCACTAGCCCTCACCCTCACCCCCGCCCTCGCCCTCATCCCCCGCCCCCCACCACAAGCACAGCGGATCAGGGTGTGTGTGGACTTCACTAACTCATCTGATGCTGCTGTTGTGTAGGTGCCTTGGTCTCACACACAGACTGCCCCCTCCTTGTTAAGGTAACAAGGTCAGAGCTCTCCGTGAGGCAGCGGGGGTTGGATCCAGGCCGGGTTCCCCATCCTCTCCTTGTCTGGGACCAGCTCCCAAATTCAGTACTGGCAGCACTGCCTGGGTGTGTGCGGGAGAGGGGGAAGGGCTGCGGGGGGGTGGGGCTTCCTCTGCTCTGCTGAGTCCCGGGGGGGTGGGGCAGTAGGCTCAGGAGCCTGGTGGTAGGCTAAGTAAGGTGGCGGCTCCAGCAGCCGGCTCCCAGCCACCTCCCACCAGACAGACTTCGATGCTACGCTCACTGCCTCCCTCGCCTCGTGCGTGCAATGTGCTGCCTGCCCTGCCTGGCTGGTATGATGTCATAGGCCAGCTGAGGAGAATAACGCCGCCGCAGGTGCACTGCCACCATGCACAGCACAACTCCAAGGCACGCAACCCCTCCCTACACAAACAACCCCCCTTTTCCCCCTGCACAGTGGGCCAGGCCAATGCACATGGCACCAGGGGGCAGGGCTTGAAGTTCAACTTCGTCCTACAAGTTGTCCCCGCCACGGGGGGCCCATGCAGCAGTCGGCGGGGGCTCGGACTGGTGGCGGTCTGAGAAGATTTTTTTTAAAAAAACCTCAGACAGGCAGCCGGCTTAGCTACCATAGGGATGGGCCCCCAGCCGTAGTGGGCCCTGGGACAAATGTCTTGGTTATCCCTATGGTAGCTATGCCCATGCTCCGCAGCCATGAACTCCTCCTCAAGCCTTGCTCTTTTAAAAAAACACCCTTAGTTATAGAGAAGACGAAGACCCTGAATGAACAGATAGTAGAGGGAGCATCAGTGAAAAATCTCTGGCTGATTTACACTTCGGATATCATAAAATTGGTCCAGAGAAACTGAAGACACTGACACTGTCTGAACCTGTTTGTCTAGGATTTACGATGTTTCTTGGCATTGTATCTTGTTGACTTCTTTAGGTTGTCATCTGACTTGTCTGAGATCCTGATTCTGTCGAGGCATCCAACAACCTGACACATTATACAAGCTATGAATTATGGGTAATATTTGGGCTTTACTGAAGTAAATGGTGCCAAGATTTCACCCATTGCCCTTGCAGAATTTGCAATGAGTATTCAAGGACCAGGAATCTGGTGTCAGAAATGAAACTCAAGTCTTCTGCATAACAATCCAGACCAGTAGTGTAAGACCAGCTCAGTTCTTATGAAAAGAAGCCCACCACTGTTGTCAGAAACTGCAGGTGAAAACAGACATGATGCTAATTCCGTATACCTTGACATAAAACCTTTGGTTTAAGAAGCTTGTTAAGGCGGCATTATAAATTATACTCAAACGTTAACATGACAGTAAATTGTATGTTAAGGCAACTTTATTCAATATCAGACCAATCTATACATTTTTCTTTTCTTATTCATTAATTTAAAAAAATTATGACAACTGAAATGAAGCTGCATATGTGTGGTATGGTGACTGAACAATACTTATATGTGATGATGAGGAATGTATACCATTTAATTTCAGTTAAGTCATAACTTTTTTCTTGGGCAGGAGACCAAGCATCACCTGGAGTTTGCCTCCCGGAGCTTTTCCCTGAGGCAAATGCTTCGCATATTGCCCCGTGGGAAAGCGGTCTTAGTTACATGTTAACGCGGTAATCCGGTTTGGTGGGTAACCTCTGAATAACTGATTACTCAGTTGGCTCCCACTCGCCTGCTGTTTCGGCGTGTATGTAAGACCTGGCTGTTCCGTCAGGCTTTTGGCGAGGGGTAGGGGTGGGGTGGGCGTGGGGTTTTCCCCCACATATTGTAATTTTTAATTGTTTTAATTTTTAAAATATTTTTTATTGAATGTTGTTCACTGCCCCGAGCTGCCTTGAGGGAAGGAGGAGCAGGATATAAATTTTAAATAAATAAAAATAAATAAATAAATAAAATTAGTTACTGGATAATTGCCAACTCCGGTAATAATGCCGGATATTAACTGCAGATAATTTTGCTATCCATTTCAGCACTAATTTTAACCCACAATTTGGTTTGGGCAATCTGAGATTATGCCTTCTGCTGCCAGACTCTAATTCCCTGATTATTGTGGGAGGTTTGGTAAGAGATTTAAATAATTTTTTATAAATGTATAACAGGTTTACGTTTGCCAGAAGGTGAGAATTGTCATCTGGATTCATCTTTAAATAAAACAAACCATGTGTAACAGAGTTACAAGGATTAGGTGACTAGCCCTTTAAGAAGTGGGCTTCATGCAGATAGAACATGTGACCTGCACCTGGGCTGGAACAGTGAAAAACCAAAATGGCTGCCAGTAGCAAGCGGGTAGGGAGCAGGTTGGAGTAAAGTGGAGCCTGGCCTGATATTGGGAAGGAACTGAGAGCTCAGAGGAACCCAAAGAGCTGAGAGCTCTAGTCAAAGGATTGCCACCCAGCAAAGCCAACAAGGAACATTGCTAGATGCTCAGGTGTGCCCATTCTAAGTTAGAGAAGGCTTGGCTTGGTTGACCAACAGGGGAGGAAATCCCAGGGGACCGACCGACCGACCGACCGACCTATGTGTAGGCTAAGCCCTATCGAAGTGTGGACTGAGACTGGCTGTGAGAAGCTAGGGGGAGGCCAGTGTAAAAGCCTTCCTACCCAAGCCAACCCCAAAGGGATATTGGTAGTAGCTGTCTGAGCTAATTTCCCCCAGAATGTGCTGGTAAAAGGGTTGCTGCCACACCATGCAACAAAAAGAGTTAAAGATGCTAAGAGTCCAGTGTAACAGAATGAAGCTTGAGAGGGCTGCTAGCCCTCTAAGAAAACCTGATGGTGGTCACTAAGCCACTAACTAACGGTAAAAGGCTAATGGGATTCTACTGGTTGTTGAGTAGCAGGAAGATGAAGTAGCTGGGCGTGGCTACCCAGTTATATAAGAGAACTGAAGCAGCTAAGCCTCAGTTTGTCTTGGGCTCCTGAATAAGAAGAAGCTCTGCTGTGCCTGACAGTTGCCTAGAGACTCACAGGAGAAGGTACTTTGCTGAGTCTATGGATCCAGGACTCCTGAGGAAGAAGAGCCTGGGAAACTGAGGAAGATTAAAGGTTGCAATGGAGCAATGGGTAAAAGACTATTGTATTAGCCAGAAAGTGGACTACTACCTGACATGGCTGGGGCTTAGCTAGGTACAGGGGCCGGAGGGGTTGCATACCCGGTACAGAGAGCCTGACTGTATATACTATGCAGAATGGTATGATAATAAACTGTTTGTGCTAATTCCCTGCATGACTGAGTATTTGGGCTCCCCGATCCTGACATCACTCTCCTCACATCACCGTCAAGCTGTCACATCCAGGATAAAATAAAATACATATAAATAAATAAAATAACAATCGTTTTTTTCATTTTCACCATAAAAGGGAATTTTATAACATTACTTCCTCTTCCTCTTAGAAATAGGAAAAGCATTTGTAGCAGTGTTTGAGATTTAACTCTGGAAAATTTGGTTTGGAATTTACCAGAACTGTCAGCTGATAAAAAAGCTCTAGGTGATTATCTATATTGTGTTTGACCAATTATAAAAAACACATTTGGTTATTTTTTGGTTGCTGCTAGACTTTTTAAAATTAAAAATAATTCTTTAAACTCATTTTAACGTTTAAACTTTCTTTTTTAGAAACTATGTTTTGGCAGTTTAGATGTAAATACACTTACTAGCTAGACAAACTTGATTTTTAAAATTGTCTTAAATTTTTTCACCAATCTTCATTTTAGCCTGCAACCACCATGCTTTCAGCCCTCTTGTTTATTAGGGGTGGGCATTATGGATTCAGTTTTAATTCGTAACTGCTTTTAATGGACCTTTATGGATTAATCTGTACTAAAGCACAACAGTGGCAACACACCTCTTGCGGATTCATTTTTAAATCTATAAAAAAATAATTAATTAAAAAATCATGGTGCATGCATCCATCTGGCCGGGATTCTCTGCGCTGCCGGGTTGCTGCCGCCACCGCCGCTCCTCTCCGGCCGCCTCGATCCCCCGCTGAGGCACCTGGAGGGAGGAAGAGAAAGAACATTATGCAGTTAGGGCGGGGCGGGGCAAGGAAGTCAGTGCACCTGGGCTGGGTGCCCTGGTCTGACCCTGCGACCCGCTCCCGGAAGCTGCCATGGGGGCATAAAAGGGAGGGGCCGCGGCCGAAGGGTGCGGCCCTTCGGAGATTTAGGGGCTTGTTATTTTTGTGAGTTATTTTGTGCTGGGTTTTGGGGGGGGAAGGGGTTATGCTGGGTGAAGGGTATACTGGGTGGTGGGTTGTGTTGAGGGGGGGAGGCCCAGCACCAACCCCTGGTGGCACTAGGGAAAGGTGGGGTTAGGATGCGAGCAGGGCTGGCCTTAGAAATTGCGGGGCCCTGGGTGAACACAAAATGCGGGCCCCCCTCAGCTCCACGTGCTTTCCCAGGGGCGGCTGGTGGGTTCTGATGTTGGAGGGGCACTGGGGCAGTAAGACTGGGCTGGCGGGCCTAGGGGCAGAGCCAGGGGGACAGTAGGCCAGTGGCATGGCATAACCCAGCAGCAAGGAGTTCCCAGGATTAACATCGGATAGAAGAAAATAGTCTACATGCACATCAAGCTTAAATAATTTATAAACCCCAAACACTGGCAAAACACAGCAGCAAGGAGTTCCCAGGGTTAACATCGGATGGAAGAAACAGTCTACATGCACATCAAGCTTAAAATAAATAATTTATAAACCCCAAACACTGGCAAAATACAGCAGCAAGGAGTTCCCAGGGTTAACATCGGATGGAAGAAAAAACAGTCTACATGCACATCAAGCTTAAAATAAATAATTTGTAAACCCAAAACACAGGGACCCATCCTTGTCCCTGAAGAAAGGGACAAGGATGGGTCCCTGTTCATTCTTGTCATATGAAGAAAGAGAAGGAAGAGGTATTGGCCGGGTGGCCCTTACCTCAGCTGCGACTGGGCCTGGGTCGTCTTTCCCCCTCCAGGAGTCATGGGGGAGTGGGGCAGCCATCAGAGGGTGAGGGAGGACAGCCATGGGAGGGGGAGCGGGGTAGAGGGAGCAACTCCCCCTCGCGCGCACACACTCACACACACACACACACACACACACACCCTTCTCTATCTTACACACCTCTCACACACACATTCATTCTCTCATACACATTCATTCATTTGGTTTCTCACACATGCTCTCACCTCTCACACATCTCACATTCAAGCTCACACACATGCTTTCACCTCCCTCTTTCAGACACACACCCATTCAAGCTCACACCCACACGTTCACCTTTCTCTCTTCACTCACACACCCATTCAAGCTTACACACACTTTCATGTCTTTCACACACCCCCATTCATATTCACACATGCTCTCACCTCTCTTTCACACACACCCATTCATATTCACACATGCTCTCACCTCTCTCTTTCACACACACACCCATTCATATTCACACATGCTCTCACCTCTCTCTTTCACACACCCCCATTCATATTCACACATGCTCTCATCTCTCTCTCTTTCACACACACCCATTCAAGCTTACACTGTCATACACGCTTTCATATCTATCTATCTATCTCTCTCTCACACACACACACCCATTCAAGCTTACACACACACTTTCATCTCTCTCACACACACCCTCAATCCCCATTCATACTCATCATCATCACCATTCATACTCACATACTCTCTTACACACACACACCCATTCAATCTTAAACACACTTTCATCTCTCTCACACACACCCCTCAAACCCATTCATACTCACACATGCTCTTACCTCTTTCACACACACCCATTCAAGCTTACACACACACTTTCATCTCTCTTTCACACACACCCATTCATATTCACACACATGCTCTCACCTCTTTCACCCACCCATTCAAGCTCACACCCACACGTTCACCTTTCTCTCTTCACTCACACCCATTCAAGCTTACACACACACTTTCATCTTTCACACACACCCATTCATATTCACACACATGCTCTCTCTCTCTCTCTCTCTCTCTCTCACACACACACACACCCATTCAAGCTTACACACACGCTTTCATCTCACATCTCCAATCCCCATACTCACACACATGATGCTCTCACCTCTCTCTCTCACACACACACACAGACACACAGACACTCACGCTGTGCCTGCACTTCTGCCTCCTCCGCTCCGGTTCCATCCCCGAGCCGCCACGCAGGAGATCTGAGTCATTCTGGTTGCGAGGGACCTGCCACCCTCCTCGCCGCCTACTCCCGCCGCCGCTCCTTGCGCCGCCTCCTCCGAGTCCGACCTCAGGCTCTTCTTCTCTCTGCACAGCACAGCACAGCACAGCACAGTAAGCCAGCAGCAGGTAAGCAGCCTGCTGCTCGGAACGCTGTGTCCATGGGTCCTCTCTCCCTCCCGGAAGTTGCTTTCATGCAACTTCCGGGAGAGAGAAGGAGGGGCCAGGCAGAGCGCTGTGAGGAGGAAGGAGGAGGAGGTGGGGCCTCACCTCAGACGTGGGTGGGTGTTCTGGGGGTGGGGGGCCCCGCAGTGCTGCTTCTGCCTGCCAGTGCAATGCGGCGCCGACCCGAGTGTCCCCTGCCACTTTAAAAAAAAAAAATTCTTTAAAAAAATTTAATAATTTTTTTTTTTTTTTTTCTATACTCTCATTCTCCTGAACCACGCCCCCCCCCCCAAGTGCGGGGCCCTGGGCGGCTGCCCCTAGCTGCCCCACGGTAAGGCCGGCCCTGGATGCAGGGTGTGTGTGTGATTTTGGAATTAGATTAGAGATGAAGGGGTTATGTTTTGTTGATTTAGAAATGTGTATTTGATATTTAGACTGTTGTTGTATTATTGTAAAGTTGTGGATGATAGGTTCCCCGCTCTTGGTGAGAGCAGGAGGGTAGGGGGGGAATTGATGGGCTCCTTCCGCTGGTGGCAGCAGGGATGGAGCATATGGAGCGGTTGATATGGGTAAACTGGGATAAGCTGTAATAATATTGACTTGTTGTTATATTGGATTATGTGAGGGAAGGATTATGTGTATGATTAATGTTGAGAGATTATGTTATGAAATGTTGTTGTAATAATTATGGGGCTATTTAGGTTGTGTTGTTGTGTACTGAATTTATAATTGTTATGGTTCTTCCTATGTTTCTACCTTTGTTGTTAGCCGTCTCGAGTCGCCGTAGGTGAGAGAGATACAAATAAAAGTTGAAATGAAAAATGAAATGAAATTGAAAAAATGGCTGCCAAACTGTTCTGCACATGCGTACCCTTTTTGGAAATGGCAGCGGCAGCATCACTGCAATTTTGGAAAAGGGCACATGCACAGTTGCCATTTTGTGCATCTGCAGATTGGTTGCCCTTTTCCAAAATGGCGGTGATGCTGCCACCACCATTTTGGAAAAGGGCATGCATACGCAGAATGGTCCGGCACCCATTTTGCACATGCTCAATGATTTTTTAAATAAAATTGTTTATTTTTTATCTTTAAATAGATTTGAATATGGATTTGTAATCCGAATCTGTAATTAAATTTGGAAATTGCAGATCTGAATCTGTAATGGATCCGAATCTGTGGATTTACTTCCTTAGATTAGCATCAATGTGTAACCTGCTACATCACCTGGATTTTAACAGACACATCTTTCCATGGGGTGGGGGGGCATTGTCATTGACAATCTCATTTACTTATGCTACTACTTCCAGCAATTAAATTCATGATAGCTTTTTAATGGATGCTGTATTTTAAAGCTTTCTGGTTACTATGTCAGAAGAACTAGGAATGGGCGAACGCGGTTCGGAGTTCGGCTCGAACTCGGCCTATTCGGATGACCGAACACGAACACAAACACGAACTGATGGAACCGAACTAGATTCCGAACGTCAAAATGACTGAATAGTTCGGTCAGTTCGGATCGCGTTCGGGTGAGTTCGGGTGGCAAAAATGTGTCACTGGAAGGCAAAACGTGACAGGGAGGGGGAGTCAGCTGAGGAGCAGACTTCCAGGCACCAGGGGTGGAGAGGCTTGGAGTAGCAGCCAGCCTGCCCAATCACCATCCCTTTTC